>VZTR01009231.1:9336-29663 GCA_013400775.1 Chaetops frenatus
CACTGAAACAAATTTACCCATTAGCCTCCTCTACTTCTCTTCTAGAACAGCATTTCAGTCTAATGGCACTGAAGTCTAGTCCTAACAGTGTTACCTACTTGGCACCAAAATGCCTCATGATAAATTCATTGTAACTTATTTGGTTCTTTTTCTTAATTTTTTCAAGTTTACAGTTTATGGGTAAAATATTGAAAGATTATTACAAAAATAGTAAGGGCTCTTGAAAAACATGGGGTTGACAGGGAAGTTAGGATGTAACTAATGCACTGTTACCCGAACTCCTCTCATCTATGAAAACACACTTCCCGAGGAGTAAGATAGATAATTCCAGTTTCTAAACACATACATTCTTCTTACCTGAGCAGTTTGGTCCCATTCTCCTTGTTGTCTGAGAGATGGAATAGACCAGATTGTCAGTTTTCCTGAGAAGTGAATAACTGCCAAAAGAGTTCCATCTGGAGAAAGATTCATCTTGAAAACTCCATCCTGCCAAACATGATATCCAAGCAAACAAATAAATAAACATAATAAAAATATACACCAAAGAATATCCCTAAAAATTCCTCCAAATACTTTTTTTTTCTATTTTAGGGAGACAAAAAATTGTACAGTCTTCCACTCTGAAAAGTTAACATGCCTTAAATTAAAAACAAACAGGAAAACCCTTATTCTAAAACAAAAATGTATCAATTGAGGCAAGAAAGAGAAAAAACAACCTGCATAAAGGAAGAACACTATCTTAGCATGAACAAATCTTTAGGAATGTGAACTTCTGTATCACACTGTTATATGGCAAACAAAACCTGGAAGTGTAGCATTCCTAAAAGAACACCCTGACAGCAATGCAGAGCTACTTGCAGGGAAAATAGTAGCTTGTTCTCTGTACAGAAAAAACATTCAGCAGCCTCAGTTTTCTACTATCCTGACTCTCTGGTCGACCTAAGCAAGACTATCACCAAACCACAACTCTTCCTCCCTGGGAGCAAACTTCTGGGTGGGCATCATTACAAATCAAATTCTTAAAAAAAGGGGAAAAAAAAAAACAAACAAACAAAAAAGGGGTACAAGAAATAGAGGCATGAAGAGATTCCTGGAGGACCCCATTGTTCCTTTCAGCACACTGAATCAGAATCTAATAATCTCTTGAGTGATGACAGACCAAACAGCAACATAGCAAATAACAGATTAAGTCCATAGAGAAAAAAATAATTCAACATTTCTAAGCTAACTTCATCAAGGCTACAGAAATTCTCCTAGATTAAGTTTTCCTTCAGCTCTGGATACCTTAAGAGGCAAAACATACTGCTAACAAAATACTTTCTTAAGGATTCAGAAAATCCTGCACATTTACAACTGGATCTGTACTCTATTTCCCCAGGACCATCTAAATAGACACTTAAATTTTATGTCAAATTTAGTGCCACTGGCAATAAATGACAACTTCTGAAAATACATTTTACATGTATTCACCCCTCTCCCAACAAAATTCAACATTTTCAGAACGACCATTTCGTACTTAAAGTGTCTTCCCTGAAGGACAGCAGGATGCAGATTCCCAAAAATTACATTGTTCATAAAATTCCATTTTGTTAGTTCACTTTTAAAAATTTTCTAGTAAGGATTCACTGTTAAAATTTTCCAAGTTTGCAGCTAACCAATTTTTAGGCCAGCACCTCTCCTCCCAGAAAATACCCCAACACAAATGAAGCATAGAAAGGTTAGTTGACATTCATCAATTAAGAAGTTTTAATAGTGTTTCTACAGAACATTAGTGGTAGGTGTTATTTGAAGATAAAAATATTCTTTTCAGGTCAGTATGTTTGTTTGAACTCATGGGTTTTTTAATTAATATTTTTATTTTATTTCTTAGGCTTTTTAAAGTTCTAGGTATACCTTAGAAACAATCAAGAAATCTGTTTACTGTTGTACAGTGGTTTGCAGCTGTTGAGAGCACTCATTAAATCCATGCTTAAAATGTGTTTTTAATTGAAAATGAGAGCATTTAGGGTTCTTTTTATACCCATTAAGAATTATTTCTATTAGAAAAAATTCTCTGACTATGTTCTTAGGCAGCTGGAGTACTGCACTTTCAACTGTAGTTTGCCCAGGAACTGTACATGTCTTCTACTGGCAATTCTATCTTTACAAGTCAATTTGCATGCACAAAGGACAAAGAACAAAAGACCCAGAAACATAGAGCTAAAATACATAATCTGTTCAGGTAACTGATCAGTGGCATACATCACAGATCTTAAGAGGAGGTAAATGTTTACCCAGCAGTTAGTAATAACTCTCTGGCTGTGAAATTTAGATATTGGGTGGCCATTAACACACTCAAATTTATCACCCAAGCCCCATTATCTATAAAAATTAATCAGTCCTTTGCCAAAGTAGGCAATTGCTGCCTCTGTAAACAGCTCATCAGCTTAAGGGAACAGCAAAATAAGATGTTGAAAAACTCAGCAGGCTGGCACTTTACATTTTTAAGTGTCACTTAACAACACCAAGAATAAAATCCCAGTACAGCCAGTTCTAATGTACAAGTCCTCTAGCTGCTGTGTCTGTCATATTTTAACCCTGGTGTTAATTTCACACTAAGAATACAAATTATACCTTATATATTTAAGCCATAATCTCTGAAATTGGATGAAAACATTAAAGGATGAGTAAGTCTCCACATTTCTTTATTAATTTAGTACTGGCAAGTGCAATGAAGTTGAAGTTTAGTACAGCTACACGCAGTACAAGCTTTTCAGCAAAAAAAGCTAACATCAGCTTTATCTTTAGCATTTTCAGCGAAGGAAATAAAATCTCTCCCATTCCACCCTTGAGAAAGATTCAGAAAGATTTATTTTCTCTTTCCAATCAAGCAGGCAACTTCTTCTTTTAACCAGTCACCTAAAACATCCCAAAAATCCATTAAGGTCATTTCCAACTCAGATCAACCATTTTTTCCTCTCAGGAGGACAGAGTGAAGGTGGTAGATTCTTTACTGTTCTTTCCTTGTAAAGCAAAAGAAGGGAAAACAATTTTTTTTACAAGAAGGGAAAGGCAGATAGAAAAAGGATTCAAGCCAAGGCTACCCATGATGAGTAGACAAGAGATAAGAGAAGGGAGTGCAGTACTGCATGGGAAGCTCCTCAGGCATGTAGAAGAAAGCCAAGAGCACTGTGTACATCTTAGAAATAGAGAATGCACACACATAACCTCAGCATGACATTCAAGATTTAACACTCATTCAGGGTAGAGAAGAACACAAGGTCCATATCCACAGTTTGTTAAGAATAAGTTGATTCTGATCAGCAGTTTCATTAGGTTCACATGCATCCTGGGAGTCGAAGTCTGAATAATAAACTTTTGAAGCTAATCAGCAAAATCTTTCCATAGTATCTTAGACTGTAAAAATAAAGTCCTTGCATCTGTCCTATTTAGGCCATGAATGATTAGTTTGAATCCACCCAGTTTTTCTTCCCCATACAGTATGAAAATTGTGGGCTGAGGATTTTTTGTTGTTTTCTTGCGGGATAGGTGTAGTGCAGAAGGCAGAGTTTTGTTCTTAATCTCTTGGGCATATACTTGAAAAACATCATCACCATCTACTTTCTTCTTGTAGAATATATAACACATCTAACATGGTCTGATTATCACATTCAATAACAATTAATTAGGTGGCTTCTTATATCTTCTTTTTTAATAAAGGTTTACATTTAATATTAAATTTTACATGTCTAGACCTGTTCCTGAAACCCAGTGATTCAAGCTTCAGCAAATGAACTAACTGGATTTTTAAGAATGCCAAGTAAGTGGCAAGCTACTCCATTTCATGTTAAAGCTTTCTGATCAATTTAATAGAATGTTAATTCCTAAGTTGCATAAATTAAAACCTACTTTCAGTCAGTCTCTCAGGTAGTCATTAATGGACAATTATGTTAGTAAAATACATTTCTGAGGTAGACCTAGATCTTAATACCTGTTCTGTTCCTCGCCTGCTGTAAAATCTTAAATTCATAATCCTTAATAATCCTCTTCTCTGTGCCTGTAGGAACAGAAACAAATCATACAATGAAAGACAATCTCATACACTGTTTTATGCAAAAATTGAGTCGTATTTAAAATACTAAAACAACTCTTCAAGATTCTTTACAGGCTCTGCAGAAAGACCTTGACGAATTATAGAGATGGGCAATCACCAACCATATGGAGTTTAGCAAGGCCAAGTGCCAGATCCTGTATCTCAGGCAATCCTGGCTGTGTGCACAGACTGAGGAACAAGGGGCTGGAGAGCAGTGCTGGGGAAAGGGACTTGTGGGTCCTGGTCGACAGCGAGTTGAATGAGTCAGCAGTGCTACAACGTAAGAATGAGATTAAGACATCAGAGTGTCCAAAGCAGGGCCGGGAGGATGGTGAAGGGCCTTGAGGGCAAGCCACAGGAGAAGAAGCTGAGGTCACTGGGTCTGTTCAGCCTGGAAGAGACTGAGGGGAGACCTCACCGCAGTTACAGCTTCCTCGTGAGGGAAAGAAGAAGGACAGATACTGATCTCTGCTCTGTGGTGACCAGGGACAGGACCTACGGGAATGGCCTGAAGCTGTGTCAGGGGAGATTTAGGATGGATATTAGGAAAAGGTTCTTCACTCAGAGGGTGGTTGGGCACGAACAAGCTCCCCAGGGCAGTGGTCACAGCACAAGCCTGACAGAGTTCAAGGAATACTTGGACAGTGCTCTTGGGCACATGGTGTGATTCTTAGGGTGTCCTGTGCAGAGCCAGGAGTAGGACTTGATGATCTTTGTGGGTCTCTTGCAACTCAGCATATTTTATGATTTTACTACTTTTAAACTTCCGTAAGACTGTCTACTTTAAAATAATGCAAGCATAATAAAATCCAGTTTGTATAATTTTGTCCACTTCATTAAATATACAATATGTCACAGAAACGCACTACTCATTTGCAATTAAATTAACAACCTGCTTGTAATACTAAGCAATACCTAGGTAAAACTAAATACTGGAATTTATCCTGGTATATTGTAAATTGATTTCAGTATTACCAAGTTGTTACCAAATCAAACATTTATTTCTACTAGAAGCAAAAGAAATCAAGAGTCAAACTGAAACATTTATTTTAGGTGTGCTGCCTTTTGTTCTGAAGTAATGAAAGAACAAACTAATTTTTTTCCAACAAAGATAACATATCCCAATGTACAACTAAGAGCAAAAAGTATTTTGGCTTGGAAATTTACAGACTCCTTTCTTCTTGCTCTTGGTTTTAAAAGCACAATAATAAAGAACAAGGTTCAAATCATACTACAGAAAAAGCAAAACCAGACAGATGCTGGGGGGAAAAAGATAAAGGTTTAGACATACTCATCATAGCTCAGAAAACAGCAAAACATTGCATTAAATTCTTCTTTCATAAGGAGATACTTATTGACCTTCCAGTGACAATATTGATCCAGTAAAATGAGGACACATACTTACTGTTCTAACATCATCTTCATAACTAGTGACCTGTTTGTAATGGGGAGAGCCTGACAGAATTCTCCAAGCAGATATCCCACAGCCAGCTGCTTTAGATACTCCATCTTCATCTGTTTCACAGCCTCCTACAAGGAGAAGTCTGTAAAATACATAAAGATGTATTATGATTTCATATACTGCCACATATTTTAATTTTCTTAAGCCTATAGCAGTTTGCTTACAGTAACAAAAAAACTAAATATACCAAGACACTTAACAGCTACAATGAACTTTGCCTGTGAATAAATACCTTGAAATCTAAAAATACTTAAGTGTTATTCAAGTAACATTTGCTATGTGTAGCACTTATACTTATTCACTTTCATCTCTAGCTTTCCAGGTCATAATTCCCAACATCTAAAATAAAATACCTCTGGCCACAAGCTTGAGTTTCCCCCCTTAGTCTCAAAAATGATAAAAAATTACTGCTTAAGCATATGACAAGTTCTGATCATTCTGCTTAAGCATGAGATTTCTGTTTATTCAGATGTGGTACAAAAGCTACTTCTCTTTCACTGAAGAAGTGAACACATTAAGGTTTGTTAATTCTGTTTTCTAAAGCCACTGTACCAATTATACATGTGCATGTAATGATTTCATTACACACAGTAGGTGGCATTTTAAAAACTTTTACTGAAGTCTTATAATTATTGCTGAGCACCACTAAACTGTATCCAAGTATTTGCCCTTGGAGCCCTTTCACCTAATTAACAATCTAATTAATATGCAACTGATAACTACTTAGATGAAAACTGTGAGAATAGGTGTCTAAATTTGTTTGGAAGCATCATTGTAACAAATCATCCATCAAAAGGTAAAGTATCTACAAAAAAGCACATTTGTAGGAGCCCAAACCTCCGCCCTGGGAATGCTCCATTACCCCTTTCCCAAAGCCACATCATTCCCAAAGTGCTCTGCCCCCAGCAGCCGCTGCCGCTCACACAGCACAGCCCCAGCTGCCAGGGATGCCAGAACTACACCTCCAAAAGTCACATGAAAGAATAAAGAAAAAAAAATTCCTTCCATAGTTAATCCTTTTTAAGATGTCAGTAAAACTTATATAATATTCCTAGGTCTCCTGCTAGTCACAAACATACAGGATGATTTTATACCATGGACGAATGACAATCACATCATCAGTTAGGCTGGAAAAGAACCTCTGAGATCAAGTCTAACCTATGACCAAACACTACCATGTCATCTAGACCAGCTCAATGGATGGCGACTCCACCACTTCCCTGGGCAGTCCATTCCAATGTCTAATCACCCTTAATGTGAAGAAATTCCTCCTGATTCAACCTAAAACTCCCCTGGCACAGCTTAAGCCTCATCTTCTTCTATGTCTTCCTGGCTCCTTGGAAGAGGAGGTTGACCCTTACCTGGCTACAACCACCTTTCAGGTACTTGTAGAAAGTGGTAAGATCTCTCTTGAGAGTGATGCTTGAAGTTCCTAAGAGTTTTGACTATTCTGTGGTGTAAACAATTGCCTAAGGCAGTAAAACAGAAGTCACTTTCACCACAAACTGCAATAGGACACAAGAACATGAGGAAGCCTAATTATTTTTCCTCGCACATGTGTTCTACACAGAGCACAGCCAGTCTGCAGCAGTTTATGCAGCTGTTTCCAGACTTCATTTCTAGATCCCTAAACATCTACATACTTCTGGGACCATCTGAGAACTCCTGAGACCAGCAGAGGACTCCTGGGAAGCCTTTGAGAAACTTCACAATGCCTACCATTTCCAGGAAGAGCTAGCTAGTAAGCTTTTAGCAAGGGCTGCCAGTTTTTCCTAATCAAAGGGTGCTCTGAGCTTTTGTTCCAGACGGACAGCTGATTAGCAGGGGTCAGGAACCCTTTCAACAAGTCCTAGAGAAAGATCTATTTAAATGCCAGGCCTAGAGTGCAGCATTTTGCAGAAAATGATGGCCAGAAGCTGTCTCTGTGTATGCTCTAAACAATCACAGTGATGTGCTGCCAGGCTCAGGCTCCTGCACCCTCTGGAGCAGCTCTCCAGACCTTAGAGGCCTTGACACAGACCATGCTCCAAAGGGAGGACACAGCTGTGCAGGTCTTGGACTGCAGTAACCTGGCTCCAGGCAACCTGCTCTAACTGACACTGAGGTGAAGGGGAATGGATTAGATGATCTCCAAAGGTTCCTCCAGTCTCAAAAACTGGCTGCTCTTGCAGTACCTCAATTGTACTCCACTCCACAGGTTTGTACAAAGTTGGGTTGAAGATAACCAGTGTAACGCTGGTCTCGAAAACAAGTTCAGTCAAGGCATCCAAGAAGAACTTGATATGCCCTTCTTTACTTAGTAATTTTGATAAAAAAATTTCTAACTAAATCTGAAACCCTTTAACTCCTTTATCACAAGCTCTTCCTTGCAAACTTTAGGCTTTAATATCAAACATTTTCTGCAGCAATTGCAGACAACCCAGAAATAAGACAGTCAGCTCTAGGTTAAGATACCAAAATAAACAGCTGTTAAACCCTGGATTTGAGTTTACAAGAGCTCACATTGAAGCGGACATTTAATTTTTGTCAACCAAAATGTACCATAAATTCCATCCTAGATGAAAGCTGAATCACACAAGAACACCAACATTAGGTATCTAAATTAAGGTATATAATACTTTTCAAAAACAGTAAAAGCCATTATTGGATTTTTTCCCAAAACTATTGCTTCAAGTTGTCCTACAGATTCAGAAACATTTCCTATTGACATATTCTCTTTGTAATTATCATACATCTAGTTGAAAAAATTCACTAAATTCAGTTAACTGCTATTTTATTGCACTGCAATGAGTCACATGCAAATACACAGTAATGCAGTAATGCAGTTAAGTCAAGCCTTACAAGTAGTGAAGAGAGACCAGTATAATTTCATCATCTGAAATAAAATGAATTGCAAGAAAGCACAAAATAACAAAGTTGAACTTGTGCTAAGTGATCAAAGTTCACATTGAAAATTAAAACTTCAAGGTGTCTGTATCAACAATTTTCTTTAATGCACAACTCTGAAGTACTTGTATTCAAGCCCTTCTAGGATTTTTTGGGATAACAAGAAAATTTCAGCAAGAGACTCTGCTTACAAATTTAGAGCTCTCCAATGTCAAATTTACAAGCTTTCTACTACAGATTAAATTCAAAACAGAAAAGACTTGCCTCCATCAGGGCACAATACTGGTTCTTTTGTTTTCCATCCATTCCATCCAATTGTGCATTCTTTCAAGTGTCAATTTTTTATCTTTAGTAAACCACTAAACTGGCTGCACATAGCAGGAAATACTACAACCATTAACCCATGTCTGACAAAAGGAAACAATGGGTTGGTTCTGTTGTCTGGTCATGGAGTACTACCAAAGGTCCATAACCCAACACATATTATTACCTCAAAACTGTAGATTTAGTATACTGAGTATTAATTATGTGAAATCAATAAATATTAATTAGGTGGAAAGAAAAAGCCATACACAAAATTAATCTCTCAAAATAATAAGCTAGAAGAACAGCACAGTCTATTAATAATATTTCTTTTCCTAAGACAGATATGACAGCTCACTTAATACTGAAGAATGAGAACAAGTGTTTTCAACAGTGAGTTTCTGCTGGTATTCTACAGCCAAGCCTAATTTCCATTTAAAACAATACAGTGATACAACATTGCACTGAAATATTCAATCCTAGCAGATCTAATACAAGAAAAATATCTAGAACAAAGTTTAGTTCCTACAACTGAGGAGAAACAGAGTTGCTGAGTTTATCTTGCTACATAAAAAAAATCGGTATTAAAAAAGTAGACACATTTTTAGCATAAATATTAGGCTGACAAGGACCTATTCCAACTACATTGAGTTCAAGAGCAGGCAGGCAATCAGTCCACATTTCAAGTCCAATTTCTGTACCCAACAGGTTACTTATAGAGAAAACACATCACAAGACAACTCCAAATACCAAAGCCTGGCAGTTCCAGTCAGAACACTAGAGAAATAGGGCTGGCCAATGAGTCCAGCAATCAATTCCAGATAGGGGGGAAAAAAAAAACCAATAACAAAAAAACTCCAACAACAACCCCAAACAAACAAACCAATAATTAAACTTATACTTCAGCCTTCACCCATCTTTCAACACATTTAGAAACCTCTTCTGAAGCTATTACTGACATTCTAAAAAATGCATGCTGCTTACACAAAGTACTCAAACAGAAAAGGATCTAACTTTACTAATGGAATAATAATCAGATGAGATGAACTAAGGTTCCTCTTTCATAGCAGAAAGACACATGACTTGTTATGACTGATGCACTAAATAGCAGTTTTAGAATAGATTTTTTTCTCCCCCTCCCTATCCAACACACTTCAATGCTTGTTTTGCTCTTTTTGTTCACCATTTACATACCACTGTCAGGCAGCAAACAGAACTCTTACCTGTGACCAGGATGATAAATGACAGTTGTTATCCCATGGGTGTAGTGGCTGCTAAAGCTGAAACTATGACTTTCTTGAAAGCTTTGATTTGTTCCAACACTAAGTATGCCAGGGAAAAAAAAAAATACATGCATTAGTTCAGATTTATTTTCTTTAAAAAGTAGAAAGAATTCCTTTGAAGTTCACTGTGTCTTCTCAAAGCAAGTCAAAATTTATTCTTACCTTACAAGGTAACTTCTCAGTTCTCCACGATAATTAACAACAAGGAGTTCAGCTGACCACTGGGCACTTGCTTTGTATTCTAGAAAGATCAATCCAGCAATAGCATAACTCAGATCGCCTGGAAAACTTGCTGTCTTTACCCAAAAATGAAAGCAGATATTAGGAGAGAAAGGAGATTTTAAAAAAGTGTCTTTGTTACTGAAAGAACTATAAAGTTAAATTAACTATATTGTATTTAAAAAAACAAAAGTTTCATAGTTTGTATTACAAATTAAATACATTTTCTTTTATCTCGATTTTAAAGGTATCTTATTACTATAAAGCTTGCAAAGACAATATATTGAGGAAATACACTTGAGCCACCTTCACAAACCAGTTCAATATACCCTTTAAACATACAAAATAGAAAATATATTGTATAGGGCCTGTCAACAGCAATTATCTATTATCATACCAAGCAAAGTACTCTAGCAGCAATATTTCTTGGTTTAAAATTGACTCCGCATACAAAGTGCAGATTTATAATTTATTATTAAAAATTGTGGTGATTCCATACTTTCACTCTGATGCACCTATAGATCCAAGACAATTCCAAGACAGATGTGAAACACACCCTTTGTGCTATTGTAAGGGCTACACATTACTTTTGTTGATTGTATGATGGAGGTATTATAGTGAAACATTTTATGGTCCATTTCTGCATGGTATTCATAGTGTAAGCATTTATAGCAAACTGAGCCATGATTTGAAAAAGGTCAAAGAGTGGAAATTATACATGATCCTTAAAAAAAGTTCTACTATATTCATATTTATCCCAAGAGAGCACATACCGGTGAAATGACCAAAAGCTCACTGCCCATCAGGTCAAACACTCTGACTGTTCCACTGCTTTCAGCATAAGCAAGTAATGTACAATCATGACTCCATGCCACTCTCCTCCACTGAGGGTTAGGGTCCTTTGGCACTATGAAAAATGAATAAAATTATTAATACAAGCAAAAAATAAATATAATCCCTTAAACAGAACAAAAAGTCAATTGCATCAAAAAAATGCAGGGGGCCTACCAGCATTACAAGCTTATCTCAGAGGAGGGTAAAAAAAGAAAAAGCATGTATGTCTCCCAGAACCATTAATTCTATCATTTCATTTCACATTAAGGTTTCATATAGTCATCATCATGGAAAAAGCGGCAGGGGGAGGGTAATGGAGCTAGTCACAAAGCAAAACTATTAAGAGATTCTTTTCAATGATCTTAGGAAGTCATATCACTATTGTTAAAGTAAACCAACACTGCCACTTAGCAACGTATGAATAACAAACAATGCTGACACTAAGTAATGATGTAGAGGTTGCCATACCTTGACACTTTCCAACTGTGGATACAAAGTCATCTTTTGCAGACCTGCAGAAAAAAGACTCATATGAATTTAGATATGAAAAAACCCACTATTCAATTTTCCACAAGAGGACACTAGCAAAATATTCCAAGTGCACAATTCAAAGGCCTGCATGCCTCTAACTACCTGTTCAAAAAAGCAGGTAGCAACTTTCACCCTTAGGCAGCTACAGTAACTAACAATAGTATTTGAGACCCTCCTACAACTGCACAAATACCAACATCCCTCATTTATTGGTAATGCTGTACGAAATAGGACGGCATCATTTCAGCACTTCATATAACTTTAGAAAAAAAACCTACTCAGTATTCTCTAGGTTACAATTTCAGAAACAATGCAAGAATATAGTTACATTAATACAGCTGAAACACAAGATTTATTTTATAGTCTTTAAGCTGACGTTTATGGTGCTCACACCACTTTTGATTGAACAATTTTCATACACTTGCTTCTTTTACATATAAATGGAAGGTCTGACCTTCTAGCAAATGGATTTTTGTGAAGCAAGTAAACACACTCAATCAAGATCTGTTCTACAGCTAAATGTGCTCTTGAACTGGCAAAGGAGAGCTTGCTGTTAAGAGAGCACAAGAAAAGGGAAAGCATCAGTCTTTATAGCAATCCACACCACTTGTAAATTAAGGTGAAGTATTATACATGCCAGCTACTCTACAGAGAACACTGGATACTAGCTCCTTGTCCCATTTATTAGGGGAGAATTTCTAGAGGGGGCAGAAAGGCAAAGGTTAGAAAGACCATGATTTATGCTGAGTATTTTTGAGGATCTTGATTATTTTTCTTTCACATCTTGAAAACAGAGAGGGAGATACAGATATTTACTTATATAAACACATCTATCATAATTGGGAGGGAGGGTCCTTTATGTTGGGTTTGGCTTTTTTTGTAAATGGGGGATGGCGAAGAACAGAAGCAGAAGGCTTATGCTTTTATGATCATTCCATGGATAAATTTCACCATATATAACATTGCAAAACAAAACAAAACAAAACAAATCTTTAAAAGTATTCCTAGCAAATGACCAGAAACACTTTCTCAGAACTCCACAGCTGAAGTAACAGATAATGCTAAGTTACCTGATTTCTACACATTGGTCTTGAACAACTGCCAACAATTTACCATTGCTGAAAGAGAAAACACAGATGTAAAAGGTCATTTAAAGTCCACTCCTTACAGAATTTGTATCAGAGTCCTAGGTGCTTTTCTCCACACTTAGATATAAATTGCCTCATTCATAAATTTAAAAAAAAATAAAATGGGAAATATCAATAAAATATCCATGCTATGATATTCCTTTCATTTCACTGAAATCTATCTGCCACTCTTTCCAGCAGTACTAAGAAAACAGAAGAATGTCTAAAATTTCACTGCATGAGAGGTCAGAGTCAGATGTTGCCTACAGATAATTTTATAACAATAATATATAAAACTATGTACCAGTTTATCTGGAATAAACTATCATAATTCAGTAAGTTATGCCTCTTTGTAACTAACATACAACATAAACTAAAGCCTTCCATACCACCTTCATGTAATCATGTCACTGAACCTTTTTTCTGTACATATTTGTACGTATTTTTCAATTCCTGCATAACAGCTGGTTCTAGCCTTGGAACTCTCCCTTCTCTGTGTATGCAATAGCAGACAAGTCTTGAGGGTATGCATTCACTTCCCACAAATATAAATTGCTTATTTTAAAATTATATATCCTGCCAAGTTATAAGTCTTTAATCAACCAAATTCAGGACTTGAAATTGAGAATGACTGCACTGCAAGCCACTTTGCCTCAAAAGGTAGACAGACATTCAGCCCTGAGTGAGAGTGCACTAACTGAAGAGAAGTAGTTAGAAACCCCTAGGTAGCACACTGAGCTTTCTTTAACAAGACCACCTGTGAGAGCCTCCAGTATTTCTCTTGACCAGAAAGAGTAACACACCTTTAGAACAATGTCAACCCAGCATGGCTATCAGTGGGGATGTTGGGGGGAGCAGAGGAAGCATTAATACATTCACTCCTGTCAGAAATGGCAAAGCATGGGAGCTGGTTACCTTGCAAGTACGAGGTGCCAGTTGATCTGCTTACTGACCAGACGAACCAGTCCAGCAGGTAGAGAAAACTTTGCAGGGCTGAAATACCAAAACCATGAGGCTAAATCAGAACACACAGTGAACAAATGCAGTACCTGAGATACACACAGCAGACAACTCAGCTTCAAGGCAACAATCAATCACCTCAGAGGGTTTGGAGCTGAACATGAATCAACACTGCACCCTGCCAACGACAAAGGCTAACAACAGCCTTGTTTTTACTAACAGAACAAAACTGCGTATTAAGGGAACTGATCATTTATTTATCACTCCTTATAGTCTGGTAACCAGCCAGTTTTGGTATACCCATTAAAAGGAGAACACTGGCAAACAGGAGGGGCACCAGGATGATCATGGGACTGGAGTACTTGCCCTACAATGAATTAGATGCTCTGGGAATTGTACTTGTTTAGCGTGAAGACGGGAAGACTACAGGATGATGAAACAGCAGCATTCTGATTGATACCTAGGAGATTACCAGGAAGATGGGAACAACAGAGGTGCATGGCAGGAACATAAGAAACTATGATCAACCCTTTGGAGGACTTGGAAGTGCTGGGGTAACAGTTGGACTCGATGTCTTTAAAGGTCCTTTCCAACCTAAATGTCTCTGTAATTCCAAAACCAAGGAGGTTCCAAGGTGACATAAGGAAGAGGTTTTTTCACCATGAAGACAGTCAGGCACTTGAACAGGCTGACCAGGGTGTCTTTGAGTTCTCCATCCTTTAACCTTTCCAAGACCTAGCTGGACCTAAAGAACCCAGTCTGAATTCAGTGCTCTCCTGCTTTTAGCAGGACTTTAAACTAGAGGCGTTCCAAGCTCCTTCCCAAACTCTTTTATCCAATACATGAAAACCGCAACTAGAATAAATTGTAAAAGCTTGAAGTTAGCTTTTAAATATGAGGGAAGAAAAGTAAGTGAATTCTGCCTACAACTGAATCCTTACAACTAGGCTTACATGACAGTATGGTGCCCATAAACATCACCCCCTCACAAGAAAAGCATGGCAGGCAGTAGGTGTGCAAAAATAAAGCAGAACATCAGTAACAGGGAAAATAGCATTCCCTGCCAAATTCAAACACTGTACTGTTTCACAGGAAGTCACATTAATGTCCCTTTCCATGTAACTCAAAATCAATAGGTCACCCTTTAAAAGGGGAAACTGATATCTTCAGACCCGACAAGTGGTATAATCACGGAGCTGAAATTTTCCAGAAACATTGTACTTATCCTCCTACATTTCTGGGATCATTTAATAACTTTTTGAAACAAAAGTTAAATTTATAAATGGCATGAGTGCTGCTCCAGTAGTTATTGAGCTTTTTGTATGAGTTTAAATGTCAAAGAAAGAAAATTCAAAATTATTACTCGAAAGGAAGCAAACCCAGTTGTGCCATCATATCTGTCACTGAGGCTGAAGAAAAAAAACCCACATCAGCTTCCCATTCAATATCTCTGCTGGGAGTGGAGAAGGACAAATACGTGTTTGGAGAAACCTGTTCCAACTGCAAGGTTACTTCAGCTCCTGATAAAAGCACAAATTCAAACTAGTACATACCAGTCCTTTTCTATTTAGGCTTCAGCTGCAACTCAAGCAGCTACAACTCAATTTATGAAGAGACTATTCTAAGCATTGTTTGGACAATATTCTAAACAAGTGTTCAATTGTATTCCCATTAAGAATTATTTTCCATCAAATCAAAAAACTATAAAAATATTACCAAATAGGAAAATTAAGCAGTATTCTTGTAAAACCTACCTGTACCAGATGTACCGAAGCAAAAACAATGCAGGGCCTACAATGGAAAGAGGTAAAAATTACATCTCTAGTAGTCTTAAAACACCCTCTAGCTTACTGTACAAGGAACCTCAAATTCTCACTAAAAAAAAAAAGGTATTGAGGGAAAAACCCTTTACACTTGGCCAATGAATCCTTATAGAATAAATGCAAATGGCAAATCAAAAACAAACTAAAAAACAAACAAAAAAAACCCCAAACCACTGCACATTTTTTTAAATTTTAAGAGAAACTCCTACAGGATGAAAATTCAGTTCAGTTACTGCCATTCAACACTTGGTTTATGCAATGTACTATCATCAGAATGTAAAAGCTCCTCATAGTACTAACTAGGAAACACCCCAGTGCAAGAAATGTTAAGAGAAGGAAAAAAAAGGCTCAATTACACTTTGCAAAACACAGAGCTAGTTAACTTCTTGGATATGTGGTTTATTAGTTTGTCCCAACAAACTAATGGAGACAAGAACACTTACAAAATTGACATAAAAATAACATAGCCATGTTCGTAATCAGAAGACATCTTCCTGAAAACACATCTTGCACTCTATTTCCATTACACTAGGCACTCTAAAGGGCAGAAATTGTAAAATTTACAAGTAATCCACAGTCTTAGAAGTCGTGAATGTAAGAACAAGTCATATTTACCTGCAATTGCTCTAGTGATGATAAATGATGCACCATGTTTTCTGTTGCCTCTTGGCTACAATTACAATAATAACCATCAGACAGCATGTCACACATTTTAACTTAAATACAATATTCATACATACATTCACTGATTAAATTTAAATTGGCTCCTAGGCTACAAATTCTTTATGCATTTTCTATCACTCATTACTTCATATAACATCTACTTTAACTGCATAAGCTAAAACAGGCTATAACACCAAATAATTTAAATGCCAAGATGCAATAAACAAAATGTGCTACAGATTGTCTATTGATTCAGCTTTGTCTCAATTTCTGGATAGTAACAAAAGACATTGACTTCTGATTATGTTCTCCCGTAAGTTATTATAAATTATTCTTTTCATGCCAAATAAATGCCACAATGATCTGTAATGCCCAGCAAAGTACTTGGTGTGCAATATAGTATGCTAATATCTGAGTGCTAAGCTACCTAAAGATTGCTCATGAAAGTTTCAGAAACATCACAAAAAACAAATAATTTCTGAAAAAAAAGCTAATTTTCCATCAATTTGTACTATGTAACACGGACACTCAGATAACCACCTCTACTCCATACCATCTCACATAGCCTTTCTACCTGCCCTGCTCTACTTAAGACAGTGGGAACAACTACACTCATAACACCAATGAAAGCACTCTCCAAACACAGAAAGGAATACAAAACAACACAGGATGTATATTCTTATCTATAAGAGGAGATAAAGTTATTTGTCAGTTAGAAGTGGAAAAAAAAGTACAAAACTGGGAAAAGAACAAGAATAACCAATAAGGAAGGATCCACAAACAAACCCTCAAAATAAGCAATCATGCTTATACCTTTCTAATGAAAATATTAGAGCACCACACTGAGCATGAAAGTAGGCAACGACTGAATTATCTCTTCCATTCAATATAAAATACATAGAGCAGATTTCTCATTAACTGAAATATTCAGACCTCACCAAGTTACAGAGCAGTAAACACTGAAAGACATACAAATTTATCAACATTTTGGAATATGTCTATGCTTTAAAAAAATACTTGGACTCCCATATTTAAATTATTGAAGAAAAGATTTTTCTAGGCAAAGTTTGTAATCCATAAACAGTCTTTCAAATAACCAGGCTGTCATCTCACAGCATGTAAGAAGCAAACACAGCTGTACTAATAGATAACTTTCCATATTCAGGTTGATCAGCCAGGAAATAACAAGGCATTACAGTAAAATAAGTGAGAGCATAAATTATTTCTTACAGCTACCCTAGCACCTCAGGGAGTACTGCAATTTCCTAGGGACCTTAAAAGCAGAGCTTGTTTAAAGTTTTTGGATTATGAGGAATTCCCCAGTAAAAACATTTCCTAAAATTGCTTACACCTTTTTACAACTTTTTTAAATATTTTAAGTGTCTGCTCCTGAGCCTAAACTACAGACTGCTATTCCACACATTTTAAACTCTTTGCAAAACTGATCTACTATTATATTCTGAAGATCTGAATTTTACTTTTTATAATGTACTCTTATCACCTCAGCAATAGCAACCAGATGTGCTGTATTTCTTTTTTAATTCATTCCTTCTTGGGAAAGCAACTTCAACTTCTCCCTCTTTACAGGATTCCAGAAATAAAATCTAAGTAACTTTCTTGCTGACAAGACTACCATTTAGTTTTAGATTTTTTTGCACACCCTGCAAGCTTACTGAGGGGACAGGAGCTGGTGGGTGTTGGGGAAATCTCAAAACACTAGACTGCCATGAAAAAAACCCACAAGACTTAAGTGATACATTTTGGCAAATAGATTGAAGAAGAGAGTTCAATCTGCCTATATTTCCTTCAATTACTTCACAAGTCCTCTCTTGCAACCTTGTACACAACCACTGCCTCATTCACTATTTTCACAGATCTATTACTCACTAATTCCATTTATTCTCATTATATATTTCAGGGTTCACAAACAGTGCATTATATTATATACAGTGGCATCACTATCCTGAATACAGCCTTCTTGATTTCCACACCACTCTCTTCCCCGGCACAGTCAATTCCTTGTGTGTTTCCTTCACAAATAACTGCTATAACCCCCCTGCCGCTCCTCTTCTTCCCCCTAAAAAATCTTACTGGAAAGTTCAGTACAGGTGAATGATAATACTAACAAAGACTAAAATTAAAGCAAATTTGGGTATCCAGCCTGAGAGATCCATGCCAGTCTTATGAATATCTCGAATTTAACATGAGTTTGCGTCTTCATCACAAGATCCATCTTCCAATAATTAGAGCTGTAAGTTCTAGTGCTCTGCAATTAAAAATTAATCATCCCAAATGAAATAACAGAAAAAGAAAGTCAATAAAGACCTGTGAAAGTTGAAGGCCTGGCTTTGTAGCCTAGATTACTGCACAGAAGACATTTAATTTCATTTTACAGTATAGCATTCAACTTCCTTTTCCCTTCTATCATCCCTCACCTCACTTATTCCAAAAGATTCAGTTGTACAAGTAATTTCTTTTCTGAAAAGTGTGAAAAAAACAGGCTTAAAAGAGACAGACGTTTCAAAGGGAAAGTCATAATCACCTAAGTAATATCATTGTTAAGGCACCTTAAGGCAAAAACTGACTCATACTGACAAAATAATCTGTTTGCCTATGGTTGTCAGCGTAAAATCAATTTCCCACTAAAATAGTAAAAAGACTTTCAGAAGTGTCCTTGAGTACTGACAGTTTCCAAGAAGAATGTAAATCCTAGCAAACTATACAGCACAGTATTTTCAAACCTTCCAACTTCTGCTATTCAAAAAATATATTATCTTAAAAATAAAGTAAATAGGCAAGAAATATCAAGTTTAAAATAGCCAGCGCCATCTGCTTAAGCTGACAAGCAGAATTCAACAATGCTTAGGAATTCTGACTACCAGGGCAGATAAGGACTCTCAGACTGTGGTTACACAGACACTTTAAATTGGCATCTTCACATGCCGCCACTTAAGGGAGGTGTCACCTCACTGACATACTATTCACAGCCCCCTTGGTACCTCCAGGGGTACTAGAAGGACCACTCAACAAAAGGAGATAAAACACGATTGTTTCTCAGACTAATCAATTCTTTAATCAGCTTACCACACTTCAAGAACACTAATGGCAGCAGAAAGGACACTTGTCAGAAATGTGCCCCCCTAACACATCTGCAGAACCACAGTCTCCTGTCACCATACCCAAGTCCTCCTCATGGTTTGCAACAGGAAAATTGCTTCCATATGTTACTAGAAAAAAAGACTATTTACCATTTCTCAAAACACAGTTACATTAAAATAGGTGTAACTATCTATTTATTTACACAACTATCCTATTACATTAGTAATTGGTAATTCTGCAATCATCTTTTCCAAACACTCACACCTGTTGCTGCAACTGAGGATTTACAGATCAAGAGCAACAACAACAAAAAAATCTTTCTGATAACTGAAAACCTATTTTTCTGAGCACGACTCAAGTAATTTTTAACAGGTAAATTCTTCCACCTGTGATGCTTTTACATCTTTTCTGTTCAGTTGTTCTCGGTAAGCATAAAAATTTATTAAAATACTTCCATTAACAACTTTCAGTGGGAAATGTATTAACAACTTCAGTGGACTTGAAAGCCACTACAAAGAAAGATATAAAACCACATTGCTTGCATCCTCTCTATCCAAGTCAGACAAGAGCAGACATAGAGGCAGCAAGCTCAGCACATTGCAGAGGAAAACACGAAAGAGTAAAGATGAAAGAGCTTCTCAGCTTTTCCAATGACCCGGGAAGAACAGCTAGAAACAAGTAAAAACCTGCAGTACAAGAACAGTGTTTTCTGATTTCTTGAGCTCTGGTTTCCATGAGTGTGACTTGTGGACACGAAGTGAAACGTTTTTCCCTTTTACGCCACTCCGGCAAATACACACACAACTATACTGACACAGAAGTCCAGAGAAAGGATCTAGCTTTCCTCATGCAAGGTAAGCTCAATGAAGGTCCTATTCGCACCAAGACAGATTCCACAGCTCTCTGTACAACAGTTTCTAGAGATGAGACCTGGACTTCATTCACCATTGCTTCTCTTGTGTCAGCTCAACAGTAAAACCCGACGTACATTGTTCAATGAGCAAGAAACACTTCAGGGCATCCCAGGCGGCACAAGCCAGGGTGGAAACTAAGTAACACGAAGGC
>VZTR01009231.1:29698-41950 GCA_013400775.1 Chaetops frenatus
CCCCCCCGGTGCCCCCCCGCCCCCCCCCCCGCGCCAACGTGGCCGGTCCCCTCCCCCGCCCGCGGCCGTGCCGCGGCCACACGCACCTGCACCTCCGTCTCCGGAGGCCACTCGGCGTTGACCAGCAGGTCGTACAGGATGTTCTCCTCGCCGTCCTCCGCCTCCTGGCCNCGCCACAGCGACGGCGCCCGGCGGGGGCCAAACGGCTCCGCCTTTAACTCGTGCGGCGCCGGCCCGGAGCGTGCGGGCGCTCGGGGCAGGGAACGCCCGGTGCAGGCCAGACCTCAGGGTGTGCATTGAGCCCTTACCGAACAGGGGCAAAAAATGGGGAAAAAAGCAAAAGGTGGATTTCTCACAAGCTGTTCTTAAGCTTTAATAGTGCTACGTAGGACTTGTAAATATTTCAGTCCTACGGGTTTGAGTTGCTAGCGTTCAGTCTCTCAAGCAGATAAAATGAGCCTGTTTGTAAGTTCTGGGCCCCTGACATCAGCAAGGACATTGAGGTGCTGGAGCACGTCCAGAGAAGGGCAATGGAGCTGGGGAAGGGTCTGGGGCACAAATCTGATGAGGATCAGCTGAGGGAGCTGGGGGTGTTTAGCCTGGAGAAAAGGAGGCTCAGGGGAGGCCTTACCACTCTCTACAACCACCTGAAATGAGGCTGTAGACAGGTGGGGTCAGTCTTCTTCTCCCACGTAAGAAGCAATAGGATGAGAGGACAATCTCAGGCTGCACCAGGGGAGATTCGAATTGGACACCAGGAAAGATTTCTTCACAAAAAGAGTTGTTAAACATAGAAACAGGCTGCCCAGTGAGGTGGTGGAGTCACCATCCCTGGAGCTGTTTAAAGGAAGATTGGACATGGCATTCAGTGGCATGGTCTGCTTGACAAGGTGATGTTCCATCACAAGTTGGACTCGATTATCTGAGAGGTCTTTCCCAACCTAATTGGTTCTGTGAAATAATTATGAAAGAACTGATGTTTCAGCCTCTTTCCTGTAACTTTATAAAGCATTTGTAAAATAGAAATAAGATTACTTCACACCCTGACACTTCTTCTCCTGATATCTAGTCGCTGTTGAGTTCAACACAACATAAAAAGACTCTAATAACACAGAAAGGTAAAAATTAAGTTTTATTAAACTGAACACATTTTGATAAGGCACATCGTAATAAGCAGATTTCTATTGGATAGAATTCTAGAACTAAGATGCCATAGGCTGAAAGATATAAACAATTATCTTAACTAATCATGAGAGAACACACATTTGTCTTTGTAGGTGTGAGCAGCTTATATTATTGTTCTAGTGTTGACACAAGCTAGCTTGAGAAACATGGATTGTTTTGGTTTAGAGTGTCAGAGTTTCTCACAGACACTGCTTCATAGCTTTTCACAGAGATCTTCTCTGTTTCAAGCCTGTTTTAGCTGCGACAGAGATCTAATTTTTGCTTGTGTTTAGTAAGCTCTTGTAGGCAACTGTGCTGCCTAGGATAAACTAAATTCAAATAGGATAAACTAGGATAAACAAAAATTCAAATTCTGAAACTAGGAATTCAGGGCAATATGAAAGCTCTGTTGGATACTTGGGAAAGATGTCAAGAAGAAACAACTACTGAGAAAAAAATGTCTTTTCACTGTTTCTACACTTTTTTAACTATATTGGACAATGTAGCTTGTAAAGCAATAGTAAATAGTATAACATTGTGTTCGTAAGTTTCAAGGAATTGTGGGAGATTTATAGTAAATTACACTCCACGTTCCACACCAACAAGCAGCACTATGTATTGATATCAAGGTCTGCCTACAAACAGGTTTTCTCAGAGTCATGGTTGAATCTGTACATTATTCATATCTGTGCCCTTAAAAAAATCACTAGTTTTATCATTTATCTAAAAGCAAGCAAACTAATGATTGACAGATAGAGCAAATAATAGTGAAAGAAAAGAGGCACATCAAAGGAAGATACTCCCAAGGGAATTATTAATACATGAGAAACCATTGCGATGCAAACAGCCTGGTTCGAAGGGTGTAAAATACCCTGCTGTATTCTTCTCTGCACGATACCAGTTCCTAGGGCGTAAGTTAACAGCCAGTAGGCCTCAGCAAGTTTAAAAAAAAAGCTCTTGAAACAAACCACCAGGACAAAACCAGAATTCAAATTGCAACACAGCAGTCAAGAGAACGACATTGTCAGAGATGCTTGTTTGGGGTTTTTTCAGGGTTTTGGGGGGGGGGTTTTGCCTTTGAACCAGATGTGTCTCTATCTCATGCTGCCTTAGGAAAGACTGAAGCCCCGTTTCACAATGGAAAGCAGTAGGCAATAGTTCATACTGTGCCTTCCACTTAGCAGACAAATGCACCATTGGCTCGCGATGTAACTGCAGAAGCTGCATTTCTGCACTTGCAATCTCATTTTGTTTTTCACAAAACCCCGAAGATCCTCGCGTTTAGTGTCACTAGAGGTTATCACAGAACAAGATGGTGCAGGATTTGGAGAAGCTTCTGTAAAAACTGGAGAATAACCTATCCCTGTCAGCGTGTGTTTGACACGTACCGCGGAGCGTTCTCTTGTTGTTTGTCTGTCAGGTGCTTTTGGTCAGCGGCACCCGTGGGGCGCGCACGGCCGGGGCGGAACGCGCGGCGCGGCGGCTCCTGCGCCCACCCGGCCCCTTAAAGCGGCGGGCGGGCCGCGCGCCTGCGCCCTGCGCTGTTCGCCGTGCTCCCGGGGCGAAGATGGCGGCGTTCTCGGGTACGTGGCGCGGGGCCCGCGGGGTCTGGGCCCTGAGGGAGCCTCTCGCCTCTCCCTGCCCGCTCCCGAGCTCCCTGCGGCGCCGGGGGCAGCTCCTGGCACCGCCCGCCCAGCCGGCCCGCGGTAGTGTGTGGCTGACCGCGTGTCGGGCTGGAGGTTGCGAGGCCTGCGGGGGTTGTAGGTGCCTCTCCCCGTGTCCTCGGGATTCTGTAGGCTGAGGAATGGTTATCGGGAATGGTTTTGCGAGTTTTATTCCATATTTGTATGTAGCAAAGGGGCTGCTTGAGAGTTAGGCTCGTTCCTCATCCTGAGTGGTATCAGTAACAGGAGGTTTATCATAACAATTCTCTGTATAGCAGTGAATAATAACTGGCTTTTACAAGAGCAGCTCTGCTTGGTGATACGGTTTAGCAAAATGTATGTATTATATAAACTATCTACGAATATGTAATAGTAAACTGTAATCCAAAAGCTTATCAATAAAGGAGGAAACATCACTGTTCCCTTCTGCATGCAGATATTTGTACAAATAGGCAGCCAGCCAAGGTCAGAGTTCTGTAAAGCTTCAATGTATGTGGGATTTTCATTTGTTTCTTTTAACTGAACTGTTTGTATCTTATCATGGGGGGAAATGCTGAAGCTTCTTCCCAAGATCTAGAGATCAGTTTGGATGCTATGCAGCAGGATTAATTTGGATGGAGTTGAGGAAAGTGTCATGGTGTCATTGTTTGATTAAATTCTTGTACTTTATACTGAATTAAACTGTGTTTGTTGGAAGCATATGGGGAAAAAATGTATAGATTTGTTTCCAACTTCCATTCAGTAGGAATTGATTTTCATTGCTACTGATTTTGTTTGTGTAGATTGCCTACTTTTGTAGGAGTACAGGCCAGGACTTGAAAATATCAAAGCTTCCCAAAACCCAACAACTAAGACACGTTTCTTACAGCATTTGTGTTATGGCAAATGGAGGAATAACTTTTGGCTGCACACATCCATCAGTGCCAGCTCAGCTCAGTGTGTGTCCGTGTGCCTGCTGTGCCTCAAACCCAGCATGTGGCAGTGCAGAGGCCAGTGTGTAAAACCTCTGCTTAGGAAGGTGCAGTTGAAGGAATTGATTTAGAGTAACTTTATGTACCCAAAGAGATGGCCCAACAGATAGATTGTTATTTTGGTGGTGTACTGCCATTATTTTGGTTGCTTAGGATTCACTTTCCTCTTACCTGTATTGAATAGCTGCAGGTTTCTTCTGTTTTTCTTTTTAAATATAGAGGACTTGTTTATCAACATACAAACATGTTGCTCTGTATTTAACTTGTGTCTGGGGTACAACCATCAGATCTCGATACAAGTTTGCCAGAAGGGGTATCCAAGGAAAAAAAATCTTTCAAAGGTGGATGTAATTAATAACTTTATCGAAATCAAAGCATTGTCTTACTGTATGTGCTGTAAATGTGTAAGGCAAGATTCAGTGGACTGGAGTCGTTATAGGATACAGGCTTTTTCTACTGTTTGCACCTCGACTGTAGAGAAAGCTGGGTATTCATGATTAGCAAAGTCTTCCCTGTTTCCTGCTTAGGCAGTTTCCTTAAAGGTGCAAAGATAAGTACCTTGCCCTTGAAATGGTGCTCTGTTCCCATTGTGTTTGTTTTGCTGCTCTGTCTGTACCTGCCCCTGTGCCCTGTGTATGCCTTACTCTGCTCTAAGTGGGGACAACTCCCAAAGCTCCCTGTGAGGAAGGGAGAACGTTTCTATCAGTGGGTGCTGCAGTGAAGGTTGCACATGCTGTTGGCAGAAAGAGTGGTTTTCCATGGTTCTGTCTGTAGCTGGAAGTGTTGATGCTTAGCAGTCTTTTGGGCAATGTGAGGTTAATAACACTGCTTGATCCTTTCTTGCTTGTCTTACAGAAATGGGTGTTATGCCTGAGATAGCTCAAGCAGTGGAGGAGATGGACTGGCTGTAAGTAGGAGTGTGGCAAACTCTAATTTGCCTTTCAGCAATGTATAACATGCTTCTTAAAACACCTCTGCTGTCACATTAAAGCAAAGTGGATGTGTGTTTTCCTTTAACTGTCATTGCACCTCATGCTCTTCTCTCTAGTGTGAAAGACTGAAGAACACAAATTGTGACTGCAGTGGTAACATTTAAACTTGGACAAGCAGAGCGGGACTTCTGCTTCTCTTCTTTTGTTTGACAAAAGGCTCTGTGCCTCTGGTTTATTTATTATGTATCCTGGCATTATTGAATGAAATACTGTCCCATAATTGACCTGTTTTCCAGACTGTTGTCTATATTTATGTTTTTCAAACTTTAAACTTGTGTGTCAGTCTTCTAAAAAAGTTGTTATTCTTGTGTTTGGTTACTTGTTTGGCCAAAATGTTTTTACTTCAGAGTTTGTTTTGAATTGTCATTCAGAATGGTGTCAGTATGGACAAAGTTGATGTATGTAGTTCTTCTCATATAAATGGTATTAAATAGCTGTGATTGTCTGAAAATACTGGTCACGTTTAGTTATTTTTACTTCCTTTTCAGTTTTGAATAGGGACAATGGAAATGGGAGCTGTATAAGTGGCTTTAAAGAAAAACTCACATGAAGATAGGAAGACCAGGAATATATAGTTAATAAGTTTCTTTTATAGTTTAGCATAGTGTTGTGAGATGGAGCCTTCTTATCAAGGTGCAGCTGAATCTGCTGGAAGCCAGGAGGAATAGCAGTTACCTGCTTAATCTTGCAGATGACCATGGTTTCTGTGAATTTCTATATAAACAAACATTTCTTTTCTACTGATGTAGAACGTTACCTTGTGTTAATGTGTTCTTTCCTGTAGCCTCCCTACAGATATCCAAGCAGAATCCATCCCATTGATCTTGGGAGGTGGTGATGTACTTATGGTATGTATGCAGGATAGCCCTATTCATAGAAATCCTGTGTCTTTTAATTGTTGTTTGTGTGGTCAATTTCTTTCTTTCCAGACTGGTCTGTAGTTAGACTAGCTCTCTTGTTGTACTTCAACAGACAGTATATTCTTCAGGTAAAAGCCTCTTTGAGTTCCTGGTGTGTCTCCAGCTGTTTTTGCAGGTGACATCTGGGGGTATTAGGCTTTATTTTTAAATTTTGTGGCAGGCACTGCCACATAAATGAGGGCTGTCTGATCTCATCTGCTCTCCCTTTGGCTGTAAATACCTGACATATTTCTGTGTGGAACATGCCTGATACTGCCTAAGCCAATGCTGCAGGTTCAATAACCTTGAAAGTATCAGATTAGTATGCCTTGTTTGTCATTTCTTTTATGGATCTCTGTGTTCTTGATTCCATAAACCAAAATAATACTTCCTAAAGAATAAACTTAGTTTATCAAAATAGAATTCTAGATCAGTCCTTACAGTCCTGGTTAAACTCTTGTATTTTTCTTCCTATAGGCTGCTGAAACCGGGAGTGGAAAAACTGGTGTAAGTAATCAAATTTAAATTAGCAGAAAGTAAAAGTCTTTAAGTGGTGAGAGGTGGCTTGCATGCATATATGCAGAGAAGATGTGTGTATGTGTTTCAGCATCATTGGTAATAGTCTTTACCAACATAAATGTACCAGTGTATTTCAGTGTTTCTGGCCCTGGGTATTGCACCCGAAAAAAAGGCTGGAAATAAGTGTGTAACTTGTGGAATAAAAGTAACTTTTCATTTTAGGCTTTCAGCATTCCAGTTATCCAGATTGTTTATGAAACACTGAAAGACCAAATGGAAGGCAAGAAAGGAAAAGCCACTATTAAAACTGGAGGGGCAGGTAAGCTTTTATGTCACACTCCTCTAATTTGAAACTCTGCTAATTCATGTTGATTTTATTACCTTCCACAGTAAAGTTAACCTCCCATTAGAGAAGTATTTTTCCATAATTCGGGTTAATGTAAAGAAAGCATCATCATTCAGCATTTTATTAAACAGTGAATATAAACTTACTAGTGGAATCATGGAAAGAACTGCTGTGCATTGGGTTGCAGACTCTTAGTAATGCTCTTGTTTTCAGTTTGAGGCTGGCTGACCCACACCTTGATTTTCTATGTTCTTCTGAAAGTCAGGCTAGGCTAATGCCTTGCGAGATGTGAAGTTGTGGTGCTGTCCATCTTAAAAGAAGGACTTAAAAAACATCTTTCTGTTGTAGGAATAGGTGGGACCAGCTATGACACCATGGAGTTGGTTTGGGCCTCTTAATTGATCTTGAGCAGAAAGCTTTTCTAGGCCCAAACAGATTCTTGTGTCGCTTGGGTAACAGTGTAAGATCTTTCAATTCTGCTGTGCTGAGTAGAGCTGTTGTGTTCTTTTTGGCACCTGCCTTGGCTTGGAATTAAGTAACAACATCTTGAGTTGCTACAGGTTTGTTCTAGTAAACATTCAATTGAGCAGGAAATGCACAGGGCCAGAACTTAACAATATAGAGTGGATTGTAACCATGTTTATTCTCACAGTATTTGAGGGCCCATTTAATTAAGCTTGGAACTGTAAAGCCAATTAACTATGTCCATTCTGTGGTATTGATAAATTGGGTTTATGTAAGTGAACTGTATCTGCACAAACAACACTTCGAAGATGTTGCCATCGTTATAATTACTGCTGCACAGGTGACGGTAGAGTAAAAAAAAAAAAAAAAGTTAAAATCCTCCTTGAGAGAATGCAATATGAATACACAAATACACTCAGTAAACCTAATTGAAATGACATCTGTTTGGGGTTTTTTTTTAATAATGTATAGATTTTATTACAGCATGTTGTTGGGCATATGAAAAATGAAGTCTCAAATTTTGTGTGCATGTGTCTTAACTCCTTAGTAATGACATTTTAACTCATAGCCTGAAAAATATCCTAAGGTAAGCTTGGAACACAAATTGCAAATAATGCGTTTCAAATTTGTTGTTAATGTAGTTTTGAATATTTTCTATCTGAATTTGATTGTGATTATGTGAAACTGCCTTATTTTATAAAAGTCTTCATTGTTTTCAGTTGCATTTTTAAGTAACTTAATCTGTGTTCTCATTAATGGAATAATCTAAACTTCCATAGAACACCTTTGCATTATGCATTTGTGCCCCTCCTTCAGACTGTAGGCCTTCATTTTGAGCTTGTATGAATTTCATTGGAACAAAGCTGTTTCCCCAGAAAATTAAACCAAACACTGTAGAAACAACGTGAAATTCTAATTTGAGTTTTCCAGTCTCGCTTTGTTGATTAATGCTTTTTCTGTTATTGTCTTTCAAACTTAGTGCTCAATAAATGGCAAATGAACCCCTATGACAGAGGATCAGCTTTTGGTGAGTTGTACTGCTGTTCACTTGAAAACATTTGCTTGGTAAAAAAGAATAAATAGAGTAAAGCATGCATGAAATTTTCTTTTAAAAGCAGTTGGGCAATTTCTTCAACTAAAACTGTATTGTAATTTTCAGCAATTGGATCGGATGGTTTGTGCTGTCAAAGCAGAGAGATAAAAGAATGGCATGGATGCAGAGCAACTAGAGGCGTGACTAAAGGTAGATATAAAGTGATGTGTTTTGAATGTTCTTCTAGAAAAGTTTCGGCTGAAATGCCTGCTTGTCACCCATTGTTAATGTAGATGGTTGCATTAAAAACTTTCTAGCCATCAGACCAAATTTAGTAGCTTAAGATTTTGAAATGACAAATACCTCTGTTTAGTTCTCTTTGTGTAGTAAATTACCTTTTCCCTGATAGTGATGCCTGGAAATAGAACAAAACCTTCCCAAACATTTAAAATTATAATAGAAAAGCAAAGCTTCAGGTACACAGTATGGTGAAAACCACAGCCTGATTTAGATTCATACAATTTTATAAGATCAGGCAGTTAGAATATCCAGCCAGTATTGTCCAATTAGAGGAGCAGTTGGTTAGGTAATCCTCCTCTCCAGGTTCTGCCCCTATTGGAGTCATCCCCCCTGGTCCTCTGACTCTGCCTTTATTATGTCTATGATATGTGGTACAAAATATAATGGCCTTGGTAAACTAACAAGCAAGACTACACAGAACTTTAAGAATGCATCAAAGAGTTTTATCACTGTGGGAAAGAAAGCTGGAAAAGTACAGAGGTTATACCTAGGCATTTAACAGTCTACAAAGCTACAAATACATGAAGTATACATAGAAAGCTAAAAATCTTCAGACATCAATAGAAGACTGAGTTGAAGGCGGCAGAATCATAACTAATATTCATAACTAATCAGAATGCATTTTTATTAGGAAATGGCAATGCACACAGTACTTTCTGAGTTGTTTCCTCACAGATTCCACACAGATGTGTGCATGCAAAAAATTCATGGTTCTGTGGTTGTAAAAAAATAGTTGAAAGGCCAACGCTAACACTTGATTCAGAAGCAGAGTCATCCTGATACTCCAGGGGTTCTGGGTGTGTGTTCAGGAAGACCCTAAACAGTCTTCTTTCATGGGGTGTGCAGGTAATTCTGTAGTCTGTGTGCACATAACAGCCAGCTGGATGTGCTTCAAGTGGCACAACCATTTGATGCTGGGGCATGCTGGTGGTCTGGTACTGATTCTACAGAACCTGGTGTCCTGAATTTACCAGTTCTGTGCATTCAGTAGGGCCACTCTTCTCTCTTGCTCGTCACTCCTTTGGAGCCTTTCACACACTACCTCTCAGTCTGTACTTTGTCTCTTTTGCCTGTTCTTTCTTTATTCCATACGTGGGTACATACACAACCTTTTCACACAAACACCCTACGGGATTTTATGACATTTTCAGCAGGACTAGGAGTGTTAGATTTGTATCGACTTGGAAGTAGCAAGACTGAACCACCTTAATGAAATTGGGTGTTGTATTAGATCCTTTCTTTTTCTTTTAAAGGGAAATACTACTATGAAGTTTCCTGTCATGACCAAGGATTGTGCAGAGTTGGTTGGTCAACTATGCAGGCTTCACTAGATTTGGGTGAGTTTCCTTCTAAAGAACCACATAGGTAGTTTTTATAGTGATATGGAATAGGTGGAGTCCTGTGCCAGTATTGCAGAGAATAGACTCCTTGGGAAGGATCCCAGTGTTGCAGAGCTGAAGACTTTTTGTATAAGTATTTTACTTCCTGTGTGGGGAAGTCTTTTGGGGGTGGCAGTGTTTTCTTGTCCTGTGACTTTCTGCCTTTTATGTTTTGTTTTTTTTTTTTTTTGTTTGGTTTTTTTTTTTTTTTTTTTTTTTTGTTTGGTTTTTTTTGTTTTTTTTTTTTAAATGAAGATGACTAGAGACTAGTAAAATCAATAAATGTACTGCTCTAAAAGTACTAGTTTGGTGTACACCCAGGTCTGTAGTTAGCATTGTATATTATTATTTGTTTATGTGGCAGTGTTAGAGATTTCAGTTGCTGATACCGAGAGGAAAAAGCATAACCAAAAGATAAAAGCCTATTGTCTTGTCTTCAGGCACTGATAAATTTGGCTTTGGCTTTGGTGGCACTGGTAAGAAATCTCACAACAAGCAGTTTGACAGCTATGGTGAGGTAAGGTTGAATTGCATTTGGTAGAAATACTATTAAAAGTATTATTGTTTTGCATGTTAGTTTTGTGCTGTTACAAGCAACTGTCTTTTGAAATAGTGCTCACTGCTAAGGGAGGCTCACTGGGCAAAAGTACAATGAAACATTGAAGCATTTTTGGATAATTTAACAAAAGAATTATAAGATTTAGACATGATTGTGATTAGACTGCAATTATATAGACTCTTACTTAGAAGTTCAAATTCACTGTGTATTACAGGTTATAAGTTAACTGACCTCTTGAGATTTGTCTTGGCTTCAGTTTTAGCTTGAACAAATCAACCCATCTGTAATACCTTAGTGAATGTCCAAGTGAGGGCATCATAATCTGTTTACTAGAAATTAAAATAAGAGTAATTGCACAACTCAGTAATCTGTCAAAATGCATTATTAATTGCTAATAAGACAGAGTGCACTACTTCTGGCTATTGAGTTGGGTTTGGCATTACCTTAATGTACACTTGAAGTCTCTGCTGGGAATATCTGTAGTGGTTTTTGTGTTGTGTACCAGTGGAAATGAAATGTTTAAACATAATTTATATAAATGAGTATTACAGCAGAAACTCAAGTCTTTTTATGGTATTAATGAACTCAATGTCATAAAACTTGTAACTTTTATGGCTATTGTAGCTTGTTTAATAGTGACTCATGAGCTGTTGATTAGAAACATTTTATAATATATAAATGTTACTGAATACCTTTAAAATGAACAGATCTCAAGATACTTACATAAAACACTTAAGTATATGTAAGATGTATATAGCATCATCTTCAAGAGTTCGTCTTTTGTTATAGTCAAAATACAGGTTTCTGATGCCATGTTTTGTGCTCTAAACTGAGATTTACATTGGCTAATAAATACATCACTAAAGTGCTTTTCTGTAATGCAGAATACTTCCAGGTAAATGACTTAAATGTATCATTGCCGTTTTGTTTAATTTCTGAAATAAATTTAAAGTGGTAATAAATATTTAAATATCTAAGATCAATTGGACAGTTTACTGAAGATTTGTAGTCAAATAAAAATACAGGTTCTATTTACAATGGTCTTACTGAAATAAATTGAAATTGCTTGGCTTCTCTCAGGAATCAGTATTTAGTAAGGAGAGCTGGGAAAACTAAAAGCTGACAGAACGTAAGCACTAAGTCTTCTTAATGCGCTGAAAAGGTCTTGGCTTCACAAACCTTTTTTTTTTTTTTTTTTTAAGGAATTCACAATGCATGATACAATTGGGTGTTACTTAGACACAGAAAAAGGACAAATAAAATTTTCCAAAAATGGTAAGTTTTATTCTCTTTCTTTGGAATTTTATTTGGATGCTTTCACTGGGTGGGGGGGAGGGAGGGGAGGCTTGCAGAGTCTGACTGAACTAACCCTACTTTCAGGGAAGGACCTTGGCCTTGCGTTTGAAATCCCACCACATATAAGGAACCAAGCACTTTTTGCAGCTTGTGTACTGAAGGTAACAGGAATATTACAGATGTCCAAGATTATTATAATTTCTCTGGGTTTGTTAATGAGCTACTTAAGTACAAAATTTGCATAGCCACCTATAGTTATTGCAGTTGTGCATGTGAAGTCAGTTTTCTTTGGTTTACCAGTATTTACTTCTGAAGTAGTAACATGTATGTTTTAGCTTTGAGTACCATTTAAGCTAAATGTTTAAATTCAAATTTTAATCTTGAATTTTTAGGTAGAATAGCATGGATAACTAATTTCTAATAACAGTGCTACGTTATATGTATTAAATTTTGATGTACTGTCATTCGACTGATGCAAGCAAATGGCTTGAAAATCAGATATCCTGGTATACTTTCTGTGTCATTTGTTCTGAACTCTAACATTACTGTAATGTACTACTATGTCTTTCTGAGTTAGTCTTTTTGAGCCTATCTCTCAAGCGGTAAAGATTTTAGCAAAACCTTTCAGTGGTTAGAGAAATGTACAAGTTTAGAAAAAATGCTTT
>VZTR01009234.1:2702-13553 GCA_013400775.1 Chaetops frenatus
AACTTAGAACTTCAAAACTTCAAGACTTAAAAAGTTAGTCATCACATATATACAGTTAAAAAACCAATTTAGCCTGCAAGTATTTCTGAGTAGCAGAGAAACACAACTTAGTAATGCAGAAACAATGTTAAAGACAATTTCAGGACTAAGGTATGTTTCAAGTGGAACCTGTAGTCAGCTTTAGGAGAAAAATGCAGCTAAACTGGAATTTGCTACTGAACTTTCAATATACAAGTCTTGAACTAATGTTTAAGTCCTCAGAGACACTGAAACAGCAGTTTTATCTCAGTGCATCCACTGACATTTAAGAATACAATCCTACTTATGTGAATAATTTGCAGAGCTATTTCACAGAATATTCTGAGTTGGAAGGGATCCTCAAGTACTGAGATAAACATTCTAATTTTTAACTCCAGTACCCTTCCAGCCTCTTTTTTTTTTGGTTGCAGACTATATTTACTCCAACACAACACCTGCCGCACACTCCAGTCTCAGTTTCCATTCTCCTAGCTTCTAATAGTGCATGTTTCCCTCGGTATACTTTATACCATGACACTGGAAATGAGTGCATGCTGCGTAACTAAAGAAAATATTAATCTTTTCTTGGTAAGCAGTTTCCTTCTCTCTCAAAACCCAAAACCCTTCAATGGAAATATATTTCCATATTCTCCAGATTGCATTCTCTGTATGTGAAAAAGACATTCTAAAAATTTTGAAGAAAATTTTTATCCTTTAGTTATATAACTAACATTTCAGTTCTTTTCCTTGTATTTCCACAATTACATCCTTCTTATTCCTCCAAATTAACTGAAGCATTACTCAACTACTTAGTCTATATTCAAAGCATTTCTATATGAAGATGAATAATATTTTTTATTAAAGAAAAAATTATTTAACCCTCTAATCAACATTACTGAAAAAATCGGCTTTGTAAGAAGCCTCTGTGCTTAAACTTATTTTTAAAGGTACTTTAGTATCTTATCTAAGAAAACTGCTAAATCAGAAAATTTCACTAGTTCCTTTATTTTATTTTCAGCTTTTTCCACAACTTACCAAGATCAATTTTTCAAGTCAAGAGATGACATTAACTACCATAATAAACAACTGGCTGTTATTCCAAAAACCTTAAATCAGCCCTGGCAACTGCTGGCCTAAAGATAAATGTATTCAGAAGGTTATGGTGCTGCTGCAGTTCAAAGTAGAGTCATCTTCAGTACATCAAGGCTCATTAATTCCCTTTTAGAGGTAGGACTAAGCTTATTCTAGCAGATCCATTTGACTGCTCAAACTGTACTCCCTGTCTCTCCAAGAACTCTTGCTAGCCTGGCTTCAAGGTGCCCTGAACAATCCAAAGAATCCAAGAGAATCAAAAATGTTGGTGAGCCTGAGACAGGCTTCAGAGTAAGCATGTGTGTAACCACATGCACATTAACACTCTGGGAAGCTCCTACCATGAAGCTATGGTACTAACCATCTCAGACAGTCAGAAATCAATTATCTTATTGTTCCCTTGTACTGGGAGAGAATCTAAAGAACTGGTTAGTACATAGAAATTGCATATGTTCCTCCATTAAATCCACAGAGGTTACTTTTTCAGGAGTTTTCCCAATAATGGTTTTGGACATTGTACATTTAAATTGATTTTCATGAGAACAAATGTAGCTTTCTTATGAAAACAGAACAACAGATTAGAAGACAGAAAAATATTAACTAGGCATACTCAAAAATTAATGTTTAGATTCAACTCATGTAATGTTAGGTACCTAGGCTATAGTCACTGGAGAATTAGTCAATACAGAACTCAATTCACCTCACCATCAAACAGATCTAACAGGTTTAACTATTTTTAATAGATCTTCACTGACTGTAATTAGAACTTGGAACCTGAGATGTAGACACTGAGGATCTATATCATAGCTAGAAATTCACTTGCCATGTATTGCCATTTTAAGTGACACAGGCTGCCATTTCAGTGGCATGTCCTTTTTACCTCCTATGTCATGCCCAACAGCCCTACAGAGTCCTTCAGCCTCCAAAGTGGTTAAAAGCAATCATGATGCCTGTGTTTCAAATTAGGCAAGATAAAATCCACTCAAAGTTTGTGTTTTAGATGGAACTAACATTGAATTGCTTTTGAAAGCAATTTATCAGACTCAAAATTTTAAAGAATATCTTTCAGTATCTCTCACCATATATGCAAAAATACAAATGCGGTGTTAATGGACTAAACATGGTAACATCAACAAACTACCAGGCATTTAGCATGTAAATCACACTGCAGCAAATAAGAGAACATTACTTACCAGTTAACTGTATTATTTCACCTGTACACTTCTTTTCACCTCTCTGCTTCTGAAGAGGGTTATCTTAGGCCACATATTTTAATAGAGCTTGACTTCTAACTGTAAGTAGTCTGGGTGTGCATATTCAAAAGCTCTTCTGTTTTCTGTCAGCAATGTATTTCTGTGTCTTTTTAAAAAAATTTTATTCCACTTTATCTTTTTGCCTGGTTGATAAATGCAATTAGTGCTGACAGAAGTTGGGTCAAGAGCAAAAGTCAGAAAGAACATACGATTACAGTAGAATTAAGGCATTTGAGAACCTTACTGCCTAGAGAAAATGATGCAATTTACCCCAATATGCTGATAAACTTGTCCTCAGGATTTTGGAAGCTCAAAAATATTTCTAGCAATAAACAGAAATGCTCCCTTATTGTGCACTTCTGATTACTAGGTCTCTCCCAAAAAATCACCACATACAGTCACTGATCATTTCCTTCTGTTAGTGAATGCAGCTTCTGAGAGGTTCTTGCCTAAGTATAAGCCTACTTAATCATTATTTATACCTTTTAAGATACAAGGACTCATCTGAAATACCATTACAAGATGGCTACTAAAATTTTCCAATTACAAGATTACTAACACCATTATAAAGGCATGGCTCTGGGAAAAAAATACTATTTTTAAAAGGAAACACAACTAGGACTTTACAGCCTGTTCNCTGTAATTAGAACTTGGAACCTGAGATGTAGACACTGAGGATCTATATCATAGCATATAAGTACTAAACAGTCATTTTGAGGCATCCCACAAATCTGAGGATCAAGTTTATATTAAATACAGCAAACATTATATACCTCAACAGCTGGAACGATGTCTATGCCAACTGTCAGAAATTCTTCAAACTTCAGAAATGGATTAAAGCAGCTACCAACATCAAGTAATCTGATCTTTCCCAAGGAGTGAAGGAACCTAAGAAGCAAGAGTTAAGTTTTACCCAATATAACTTTTAAAATTTTATTCTGATTTACAATTTCAGATAACTAATGCAAAAGATTCTCACAGGACACCACAGCAGTGACTAACAGAAGTGAATGCCTTACTTCAATTGCTGAGATACCTAAAGAACCAAGCTCCATCAATAAAAGCAGATGGTCCTCAAGCAGAAGAGTTTTCTTCAGAGCAGCCTTAATACTATTAACTTGTGCACCTATAGTAAGTAAATAAATTGGCAAATTGTGTGTACACTAGACAGGCTTTCTCATATTGTTTTGTGCTTCTTACTTAACTTCTTGTGGTGTTTACAGATTTTGAAGTCACACTAGACACCAGAGTTAAAATTTCATGAGTTGAAAAGGGGAACAGAGAACAACTACATAAATTGCATCATTTAGAGGGCTGCAATCTAAAAAAATTCCATGATGATTTGTAGCATCTTAGAACATCCAAAATCCACTAACAGAGGCAAAGAAAGTCACAGCTTTCACAGGGACTTCACAAAGAAGAGAATGATAATAAACTTCCAGAAAGCAAATGTTTTTTGCTTCCAGTTTCTGTAGCCAAAACTAATTGGCATCTCCAAAATATCACTTGTCATGTTTCTGGGAAAGGCTCAGCCCTGGAGACACAGATAACTGCAAAAACTTTCAGAAACAGATGTGCAGGACCAGTGGAGTAAAACCAAGCCATGGCTGTACTCACAGCAACAACAAAGCAGAAAGGAAAAAAAAAAAACAAAAAACACTAAGCAGCAGTAAGAGATCTGGATTCTCTAGGCTCCTTCTAGACTCCCAGTAACCTACCAGAGAGTGGATGCTGGAAAAGCAAGAGAAAATGTCTTGTTGCATTCAGCAAAATAATAATGCCTAGTTTAAGCATTTTGCTTCTACATGGACCAGAAGATATCCAGGGCATACTTCGCTCGAAATACTACCATGACCCAGGCTAACAGTACAACAATTACCTTTAAATTAAAGCTGCAAACATTGCCAAGCTACCCAAGTCACTCAGTACTGAGTGAGATTTCAGAATGGAAATGAAAGCAACAATTTTTCCAGACTTGGAACAGGAATTTGGATACTGTGTAGGCAGATCCTAGTAGCCATAAATCACAAACATGGACTGAAGTCAGTAGTGTCTTTTCCCACATAAGGATAGTATGAGGTTTCTCAGACCAGTATATCTCCTTGTCTACAAAATGGAGACACTAATGGCAGATCCTTTCTCATTCAAACACAAAAATGTATGCCTGTTTGTATGCTTACATTCTGTATGAGAGTCCAATATGGTAACAACAAATCAACATGGGACCACAGGAAGCATAACAAGAGGAAACAGAATTTTACAGTGCAGAGAAAACTTCCCATAAGAAAGAGACACTAGAGATCTAAACATGTTCCCTTTAAAGTGTTCAATTAAATACTTGTACAGATTAAAATTAAGCAGCAGCTTCCAGAAGCCTGTAATTTCCAGGACAGCTACTTCACCTATGGTACAGTGAAAAAAATCACTATGATGTATTCTGTCTTCCTATTTACAAAACCTGCCTTCTTTGTTGCAGCGTTATTTCTGATTGCTTAAAGGGGACACTACTTCACACTATTACAGCACTGGAGCCGCAGTAGCTCCTAGAAAGCTACAACTCTGTATTCTGAACTAATCAGAACCCAGAAATTCTCATCTACACTAAAGGACAACAGAACTAAGACATTTGATGCAGGGCAAATTCACTCTAATAGGTGTGTCACATCCAAGAAGTCTTGCAATCTATGTTCAATGCAAATATACTCTGAAACCACAGAAGCAGCAGATTCAGATGCTCACTTGTGTCTTGACTTCCTGTTGCTTGTCAGGTTTTGCTGCCTCTTGGAATACAGATGCAATGAATCAGCAGCAATTCCCAGGCTCTCAGTTATCAGTAGAAACAGGATACTAGTTAGGTGTTCAAAAAAATTCTGAAGCTCTTCAGGAACACTTAGATACTCTTACCAACATACACAGAGAGCAGGGATCACTGATTCCAGTGTTCTGAAGATCACTACTTCAGATACCTACTTTTCAGCACTGTAACTCCTAGGTCAGATTCCTCAGTAAGACTGTAACTATAATCTACATGACTGTTAGAAACGTACTCTTGTTCAATTCAGTGTTAATCACGTTCAGCTCCATGTCTCCTAATGATTTTCAGTCAAGGCAACATTAAAAGCATGGGAACTACTTTGCCATGGTAAGCAGTCTCCAAGTACATCTTGAATCCACGGTTCTTTAATGCATTCGTGTACAGGTGGAAAAACAAAATGTGAGTAGGTAACTTGTAAGAAACTGTAAAAGAAGTGGATGTAATCTGGAAAAATAAGTGCATTTTAAATACATCTCACACTTGTTTTATTTAAGAACTTGTCACTGCCTATGGCAGGATGGTTGGAACTAGATGATGCTGAAGGTCCCATCCAAACCAAACAGTTCTATGACTCTAACTTGATTAAATGGACTCCAGCTCTTGACTATTAGCCCCCTTAAAAATGCATCTACTGTTCAAGGACATGCTGTACAGTCAAGTGATATTTTCTCTTGGAAGCAGATAAAAATACAACAGTTGCATGACCATAAGAAAAGTCACTTTATCTCTCAAATGAATAATTTCAAGTGCTGATTGCCTTTTTTTACAGTTTTAAATTACTATATTATTTATCAAGCATGGGAAGGGGAATAATTCAGGAGCCTTATGCTGCTGCCAGAAGAGAAGAACAAATATATACATCTGGTTCTGAGTGGCAACACTGCTAGGCCTCAAACCTTTCATAACATCCACGCATAAATATACCCAATGGAAAGGTGTAGCTGTCTGAGATAAATATAAAAGAAGGAACGATAGGTGGTACCTTCAGAGGTCAAATACATACCTGAAAGAATCCATACCAAAGCAGTTGTGTTTTTTACCACTAAGGACAAAAAGCAAGACTACCTAATTTTGAAAAAGAAGAGAAACAATACTCAAACAGAGAAAGCAAATTAGGGACTGATTTATTGAAGGGAGATGTTAAACAGCATATAACAGCCACTTTTATCTCGCAAAACTGAGTCACTGATGTCCAGCTTCACAGCAGGTACAGTTGTAATGTTTCTAATTACGTGTAGAGAACTCATTCTGGGACAGAAGTACTGTGGACAAGTGTAAAGGCTTATTTTTCCTATAGATGAAAGTTAAAAAAAAGGACTGTTCACATTAATTGTTTCTGACTCAACTTTATTCTGGCAAAGAGGTGAGCAACATGAGCAGCTGGAACTGGGTTCAAAGTAGATGACATTCTTATTTGAAGTAAACTTTGCATTTCTAGTTCCTGTAATATTTCTCACTATCACCTTGAAGGCTGAGTGACTACTTCTCTTCACATCTCACAGCATCTTTTTTACCTGTTGAACTTTTTATTACCAAGCTAGCTTTGCTCCTTATCAAGCAAAGTACAGTCTCTACAATGGCTTGTAAAGTAAGTTCAGAAAGAGCTCCTCCCTGTTTTTAATATTACTTGAGAAAGGATTGTATATGGGATGAACAGAATTATTGTCTTTACACCTACCAGAGTAAAACAAAGAGTAACAGGCTTAGTACTACTGATAAGACATACCCACAACTCTTATTTGTAGTGTTCATGACCAAATGGAGTGACAGTCTTAAAACACTGTGTGTAGGTACCCCCATAGCCCTTGTACAAAGTTTGAGACTTCACTACTAGATCAGTGTAGACATGTGTCGTGGTTTGATAAAAAAGCATTTCAGGAGAGATCTCTTTGTGCAATACACAATCCATTTTCTTCCTGATACACTGTTATTTCTTCTGTAAGACATCAAGAAAAAAACTGAATTTTGATTTCTGTAGGCAGTAACTTCGACCAGTTATGCCTTGATGTTGAAGGTCTGTACATCTACTAAGAACTTACTATTGTTTGTAGCTTACTCAGGTAAATATTATAAAACTTGCCTTTGCCAGGTATGTCTTAAGGGGTGTGTATATTTTTAAAGTTTTGAGAGTGAAAAAAAAATCATCAGCACTCACTATACTAATACTTTTAAAATAATTTATAAAAATTCTCTATTAACCTATTTCTGTACACATTAGAACAAAAGAGAAGGCTACAAACAACTGGTAGCAAGAAGGTAGGTGAAGTTAGCTCTGCAACAGCCACTATTAACTGCAGAAAGTATGAAGACAGAGATCAAAGAGCGAGCAAAGAGAGAACCAAAGCTTTAACCTGACAATGCCTCCCACCGGTACACAGCTTTAAAGTGTGTATGATCATCAAACCTATTGATTTAAACAAACATGAGAGACACAAAAGATACCAGCTCCTAAGGACAGGCACACCTGCTAATAACATTAGTAACACGTCATTCTTTCCCTAACTGATACTACATCTAGCTTCAAGTAAGTGCTGATCACAGCAGACATGCTACTATAATGAAGAAAAAAATCTCTACACAACAGAAAAAACACTATTGCAGGAAGTTCTAAGAACTAATCTACGAAGAATATGAAACATGTCATAATCATAACTTTTATAGATTCTATGCTTATAAATTCATTATTTCATTGTACTTGCAAAATATGAATTCTTTTCCATCACACATGGAATAGTCACAAACATGACCCATGTTATTTAGAAAAAAAAAATGGAGGGTGGGACTTCAGAAATAATAAAGTTAGTCCTGGATGCCAAAAATAAAATTCTAATTTGAGTGAAGGTCACAAACAAAATTAAAACTGTTTTTTGGAAAATACCTCAAGGATAGTACAAGTTTGGCAGAGCCAGTCATCAGAAAGCTAGCACATTAAAAGTTGAGGGTTGTAATTCCAAATTGCTTTTGAAGTGTCTAATTGGAATCAAGAGTTTCTCTGCAATTATTTATGAAGAGAAAGTTTTAAGCACTCTGATATTTACATTTGGCACTTAGTACTTACATAAGCAATTGACTTTTCAACAGTGCTGAACAGCCATTAGATTCTAACTTAATTAACATCTCCCTATTTTCACCTCAAGGTTTAATATAAATTGCATTGCACACCAATGACATACTAAAGTGAAATTGCTCTAGCACTAAAATGAAGATGACTAAGTTGTCATTCTCAAGTAATTTTTTTATGGCATTCACCAAAATATACTACAACATAAACAGCTCATGAAAATTCCCCTTCTTAACTATTAAAAATACATCAGACTGATCTAACATGTTATGGGGAAAAAATGGCAGGGTAAGTTTTAACACTCAAAAAAGGGGAAAAAAAGTCAATACAAGTAAAACTTACTCTTCTGTCATAGCTTCATGATTTGTCAAGCCAAAGTTTGGCAAAGGATCTTCAGTCTTGGGAGTCTGAGGAACATTTAAAGCTGGAGTGGTCTTAGAAGCAAGAAGTGCTCTTTTTTCATCTTTCTCAAGTGCTTTTTTTCCCCCACCATTCTGAAAATATTCTTGGCATACACTGCAAAGACAAAAAGAAAAATTCCGCAGGAAAACTGAATGCTCTTGTTAGTCACTACTATAGCTAAGACACATACCAGAGGGTTAAGAGATAAAAGTGCTGTCAGCTTTTAAACAAATCTGGGTTTTATTTCAACTTTGGTAAATCAGCTTTAAAAAATATGTGATGCACCCGACAACACACTTAAAGTTGAGTGGTGGGTGGTTGGGTTTTTTTTCCCCCACTAATTATGCCGTAAGTCACAGCTGAGTAAACAAATTAAAAAGATTTTTATCTGGACAGATAAAAGTTAGATAGCAAAAGACTAGTCAGAACATCACCAGAAGGTAAATTTGAGCTCAGTTCTCCACTATAGTGCAAAGAGTTATCAACTAGCTCCTTGTAAACACAAGGTTTTGAAATGTGTGTCTTGCTGGCACAAACTGGGGGAAAAGAAACATAACCCAGATTTCTGCACAAACTTACATCCAGCAGTTTTTAATTTTAATTGAGTTTGCCTGGGCATTTTTTAAGTAACAGATAGTAGCTGTATTATTGTGGAAGATTTATTTTAGCTTTCAGTTTTTCCCATATTTACTACTTATTTTTCTTATAGCAACCAGAACAAAAGAATCTAATCATACTCGAACAGAAATATTAGCCAGTTTGAAGAAATGGTTACAAAAAAAGTTAAACAGCATTTGCGTTCTTCAATCAGTAGTCAGCATTAGTGCATGAGAAGCAAGCACTATGTTTGAGAATAACTGAATATCATCCACAAAATATAACTAGAACTGGAAAAAATTGTTGCAGTGAAATTAAAAAGCTGGACTTGCCCTGCACAATTCAGTTTTTTAAATTAAATTTGCCAGCCAAGTATTTGCACGGAAATTTTAACAGAAATAATACTTATTTGAATAATGTTTTCTGAACAACTCATTTTTATGATGCTTTCTTGAAATTCACTCCATTATCCTCTAACAAAACTGCAGAGGTTTGAAGGAAACATTCCAGAAAACACAGATTCAAGTGTAGTATAATAGTATCTTATACAAAGCAGGAACAAGATAATGACACTTCACATCACAGATCTAAGGATGGCCACGCTGGTATAATGGTTTTAATTAATACTACGCTGGTATTAATGGCATTTAAATCACAAATAGTGACAAAGACTTGGAATATGCAGGGCTTATCTAACGTTTGGTGATATTTTAGGCATCAAACATACCCAGTCTCTTCATCACATAAGAAGTGAAGGACAGTGAAAAAAATGTCATTGGAGTGGCACTGAGTTTCTTAGATGGAAACATACACAAACAGGTACGGATAGAAGTAACTTTACGCCAAGATAGGTAGGAAAGAAGCACCTTGAGTCAGAAATGTGTAATCACAGAATGGGTCCGGTTAGAAGGGACCACAGTGGGTCATCTGGTCCAACCTCCCTGTTCCAACAGGCTCATCCCAGAGCACATGGCACAGGATTGTGTCCAGAGGGTTCTAGAGCATTTTCACCAAGGGAGACTCTACCTCTCTGTGCAATTTGTTCCAGTGCTTGGTCACCTGCACAGTAAAGAAGTTCTTCCTCATTTTTAGGTGGAACTTCCTGTGCATCAGTTTCTGCCTGTTGCCTTTTGTCCCACTGGCTGGCATGACCAAGCAGAGCCTGGATCCATCCTCTTGACACCCTTCCTTCAGATACTGGTAGACACTGATGAGGTCACCACTCAGTTGTCTCTTGAGATTGAACAGGCCCAACTCTCTCAGCCTTTTCTCATTAGACAGATGCTCCAGTCTAGTCTGCAATACTACCAGACATACAGACTATAAAATTATAGTGACTCCATCCATTAGAGACTGCATGTATGGAAAGACAACAATTCTAAAATTAACTAAGTATAAGGAACCAGTCACTTAACTCAGCAGGAAAGAGATTTAAAAAAGATCAATAAACAATAGAGAACCCCAGAAAAAAACCACTTGCATTACTGCCGGTATGCTAATTAAAGTGTATTTTACACATTTTATTATTTATTTGTAAGTATGTGATCAATTTAGAACTAGTTCTGTGTATCAATTAGCCAAAGAAATTAAACTTGGAAAGAAAAACCTTCTTC
>VZTR01009235.1:0-24040 GCA_013400775.1 Chaetops frenatus
TATTTGTTGATGTGTGCAGTTTTGAAGGAGGAAAATAGATGTCTGAACATCTGTGTAGCATCACACAGTAAATTTCTGGCATAGAGATCAGATGTGTTGGAAAGAAGCAGATTTCAGAAACCTGCTGTGACTTCTGATTGCCCAGTGCAGACCTGGTTGTTTTTAATGCAGAGTATTTTTCATACAGGACGTGTAGCTGAGGAACTGTGATGTCTGTATTTTGCAGAGAAACAGTCTTTACATTGCTGAGTTTCTTCTGCAAAGTCTTAAAAGGTTAAGTAGTAAACCCACAGTTTCATTAAGTAAATTCATGTTATATTTTTTTCTTCAATACAATATTTTTGAGCTATTGTTTTATTGGAAGTATTGTGCTTTTCAGAGGAAATAGTTTTCTTCAACAGCCTTTAGTATTATAAGGAGGCCTTATTTACATCTTGAAAGTAATTTTAATAGTTATTTTTAATGAAAACAAGTGTTACATTTGTTTTTCTTTGACACTAAGTTGATTTGCCAATAAACAAAATTTGGGATGGAAAAGTAATTGGAGGATAAGGAATATCTGTGAAGGCATTGGAATTGGGATCTTTGGAATGTGTTTACATCAGTACAGAAAAATTGGAAAAATTTTTTTTTTAAATTGTGTGTGAAATAAGATTTTAGTTCTGTTCGCTTTCAGGGTTGCAAGTTGACAAGTATTGTAAACCTAACTAATCTATATGCAACAATTTTAAAAAGGGAATAAAGTAAATGGAACGTTTCTTGGTAGGACTGTTGCTCCTTTAGCCTGCAGGAAAAACTTGACTGCTTGCTGCCTTTTTATTTATATAAGCAGTGCACCAGAAAAGAGATAGTGTAATTAAATTTTCATAAGGAGGAGAAGGGCTGGCTTAACTAAGAGGATCTGGCACTGGCATTTGGTAGCCCTGACTGGTTTTTTTCTACTTCAGCAGTAACATGCTGCATGACCCTGAGAAAGTTGCTTCATCTTTCCATGGCTCACTGAGTTATAAAGTAGACCTCCCTTATGAAGTACTTTATAAATTTTGCATAGGTTATCAGTCATATTAGGATTAGGAATTAAGTGTCACTGTGTACATATCTCATGTTTGTTTTATTAAATGTAGTATGTTAGCTCTTGAGCTGAAGACAAATTTACTTTCTGACTAACGTTTTATCTTGCAGAACTACCTTTTTTGCTGTTACATGTCAGATGCCTTTGTGCTATTATAATACACTTGTTTATGTATAAATGTTGACTTAAAGAAGTGCAGCAGTGGTTAGACAATTTTGACAAGCCATTTGAAAAAGATCAAAGACTTACTCCAGACTACATACAGTTCATTCAGCCTTTTCATTGTATAAAGAATCTCTGGATATGTAATAACTTGAATTTGCTCATTTTTAGGATTGCATAATCAAAGGATAATAGTTAACTGATTTTTCTGATTGCTTTACTTCTAAAATATGGTGGGGTTAGAATCAAATATTTGCAGTCTGCTTTCCCCTTGCACTTTGAACTGGATGGTTTCTTTTGATTGAATGTGGCAGAGGTGGAAACATGAAAAATAATGAAATTCTTGCAAAAAGAGACCAGAAGTGGTCAGTGCCATAACTGAAGGAAAAATTTGTCTGAGTTCCTCTCTTATGTAGGAGAGAAACGTCTCAGTGCAGAGAGCCTGTGTGCTCCAAATATGGGAAGAACTTCAATCAGAGCTAATCAATTGCCAGTCATAAATCTATTGGAAACCAGGTGTTCCTAATTTAGGGCTGATGAAATGACTTGTAACCATGTAATGGTTAATTCTTACAACCTTCTGCAGAAGAATGTAATTGAAGGGTTGAACAAAGTTATAATGAGTGTGCTAACATATGGTGTGAGACCTAAATTATAGGAAATAATGTGGTTCTATGTCAGGCTAGTGTTGATCAGGACTGAACCTGCTTAGATTGGGGGCTGATTAAATTCCCTTAATCTTGAATCTCAGTTGTAGTATTTCAGGGTAGAGCTCATTGTTCAGTTATTTCTTTCTTAAAACTTAACTCCTGGAATGGTTAGAGAGGGAGTACTGGAAAAGATGCAAGGGAATGAACTGTATTGCCTACACAGAGTTATTTTAACACTTAGAGTAATCTTGAATGAAGCCATCAAATTGTCTTGTCTCTTACTCTGTAAGCATTTGAGGTAACTTGGTGTGAATGATGTTTGAGAGCTGTATGCAACTGCTAAGGACTGAATAAATGGTGGATCTGAGGTGTGTCACAGCTGAGAAACAAGGTGAACTTTTGGGATCTGGGAATTAAGGATGGGAATTCTGCTTGTCTGAATTGCACGGTACTTGTGGCTGTAGTTCATAGTAATCCAGTCTTCAAGCACGGTTTGAATTAACCTGGAACTGTGCAAGTGCCAAGTGGATGTTTTCTTTCAACTGTTTAAAGAATAGATTAAACAACCTCTTTGGCAGAGTCCTGAAGGTCTGGCTTTATCATCTGCCTTTGCTTTAAAGTGGTTAAGAGGCCTTTTCTGAGTTCCTGTCCCAGCGTCACAGTTGGTATTTCACAAACAGCAGTCTGCTTTGGGGACTGGTCCATTTAAAGGAAAGTTAAAGAAGACTTTATTCACAGACTGGTGGTATGGGTCTTCTGAACTTTTCATGTGTTTTCTGACCAGTTTACTAATTCTTGTGGATCCCCCCAGGGCATGAAAGGAGCTGAAGTGTTTTGTATTACACAAGAGGGACCACTGTGATTTCTGTCCTTCATCCAGTGTTTGTTATCTGGGCTAATTTCTCTTTCGGTTCCTGTGTTCTGTGAAGAAAGGGTAAAAAAAGGGAAGACATTAAATGGAAGAGGCATTTCTAAATGCTTTATGTGAAGGCTGCTGCTAACTGACTCTTAAGAGGCCAGGGCATTAGTGACTGTGAAGCTGGGAGTTAAGCTGGTGGTCCAGATTTTTTCATCCCTTATGCGAGTCCACCAGCACACTCCATGTCTGTAATTCTTCAGCATTTGCCTGAAGAAAAATTTATAGTGGTTTTTAGCTTCAAACATTATTTAATTTAATGAACACCAAAGTAATAATACCACTTGACATGTGTGCAATATTTTATGGACATACAGAAGTGAAAGAAGTGTTGTCATGCCCACTTTGGGATGGAATGTGGCAGAGGAAAGGTGTCAGTGTTCTTCAGCCAGAAATTGTAATGTATCCCCAGCATCCAGATTTGTGCTGGAGTGTGGGACATTTAGAGAAGAGGAAGCTGTGGAGAACCTGCTTCATGCTGCTGAAAGCAGGATTCTGAGAGGGATTCCTCAGGTCTGAGGCCATTTCCCCTCTGTCCATGACCGGGATTCTCCTCTTAAGCGGCTGCAGGGAGAGCAGAGCCTGTTTGTTAATGGAGCTGTATGCCTCTTGCCAGGAAAACTTTCAGGAGCATGGGATAAATTCTCATTTAGCTGTTGTCCTTAAGCTGTCACCCTGGGTTTGGTGTGAGCCAGTCAGGTGTCCAGCCCACAGACACATTTGGTCAACTTCGGTCAACTTGAGTTTAAGAGCTGAAGTTGGGAATGGTCTGAAGTGGCACCAAGCACAGGATGAAATGGCACCAGTGTTTACCTGACTAATCTGTCAGGGAGGTTTTGCCATTTTTTAATGCACAAAGCTTTTTCTCTTTTGGGAGGACACCTTTGTGCACTGGAGGGGTGTCTTTCAGGTAACTGTTGCATTCACATCTGAAAAATGTAAATTGTAAAGCATTACATTATGTTTTATTCAGTACTTTTAAAACCTTATTAGAGTGACTTATTCTCAGGGCCTTGTGAATAGCCTATGTTGTATGTCTTTTTTATTCCCAGGGGGTTTTGACATTATTTGATTTTGGAACCTAGAACTTCTTTTTAAAATAATCTTTCTCAAAGAACACATTTTTTTTTCTTATACAGCAAAAACTTTGGTAAACTTCCTTCATGTTCTCATTGAAGATGCTGCCACTTGATCTCCAGATCACGTGATGTGTCATATGGATGCTGTGAAAGGCAGTTAATTAGTTTTGATTAATTTTTTTTCCACCATTAATGGAAACAATAGTTTGAATTCTGGGCTTTCAAGTGTTTGTGTTCCAGACACTGTTTTTAAATGCTTGTTTGTGATTTAATCTGTGTGAGGTTTTTAACCAAGGGACCAGTCATTGCTCAAAACAGAAGTTACTGTACTTCATGGTCACTTACTTGAAGCATTTCTTTTAAGAAAGCAATATGTTAGTGCTCTACAGATAAACTGTATAAGGTACATGAGAATACAGCTTATGTATTTTTTCCCAGGTGATCCTTGAACTGACACCCCACCACCATTTTACCGAACACAGGTTGGCTTAAAGGTGGGCCTGGGTCTGTGGCTGCACCACCTCTTACAGGATGTAGAGGCAGAAATTTGCAGTGCTTTTGTAAACAAAACTTGCAATAGTGATTGCTGTGTGTTGTGGGAAATGCAAATAGGGAAGAAATTTTTTCCCATTGTTCCAAATTCAATCATGGGTTGCTACATGTGAGTAAGGGTTTTTTAGCAATTGTTATTGATGTGGACTCATATTCTGCAGTACTCACAGTAAGGAGAAATTATAAACAGTCCTGCATCTGACCACAGGCAGTCATTTTAAACTAATATTTAGTAACTTGTACACGTTTGCGATGGTATGTATGTAGGAGACAAACTGTTAATGGAAATAAAAAGCCACTTGTGAAAATGATTCTTACTTCCTCACAATTATTTTGCTTTAGCTATGGCTTCACTATAATGAGTAACAGTAAATGAAATTTTCCCTCTATCACTGTGTAGTAGTGGCAGATCACAGGTAGTGTAGAAAGTGTTTTGTTTTCATTTAACAGGATACATGGTATCAGGTGGTGTTGATTGACATTTCTTGGATACTGCTTTACACAGCATTTCATGCAAATCATGTTTGAATGAGACTGCTGCATCAAATTACATTTCTTTCAGATTATAGCCCTTGCAGATGTGAGACAGAGCTTGTTCAGCAGCTAGCAAAAGCCTGTTTTTAACAGGTACTGTTTTCACAACTTGACTGCAAAGCTGTGTAATTACAGCACTTAAGATAGTGAAGGAATGATGGGCACTTTCTCTTATCAGATCTATAAGTAGTAGCAAGCAAATGCAGCATTAGATCCCCCCAGCTGTCAAGTATTGTCAGGCTGCCATAGAGGGAATGCAGTTTAAAATGCAGGTGACATAATACCCAACATCCTCCATTTGCTAGTGGGCTTCTGATTAATCACGATTACCATACATTATCATACCATCAAATTTAATCATATCAATGAATTCCCATCTGCAGGAGGAGCAGCAGCAGCTAAACATGATGGTAACAGCTATTAAATAAGAGAGAAATAGCTGGTTTCTAAATGCAGTAACCCTTTAACTTGTAATGCTGGCTCCAGTGTGCACATGCTCTGTAGACAGTAAAATGGAGCAGAAAACTTGTGCATTTATGTTTTATAGTTACTGTCATTCATCTTTCTGTTAGGTGATTGCTGTTTAGCAGAGGCAAGGGAAAACAGTTACAGATGTTTTTCCCCTGTGTTAATGATGGCAGATATTCTTCAATCTCAGCTTTAGTACCTGCTAAACACACAATCACAGAATGGCTGAGGTTGACAGGGACCTCTGGAGGTCACCTGGTCCATTCCTCTGCTCAAGCAGGGCCACCTGAAGCCAGTTGCCCAGGACCACGTGTGGATGGCTTTTGACTATCTCCACAGATGGTGCAAGTGCTCAGGCACCCTCACAAGTTTTTGTTTATCTAGATATATAGGTTGTACTTTAGTTTTTTGTATATTTCTATGAACGAAATGTGATGCTTTCAAAACACCATTGTAAGCAAAGCATAAATTTTTATCAAGGCAAAGAGGGAAAAGTATTATGCATACGCTATTTTGCTATTAATTAAGCACTGTTAAAGACATACTTTGCAGAAATCAACGCTTGCAAAGAAATCCAATTAAAATATACGGTCTTCTGAGTACAATGCAGTAAGAGTAATCTGGAGCTTAAACACTGAATAGAGAACTAAAATGTATCTATTATAATAGTAGAGAGTATTAGATGACAGTATAGTTATCTTAAGCTATTTCACTGAGATGAGAAAATGTAATTTTAGAAGGTAATTCAGTACGTTTGTGTCATCATAATACAAAAAGAAGTAAATCTATAAACTGGTATTTATTCACTTTCTGTGCTTTCAGTTCTTGCTAATTCTCTAGAATGTGAAAAGCTTCATTTTATTATAAAGCATCAAGTCACTACTATTGATGATAAAATAAGGCAATTCAGAGAGATATTATGAGTTGATTGTAGGATACCCAGAAATGACTAAAAAATGTGCAGGCCTTCTCACTCAACACATGAGTAGTACCTGCAGGCATACTGGGAGCTCTGAGTACATGAAATTCTCACATCAATGTGTTTGTAAGGTCAGAGATGTGCAGAACACCTCAAAATTAGATTTCCTACAGAATTAAAAGTTGTGAATCAGGTAAATTAATTGCTAAATAATCCGGTTTTTTTCAAAGTCCGGGTTAGCAGCAATTCTAATTTTTGTCTTCTATAAAACTGCCTGCTTCTTGACTTCTTTTGTAGCAACCTGAGCATTTTTCTTTCAAGGGAGAAGCAGCACACCCAGGTCACATTGAGGTTCTCAGATTGTTTTTAAATAAATTGTAACTGCAACTTCAAGTTTGGAGTGTAATGTAGAAATCTTGAATTTGATATTCATGATCCAGTTTATTGTAGCCTCAAGTTGTTTCTAATTGTTAGTGAGTTGCAGGCCACCAAGATACACGTAAATACCATGATAATACTTCTGTGGAGTAGTCTTTGCAAAGTCCAAGGGAAAGATCTTATCTTATCAACAGCTTGTCTGTCACACTATTTCTCATTATGGCCTGTCTCTGCTGGACACACTCTTCCTTCAACCATACAAAATAGATGGATGGGATTGATGGTTTTTTGCACATAAACACTTTAAATTTGGCACTTAAATCTAGAGTTGGGATCTAGTTACCAATATATTTTCTATGTCTGTATTTTATTAAGGACTCTCTGAAAAAGAAGTTCTCCTGTGGAGAAATGGTTGCTTGTGGGCCCATCTGCTTTGTTGCTTCTCTTAGAAACACAGTTAAGTTGGGAGTGTCTTTGTCTCCATTTGCAATATGAATCTGTTCCTCCTGGATGTAGTGCAGGGATGCACATGAAACTTGACAAAACCTTTTAGTATACGATATTTTTAATTTTTAGCTTTAGTCTTCTGAACTGTTAGCAATTGTCAGTGTGCTGGAATACCCATCTCTATATTGCCTTTGTTACCTATTTTAGCTATTTGATCATGAGTTGGCTTAAATAACAGGGGATTCCATGCCTTTCTTTCCTTGCTTGTACTGGTTTTCCGTGTTGGCTGAATTCCATTTTGAGACCCTAAACAGTAAAATAGAGCATTGGTGATTTCTCTTACAGATGACCTGGACTTCTGCCTAAGCCTCCCAACACTCTTTCTAATCTCTTGGAGTTGTGTAGTGTCAAAGAGGAGCTTGTCCAAGTGTGGTACATTTTAATATTAAAACCTACTTTCAGCTCAGTTGAAAATACCAACCCATTCTGTTTGACTCAGTCTGCCGGTAGTGCCAGGATCCATGCAGTCCATGGACTTGAACCAGTGCTTGGCTATCTCTATATGTTTTCCCCTCAAAAAATAGATTCCAGAAACTTCAAAAAGACTCACATGTGGATAACATAAAACTGTTGTCTGGACTTCTATAGGCACTCTGAACTTTTTTGTCCATGACTGGTACGAATTCAAGCTGTGTCTTTTATATAAGATGATCTTATCCAAAACCTTTTGGGAAAACAGTGGTGCTTACTGGTTTAGTGCACCTTGATAGACTTACATGATTGTTACAGACATCAGAGGAACAAGACTGAATCATTGAAACTGTATTTAAAAAATTAAGTTTGTAATAAAAAATTTGCATGAGTCATTCCTTTCTGTAGTCTGTGCAAACTAAAAGAAAGTACTGTGAAACTTGAAGACCCATGTTGTTTTGTGGAATATATGGATTCATATTTCTACTTGAAAATTTTTGAACCATATCCAAGATATATGAGCAGGGTTTCCTACACAAGAGGATGAGAAGTCAGTTCCTTGCATAGAAGGTAGGCAGTTTAGGAAAGCTTTTTGAAAAATATGGAGGCTGCTGAAATAAGAGGATTAACATCTTGTGACAGATGGCTATAGTTTTAATTGTCATAGGTTATAGTGGTCATTATTCTTTGCATTTAAACCATATAAGAAGTATTAACTGAATGGCCCTGCTTAACTGTCAGTGGGGTTCTCCTAGCTCTTTGCATTTTAAGTGAGATTAATAAATGAAAACATGTTGTACAGCCAGGGTGTATTTTATTGAAAGATTCATGAAGTTTCAATGACATTGTTAAGGTATTTAATTAGTCTCATGAAAAAAGTGGAGTGACCCTTTTAGAGAAGCTGATAAATCATATAATAGCTGTTAGATCCTCTTTATTCCTTGCTTTATAAGATTAACTTTGTGCTAAGCAATTTATGCTAAGTTTTCCCTTTTATTGGTAACCAAAGTTATCTGTGCTTCATGAATAGATTATTTGAGATAACATCATGTAATTAACAAGAGATGCAGAAAAGTAAAAGTACAATTTGTGTAAGAATTGTATGAGAGAAAATGTTAATTTCTTAACTAGGAAGGATATTTAAAGGGATAAAAGGAAGGCAAAATAGTTCAGTTCTTTGAAAGGATTAAAGTAACCTTATCTTGTGTTCTTTCAGAAGGTGGGATTGCCTGAGTGTGTGAAAGTCATGTTCAATGAGCTATTCACAGCTCTAATAAATTGTAGACACAAGTTTGCATTGCCTTTTTTTTTTCCCAAAAGTGATTGTTAAGGTGTAAGTTATGCCTTAGCTATACTGAATAATTGAAATTAGAAAAAGGGGAAATTGTACAACCTGCAGTTATTTGGAATTGTATAAAAATGTCATTCATAAGTGCAGTAAATTAGGGTGTGTGTGGGAGGAAGAGTGGGTATGTTTTTTTGGTAAGAGTAAACTTCACTAAATGAAAGATTTAAGACAAAATACCTGTCAGTAGCACTTCATTGTGCTGTTATATTTGCCTTTGAAGTTATTTCGAAAATGTCTGTGATTGTGTTCTCTATACAAATCTACACAGAATACTATTTCCAATGTAATTTCCTTCTAGACCTCAGTTCTTGTGTTCTTATGCACCACCTTTTCTTTCTTTTTGAATTTTTAAAAAATGGAGTTCAGAGCATTCCTTAAAAACAGAAAAAAGTACAGACCTCTGTTGGGTCGTTCTTACAGACATTTTGTAGCTGTTGTGGGATCTCACTGGGAAGGCACATAAATATTTTGTCCTTTACCCCAGTGTCAGAGTTGGCCCCAATGTTGGACTGAGATGTAGAACCTTGTAGCTGTGGCTGATTTTGCAATTTTCTTCTCTTAGACTGGAATCTGTTAGCTTGAAAATGGGTATTTTGAACAGTGAGTAGAGAGCTTTTCTGAGAGATCTGGTAATGGTGAAGTAATAGTTAAAATGTTTTTTGCAGGGAGTCTTAGCTGATGTGTGTACTGAATAGTTGGGTGTAATTTGAAACTGTCCGGATAGCAAAACCATGAAAAATGGGAGTAACTACTGTGCATATAAAGATTTATTATGCATCTATGTTACAGTATGCTTATTTTATCAAAAATAGACCATTATGAAACCTGGCTTTTGCACCTGCTCTTCATTAATTTTTGAAGTTAAATAGCTCTGAGTGGTCTTTCTTACCAAATACCAGAGGGCACTTGGGGGTTATTATCAACAAATACTTGCTGAATGTAGAGTTTAACATTAATAGTAAATTAATCCACTTCTAAAATTATAGTTTAACTACTGTTAAGCACAAAAAAACCCACGAAAAAACAAGCCTGCCCTCAAAAGCTTTAAGCAATCAAGAACTGTTGTATTACTTTGTACTGGTTTTAAGACAATTAGAATTCAGCATAAGTAAAAGTTGTAGTATTATTGTATTTCTATTGAATTGAAAAAAAAAAGTCATTTGAGAATAATATACAAACACCTCATAATTTAGAAAAATACCCATCATAGTTTATATATTTTCTTTTTTTAAAATGGTTCATGTGTGTCTGGAAGTAGTTGAACATTAGAGTTTTAGTTTCACATGTAGTGTGTGATATAAATCCATCACACAGTTGAATTCCTATTGGAATTATCCTGGAAGCTTTTTCAGAAGAAAAATCTCAGCAATGTAAGATGTAAATAAAAGCTTCCTCCTTCCTGTTTTATTGTTATTTAGGGCAGATTTTTTTTTTCTTTAGGGATACAGAAACAAAGCTGGTTTAGGAAAGAAGTGGAGGTCAGTCTGTGATGACTGTAAGAAAGAAAAGAATCAAACTAATTTTTTTTTTTTTTAAGAAGCAAACATTGGTAATTCGTTTTTCAGCAAATAACAAATATCTTTGCAATTAATTTTGTATGATTGGCCTTTGGTTATCAGCCAAGAAATGTGATCAGTCATAATTTAGTAGTTTTTCAAAATGTCATATACATAAAGTTAAAATCTGCTCAGCAATCAAGTAAGTAGGTATTTGTTAGTGAATCTGGAATCTTAAAAAGTGGAAAAAACCCCGGAGTTCTTAACTGCTAGGGATGGAAAAAAGAGTCCAATAGGAAGAGTTCCAAAGTTCACATATTTCCTTCTTGCTCTTTCTTGGACTGTTCTAAGTTATTTTGATTCAAACTTGTGTTGTGGCATGTATTTAGAGGAAATATACTACTAATAGGCTAGAGGAAAATATTCTTAATGTATCTTAGTGTGCATTTGTTGGGATTTTTTGACACCAGCTTTTGGATAACAGTTGGATACCTGTTACTTTGTGTTAAATCAGTGCAAGTATTTAGAGGACAGTAGGTGTTTTGCTTTTTAAGATGGATGGATGCCTTTGGTACTGAAGATCACAGGGAGCTTGAATTTAGCATTGCCACCATTTTTAACAGTAAAATGTCTTGCTGGTTGTTGGTGTGTATAAACTTTTTGTAAATAAAGGATGGTTTGGGTTTTTTTTTTTTAAGTGTAACTTTTCTTAGACCTAAAATTACTTTGTATTGCTCAGTTCTAGAACTTACATAAAGCTCAGGTTCATAAAGGTTTGTTTTCTTATATTGGGAAATATAAAGCTGCTGTCAGTGTGTGTAATACTAACAGACTTCGGCGGTCTAAGCCAAGATGTTTTGCTGGTTGCTGGCCTCATTTTGAGTCCTTTTGGTTGAAATTTTCCAAATACTTTAATTCCAAGACTGAAGTGGTAGAAAAATACTCCTGTGCCCAAGTGAGTTATTTAGAAATGTTTTATTACTGCTCAGTTTTCAGGGAAGAAAATTGAGTTTGGCTTCACTGAGGATGTTTCACTATGTAAGGGCTGTGTGAAATTCAACAGGACTTTCCATGCATTTGCAATTCAGGACTGCCTTAGGAGGAGACAGGACTGAGCATAATAATGAGGGTACAGGTTGGCAGGAGAGGAAAGGCTGCTACAAAAATTGTTTATTTAAAATACAAAAGCCATTTTTTTTTCTTCAACCTGTGCCTGCTGCTTCCCTGGTGGGAAAAAGAGGGCAAATAGCCTGGTGTAAATGTACAGGCAAAGAAATCAGCAGCTGAGTGGGGCAAATAGGAGCTCTTGACCAGCTTCCACAACATGAGCTCGTCAGCTTGCAGTCTGAAGGCTGGGAAGCCGGATCCATGCTGGGATTAGGAACCAGTGGGTGCAGTGAAAGACATGGGGATGAGAGAACGTATCTGAAGAGTGAGTGAGCAGGACCAGGAGAACAATAAGGCAGATTGGGCAAGGAATTAATACTGAGGAAGATGCTTGAGACCAGGTTATAAATGTGGTTGTAGAAGCAGAGATGGCTGTTTATTTTGTAGCCTAAGCCTGTTGCCTTTCAGCCTAGCACTAAAATGGGTATGAGGGGAGAGACTGATAAGATCTGTTGTCTTAGCCAGGGCAGAATACATGGAGTTTGGAAGAAGCAGGTAGAGGAATCACTGCAGTGCCATTTGGTGCTTGGAACCAAGCCCAGACAGATCATTGCTGCTGCCAGTTCTTCAGCTTGGGTGGCAGATATGTGACACTTAAGATTTATTAGCCCAGGTTTCAGTAAGTTTCCACATAATTTGTTTTTTGCTGGCTGTTTTACAAATGCCTAAGATATGTGCAGGCATATGTCTAGAGAAAAATATGAGCAATTTGAGAACTTCCAAGTCAAGCTCTCTGAAAATGGGGAAAAAAGGTTGTCAAAACCATGTTCTGTCCCAAAATGCAAGATGAGCATGTGACTAAGTGCTGTAAATCAGATGCAAGATAAAAACCGTCTTGTGTGCGCCTGCCCTGTTGAACTGGGTTCTCCCATGCGCCTGTTGCAATTACCTTATGCATTATCCAGTGATAAACTAATAAATAAATAGCTGCATCCTCCAAGGATGTGCAGCATGTGGAAGGGTTGTGTTTTCCCTGGGATTGCTGTAAGAGCAGTACTTTGAGAAATAAGCTTTTATCACCAAGGCGTCTGAGATGAGGGAATGCATCTAATCTTAGTTTGAAGGTATCTCTGGCAGCTCCAATGTGCAGTGATGCTGGAGGTGTGTTTTGGGAGCAAAGGGTCAGGATCCTCAAGTTGCTCTTTGGCAGGCAGCCAGTGCTGTCCTGCCCAACACAAGGGAAGGGCATTGCAGTTGAACATCCTTGTTCACCTAAACCTGAAGAGGTTTTTGCAGAACAAATAAACATCACTTTTTTCCATCCCAAACGGCTCCCTCTTGCTCCAGCTGCTGTTGTTTGCAGACAGACTGAAATTGAAAGGCAGTAGTCAGTTCCAAGGTGGCAGGTATATTGTGTGTTCTAACTCTTCACTTGCAGAAGTGTGCAGCTCCTCCTACAAACAGTGTGTATGTTGCGAGGACTGTCATGCTTGAGTGTAATATAATGTCTTTTCACTAAATGAAATACCCACAGGAGACTGGCTGACTGGAAGCAATGGGAAGGGGATATAGACCCTTTAATCTCTAGGAATGATATTGTATTTACAGTTGATGGCTCTATAATGGTATAAAATAAGTAGTCACAGTCTTGCTCCCAAGTAAGAGGTCTTAGATTCTCACATATCCCTATTCAGGTGTTTCAGGAAGGCCGCACATTTAATTATTTATCTGATCCTTGGTACCTCTCATATACTTATTTGGCCTTGCCAATCCCAGCTGTATTGTGCTGGTAGAAGGCTGGAAAGCAGCTCTGTCTTGTGCTGCTTTGTTAGCGAGTATGCTCCAGGGCTATTGTTGCTGTGTGAGAAATTCTTATCCTAAAATTCCAGTCTTCATGCAGTACAAATATGATGGAGTGAGACTGTGCATACCATTGGTATGGGTAACTCAAGAGATAAAAGATAAGCTGCTGCAGCTTAGTTGTTTGGCCCTTTCCTGATGACCATACTTCAGTCTAGCAGGGAGGGTTTGGTCTGGAATCTGTTTTGAAAAGCTTGTCTTCAGCAACACAAGTTTTAAGCTTCAAGGTGGGCATCGCGTGTAGACAAAACAGATCCTACTGCTGATTTCAAAATCATTGATAAAGGGGAAGGCAAGGATGTTCACAGATTTTCATTACTCACTTAATCTACTCACATAATAAATGGTTGAGAATTTGATTTATGTGAAGTAAAGCCTCTGTATATCAGAGGTTGCCAGTGTGTTTTGTCAACTTTCGATAGAAAAAAGTTATAGTGTGAATTACTCAATTAAATGTGTCTTCTGCAGAGTTCTGCTTTGTATTAACATACGGCTTCCTCCAATATTCAAAGGCATTAAAAGAAGAAATTCAGTGCCTTACTGGAGGAAGGAAAATTTTGTACTTTTTCTTATAATTCTTCAGATGCTAAACTGTGAATAGACGGAAATGTTACTCTCCTCTTAATTCTTTTAGAAAGATGATTTCTTTAATTTCTGGATGCCATAAGTTGTCCTTCCCCCCCTTCTTTTTTTAAGTAAAGCTGCTCACTTCTGTAGCTTACATTGTGCTAAATTGATGATGAAGAATAGTACGGTTTAAGAAGATAAATGTCAGGAATGTCTTCTAAAGTAGACATTCAGATTTTTTGGATTAATGGGAAAGAAGGTCAATAATTGCATGGATTTCAATAAGCTTGAGAAGAAATGGCATTCCTGTGGTGCTAGGGATTATTAAAACATTGTGAATTCATTTCAAGATACTGTACTCAGGTTTAATATATCTTCCATTGTGAAGGAATGACTCAGTAAGGGCTGTCAGTTTGTACAGGTGATAGGAGATAATTCATATAGCAATTGTATTTTTAAGAGAAAAAAGTTATAGCAGACAATACATAAATTTCTGTATGGTAACCTTCATTTTAATTCTGCTTTATTAAATAGGGCCCGCCAGACTTCCAGCAGCATACGCCTGGACCAGTTCCTACCAACTTCTCCCAAGCCCCAAGGCTGCCAATCCAGGACCAGTGGAGAGGGCCACCCCCACCACCTCCACCACTCCCTCCTCCACCTCCTCAGGACAGAGATCCTTTCTTCATAGCAGGTGAGCGTTTTCAATCCCATTAAGAAGTAATACCCACCTTTTGTAAAGTGACTCTGCACTGTGACTGCGTATCCCACAACACAAAGTGTTCAGAAGAACCTGAAGGCTGGAAGATCCTATTTGATGTATCCAGGCTGGTACATGCCAAAAATTCTTGTTGTCTCATATATTTTTACTTTTTTGATGTGGATTTTTACTTTTTTTTTGTATGTCTTCACCTGTAACTGCCATCAATCTGAATATTCATACAGACAGAAAAATAATTAATATCTAAGTGATTGTTGGAATTAAGTTGTTGTACTTCGTTGTATTTTGGATAATGAGTATTCTCTGTACACTTGGATTTCCTCTTGTAACTCTTCAAACTGCCTGGACTGTGTGTGTAGTGTAAGAAATTAGTTTAGATAAAACGATACAGCCTAGCAAACAAAAGAGAGGGCAAGTGCATGTTTATATTTATACCATATATATGTAATGCATATGTATATCATCTGTTACAGACATTTTACACACATACAAAATGTAAAAATCTGCTAAATACCTGGTCAGCAAGTGGTGTCAATGTTTTATGAGTTCTTCTGTGGTTTAAACTATGATTGCTGGAGTCCCTCATTGATTTTATTAAAGTAGAATTTCCAAAAGGTATTGCTGATTCCAGCAAACTACCAGTTGTGCTGGTCCTTCAAGGATCAATTCCTTTGATGCACAAGTGGCAGGAACAAGAGAAGCATAACCTTGAGGATAGCACTTAAAATTAAAACATGCTATACAGTTTTGCTTTCTGGAAATTTCAGGTTACTTTCCGAAACAGAATAGAGCTTTATGTTTCTGGAATGCGTTTGCATCCCAGGGAGGTTGTCATTTAATCAAATCTCTCATTCCCACAGATCCGAGGTTCCCAGGTCATCCCTTGTTTGAGCAGCGAAGCCCCCCACCACCACCACCTCCCCCGCTTCTGAACAGCACCCATCCCGTTCCTACGCAGAGCCCGATGCCGTTCAGCCCGCCCGGGCCCGCCTTTAACCAGCAGGGACAGCAGCCCGTGTATCCCCGGGAGCGGCCGGTGCGGCCCAGCATGCAGCCCCAGGGCCCGGTGGGGATCCTGCACTTCAACCAGCCGGGCTCTGCCACCCCGCGGCCCTTCATCCCCCCGCGGCAGCAGTTCCTGCAGGCGCCGGGACAGCCCTTCCTGTCCCCGCACACGCAGCCCAGCATGCAGGTACGGGGCCAGGGGAGTAACGGAGCTGAAGCCATGGGCATGGCAGGTCACAGGGGGATGATGGCCCTGTAACGCCATTACTGCTGTGCCTGGAGAGCGACGGATCTTCTCCCCGCTGCAGGGTCCCGCTCTGGGTGTCTGGGTCCGAGTCTTGCTCTCGGTGCCTGGGCCCGGGTCCCGCTCTGGGTGTCCGGGCCCATCGTGTCCCGGGGCAGCGCGGGGCGGCAGCGCCCTCTGCCGGCCGCAGTCTCCGTGGGGCTGTGGCGCCGTTGGAAGCGGGCAGTGCTTTGGGGATGTGCGGAGGGCCAGGATAAGCGTCATTAGAAAATAGTGTAGAGGACCGGAGCCCTTGAATTCGTCTTTCTTTTGTCTTGAATTTGCCTTACACAGGTTTAAGTGTAGGACAACCTTATGTTGCTTCTGTTGATCTGGTTTTTCCTCTGTATGATTTCGGTTTAATCTGGTTCATAGCTGCGTACAGTTCTAAGGACTCAACATACTGGAGCTGCTTTTCAGGAGTTTATTACCTTGAAACTAAAATAACTTTTTCTTCATGTGAAGGGTCCCATGCATCCTCCATTACAGCCTCAGCCCCAACCTCAGCCTCAGCAACACCATCACCAGCAGCAGCAACAGCACCATCACCAGCAGCAGCAACACCACCACCACCTCCAAGGGCCTCCACAGCCCTTGATGCCCATGAACCAGCCACAGTTCAGGCCACACATGCAAGCCACACAGCAGCAGCCAAATAACAACAGGATGCAGTGTCAGCCACGGCAGGGTCCAATGAAGCCAAGGCATGTAAGTACCACATACATCAGTGTCCTGCATGAGTAGCAGACGTGTAAGCACAGGTTTCAAAACTCACCAGCGTGTTTTTTCAGTTCTATTTATTCCCTTCCTGCTCTTTCCCCTACTTTCACCATTTCTTACTCATTTTCTGCCTTGATCATTTGATAATCTACACTGAAAAATACCACCTATATCTTTCTTTTCTCCTCTGGCCTTCAGTGTTCTTTTTGATTTGGGTCCAATAGATGTTGCAGTTGCCCAAGAAGGGGTTATGAAAGATAGGTTTGCCATATAAGGCTTTACAGCTGCTGCTAGTCTGTGATTGTGTGGGAGCCCAGTTCTCTGACAGTCTTTTGATTTGAAGGCCTTTCTGTACCACTGCTAATCAGTTTTCTGGTTCAGATAACGCCTCTCCTGTCTTGTGAGTTTCCTACCATGCAGCATGTTCTGCTGCTTGGTAGGTTGGATAGCACAACAACCTGGAGCGGTGCTCAAGACAATGTAACTGTAGTTTAGCATAATTGCTTCGATTAGGAAAGGAAATCACACAGTGAAGCCAATTTATGAGAATTGTGTTAAACAAGTAAGATTAAGTTTTGCTTTTATTTAGAAAAATAGGTTATTAAAATATCCTCATTTCTGTGGTTTTTTTCTGACATTAAAAATACTGTGCCTCTTCACAAAGCTTGTTTTCCCAAACTGAACTAAATCAGGAAAATGTGAAACCAACACCACTCAGCCTGGTTTTTGTTTGAAGTCAGCATTTTTTTCCTCTCTGCTTTTCAGAGTACCCCATCACAGAACATCGTCAAGCGTTCGAATCAGCAGCTGCAGTCGACTGCCCCCAGGAACAGCAACTTGCGCGAGTTGCCCATAGCCCCGTCCCACGCCATGGAGATGAGCAACAACAGGAGAAACTCCACCCCAGCTGCTCAGGTCAAACCCATTACCAGCACCATGTCTGCCACCAAGTCTGTCACTGGTGGTGGCAACTCCCAGGGAAGGCCTGAGATGAAAGCTAAAGCAATCACACCAGTGGGCCAGGCAAAGTCAGAAGGAAAATCTGAACCAGAGGTAAGAGATTTTTTTGTTGTTGTTTTTAAACAAAAGACCAAAAACCAAACAACAAGAAAGAAAGCTCCTGCCTTTAAAGAACTTTTCTAGTCTGATTTATGAATGGAAAGTGCACTTAAATGTATTAGCCACCAAATATTTTTTTGGTGCCACTAGAGGCCTCCCTTCTGAATTGCATTTTTCTTTTTCATTGCATTAGCAGAAATAGTCTCCATTGATGTAAAAGGTCTGGAAGGTTGGCAAGGCTATGGTGAATTTGTTTTGCAGGAGGAGGAGAAGTCGTTTCTACTAGGAAAAGGCAGAAATTCAGTAAAGGTGATCAGTGATACAAGTCTCTGAAATACTCATTTTGCCCATGTTTATCTTAGGGAATTATCATTTATTTTCAGGTGATCATATTCTTCTAAGTCTGAAAGCCTCTTCTCTGTCATTTCATATGATGCTGTATAGCTCAAAAGAAAAAAGAAAGAAGGTGATCTGGAGAGCTGTCTTCCTCATGCTGTTTTCCTTCAGGCTGTTCAGTCTCTACTAGGCCTTGAGCATTCATGCAGGAGATTGTAGCTGTGCTGTTTGTGGAATTTCTCGCTCTTGCAAGAGAAGATTTCTCTTCTATGAAACCTTTTCATGTGAGGGAAAGGAGGAGATGCGTTGATGTTTTCCATTTTGGAGAAAGTTATGCTGTTTGCTCTGCTGGTACTCAGCACAACTGAAAAAATGAGATGCCAGTGTTGTCAGCTCCACTGGATCGTGTCGTGTGAAGAGATAACCATTTCCCTGCACAGATCTCCTGGAAGCTCAAGAAAGAGTGTCCATGAGCTCTGTTACTTTGAGAGAGTGGGTAGGATTGGACTGATGATGCTCTTTATCCTGAGCACGATGGCTAAATGTACCCTGTGTGCTTTGTCAGGCTATTCTGTGAAGAACTGTAAATCTTTATAGTTACAGTTAACCATGAATCTTGTCTGAAGGATCAGGTTTTCTTCAACAACTGTTGAAAGCTTTTTGATAATGCTGTCTTCCTTTTAAGCTCATCATTAGCTTTTCATCTTGTTCTTGAATTAGGGATGGCCATAACTAATTTTCACAAATAAGACACAAAAGAAACCCAAAGCTATCAGTGTTTACCATCCTGTACACTTGCTTTTCAATGGAAATGAAAAAAAAAAAATCCTTTTTTTAGCTTTTCATTTTTGCCATTTTTGCAAAAAACATTTAGGTAATCTCTTTCCCCTTAATTCAGTCTCTTGGAATAATTTCAGTCACAGAAAATGCAGTGCCTCACAGAGAAACCTCATCTTTCAGGCCACTAGTAAGGTAAGCCTTGAAAAATCAGCCACAGGCCTCTCCATGTCAAACATCTCTAAGTTATTCCATAGTGTAGTCATATGAAAATTAAGGCATTAGTTCCAAAATATCTCTGGGAGTATTTAGAAAAAGATAAGATTTTAAAGTTCTTTTAATTAAATGAATTAGAAAACTGAACAAACGAACAACCCTAAAGCAGTCATCATCTTGTCTCCATTTTGTGTTTTAAACATACTCTACCATTGAGTTATCAAACCAACTAATCTTACTTGTATGAATTCCTGATGTATTACAAATAAAGTTTTTCTTTTTATTTCTCTATCAAAACTGCCATTGAAAAAAATCTGATACCTGTTTTCTGCAAGTTTTTTCAAAGCAGGATATAAAAACAGAGGTGTATTGGAAAAATGATGTCTCCTAGTAAAGCCTTTTTAGGTAGATTTGGTGAACATTAGGAAAGTGTGAACGTGTGCACACAGGGCCTTCCTGTTCCAGAGCACACCTGGAACAGAGCCTGGTGCTGCAAACAGTGTCCCATTTTTGCTGTGCCACTGCAGTGGACTTGTTCACTGCTGCTGCTTATTGTCACTCTTACAGATGGGAATGATGCACTAAAAATGTTCATTTACAAGCATTTAATGATATTCTTCACTGTTGTTGTAATGTAGGTTATTGCATATCTCTCCTTAGGCAGGTTGTAATGTTTTGAAGTATTTTTTGTGTTTTTCTTGTAATTAGCTAACTTCATCCTCTTCTTTTGCTTTTGACGACGATGAGGAAGAGTTAAGTTCTGTCACCTTTTCTAGGTGTATTGGACATAACTGAATTGGGCAGGTTATTTTGCAAGTGTCTTCAACTGGAAAATTAAGACTTTTCTTTGCATCTTTCTTTGTAAAGAGTCAGTGGCTGGTTTTATGAGTGGCCTATCATTCAGGCAGGAAGCACCAAAAAAATAGCAATATTGCCTATTAGAGGTTTTGCTCACCCTAAATATAGATATTTGAAAGGTTTGCAATGTGAATAGAAGATGAAAAACTGTATATTAGTAGAATGCTTGTGTTCCTGTTCCTGTAAGGCTGCAAAATACTGACCTTAAATGCCTGTTCAGAATAGCTCTTGCTCCCCAGGATTTAAACTTGTATATCCTCAGTCTGAAGCATCATTTCGTCATTGAAATAGGAAAGTCTGGATAATGTGGGCCTAATTCGGCTCCTGTTGAAGTCAGCTTAGGATAAGAGGAATTAAGGCTGTGTTAAGCATTTTTGAGTTTAAGGAGGGAGACTGGAGAAAGGCGATGTGCCTTTAGGAGAAATGGATATTGGAGCTGAGAACAGGAGGGAAATGAGTAGGGCAGTGCATAGTCATAGGTGTACTGGTGTTAGTACTTACATTGGGGTTAATATCCTTGATGTACTGAAAGAAAACCTTCATATTCCATTCTTTCATGTCCAGTAAATTGTGAAATTAAGTTATTGGATTTTGCACTGCTGTCTTTTTTAACAAAGCTTGCAAAATGGAAAGGAGTTGTTGCATTAAATTACTAGATGAAACTTATCTGAATATTTTCATCTTTTTGGAAATGAACTACCTGAAAAATTGTAAATGTCTAAATTTGAATTTCCTCCAGTTTAAATTACTTGTCTTCCAAATTTTCTTAATGGTGCCTCCTGTCTTGTGCTTAGAAGAGTCTTAGCACAGTTTTTATTTCCAGTTGAAAGTTAGCAAGAGGGCAGTGTGTGCTTCTTGGAGCAGCTTGTAGCCTCGTTCTTCACTCTTGCCCTGTTTGTCTGAGATGTACAGCTCCTGTGCTTTGTAGGGTGTCTCATACCTTCCTGGGGTTCAGGAGCTGATGTTATCAGCAGTGTGAAATGTACAGTGTGTATATGTAGGTACCCTTTAGTTCAGATATTTTGTGGGTTTGAACACAAGCATCCAAATGATGCTATTTGGATCTGGCTGTACCTTCTGCAAACACTTGACATGAATTTTTGGACAAATTATTCTAGTGTCCTATGTTTTTAATGTTACAGCTTAAAAAAAATAAAGATAGGCCTGCTGAATAGATTTGTGTTTATGCCACTGATCCAACCATTTTGATTGCTCTGTTCTTGCACCCATTTTACTGAGATGCATAGGTGATCCTGGTTGCATGATTCCTTTTTTATTCCTTGGGAGCCAACCAAAACATTAAGTGTCTGGTTCTTATGACTCAGCATTTAGTTTTATTAATTGGCAATTAATCCTGCAGACCTCTGAAAAGGCATGGGTTTGTTCATTTCTTTTTAGTTCACTATATGAAAAGCAAGCTACTGGTACGAGGACTTAAATTTCAGTAGGAAGTTTAATCCTTTGTTTTAGAGTGTGTCCTTGCTGTCTTTTCCTAAGTCAACAGTGCTGTCCTAGGTTCCCCAGAAGAGGACTGTGGGACTGCTGCTTCTCTTGCTGGTGCTCTTCACCTAGATTCAGAATAGCAGCCTGTAACATTTTCTTTTGGTGCTTTCCATCAAAACTGTCTTTGACCTTAAGGCAGAAGAAAAATCTAAAGCTAAGGCTCAGTCTTCCTTCAGACCTCAGTGAAATGCATTGTTCAAGCTGTTCAAAGATGGGTGAGAATTTCCACTTAAGAAAAATAAAAGAAAAGCTCAAAACCTGGCAGAAAAAAAACCCCCAGAAAACCAAGTGCATGTGTGGCCTTTTGTACTCTGCAGCCTCCTGTAAAAGGAGGAGCCATACACTTGTACAGTATACCATTTCTTCATGTTGGGGAGTTTTCTACCCAAAACATGCGAAGCTTAATAGTTTATTTAGCCAAAAGGCTGCTCCATATTTTTCTGCTTTTTCACCTACAGATAATGTTGCTTCCAGAGACAGGATGTGAAAACTACAATAGTTTGAACTTTGAAGGATGTGTGCTTTCTCTCAGTTGATTCTGTAGGCAAAATGCTTGCCTGCCTTGCCTTTCTCTTTTTTCCCTTGGCAGTGCTGTTGTTTGTTGGAGAAATCTATACTGGGCTTATTAAACTAATGGGATGGAAATCATTAGCAGTAGGCATTGTGTCCTGTGTTCATCTTGACCCTGTCTTGCCTGTTCATATGCTGAATGTCCTTATTACATACTATAGGTCATTTATATGTACTGTCCATCACATTTATACCCCCACTCTCTAGGATGGTGTATATAAGGTGCTCTTAAAGCTGAGAAGAAGGGGATTTAACTGCCTCTGTTTTCATCCTGATAAGCAGTTTGTTGTCCTTCTCAATCTGTACTGTTGAGTCATTGTGCAACTAAATTGAGTTAAACGTGACTTCTAATGGAGATATTTTGTTAAACATCACAGGGCCTTTATATTATCTTTTTCTAGCTGCAAGGGTATTTTGTTTAGAATTTAACAGTAGTAGTAATTTGCTTTTGAAGGATTTAGGTCTACCTCTAGCCTGTTAACTGACTGATCTGCAGTTGTCTTATAACCTCAGGGCTCTTGGTCCTTGATTTTCAACCTTTAAGAAGGGATTGACTTCCTGGGATCATTGCTAATTTCCTGAGTTAAGTTCCAGAAAGGAGGGCTTTGGATTATATTTGAGATCAAGGTGCCTGAATATTCTACTAAGCATTCTTCTAACTGCATATGTGTTGGTAATAGAATTTGTCAGTCATCTTTCTGTGTTTAAATCTGGCATAGTTGGAATCAGCGTATCTGTGTAAGGGCTGTTGCAGGGATGTATTAATCAGAGTCCCTCAGGATGTTCATTCCTTTTCTGCTGGCAGGACTCATTTAAATGAGTGTGGTGCAAAGCACACATCTCTGTGCTGCAATGTGTAACCTTTGAGTTGTTCTGAGTTTACCACATCGTGATCTACATCTCCCAAGGCCTTCAGAACTTGTTAGGTGATAGAATGAACAGGCAAATCCCTGATAATAAAGGACATGGGCAGAAGTGGTGATCTCCTGAAGACTTGTGCTGCAATGTTCCAATTGAACATAAGGGGAAAAACAATTAACCAGGCTACCTCCAAAAGTAAACTTGGTATTGGCTCTTGGCATCCATCAGGCTTGTTTAGATCAGCTGTAGAATATTATGATGTAAACCAAAGCAGGTGAATAAATGTTAAGTTAAGTGAAACAAGTTTTCATTTTGGACAATTTCAGTAACTGTGATACTTAGTGTCTCTGAAAATGACTGAAAATTTTAATAATTGCATCAGGATCTGCATAACACCACATCTTCCTCCTAGCTAAAGCTTACCTGTTTTCTCATCCATTGCAAACTATTCTTAAGGGTCTTAATTTTTCCCTGAATTTCATAAGGGTCATATTCTATTTTTTTTCCTACAATCCAGCATCTCCAGTTGTCAGTTTAGGATGAAATATTTGGGATTCCCCCTATAGAAGTGTGTTTCTGTACCAGCTATCAACACAGACCTCTAATTTAGTTTTCAGAGTGATTATTAATCACCACCATAATTTTCCACAAAATATAGATAAAGATAAGAATTACTGGGTAGATGTAGCATTTTCATGCAAAGGACTGTGTTAGACCTCATCCCTGAACTACATCCCATACTTAAAAATAAATACAAATTGTAAAAATGCAATTTGGTTAGTCTTACTTAGCCATTGTTTAGGCTTCTAATTAGACTGCTAATTAGATGCTTCTAATTAGACATCTAATTTGAGACAATGAGCTGGCTTTTAGTAACTGAGAATAATCCCTGTCAATACCTGCTCAGGGAAGAAGCAGCTACAGCTAAAGGAAACAAGCATTCAGGATTTGAACATCTGAGTGCTGTGAGTGCAAATCTGACTCTGCTGGGCTTTCACATCCATCTGTCCTGCTGGGTTTTTTTTTTTCTTGGGTTGGGCAGGATTCTAGGGTGCACCAGGATTAAAAGCACTTGAATTAAAACAAAAAACAAAAACAAAAAAAA
>VZTR01009235.1:24083-54901 GCA_013400775.1 Chaetops frenatus
CAAACCCACAAGAAAAGCCACATCACACATTTGGGTCGCATATGTTCAAAAAATGGCAGTTGTGTCAATAACAGTTTGCACCAAGTCGCTGCAAGATACATAAAGGTTCATCATGGATTCCCAGTTTTTGAGAAATCTCTTAACACTCTTTATGTTTTAATTTACCAGCATGCAAAGTATTGTTACTTGAGAGGCTGTTTTTGTTAGAGGTGGTTAATACGTCTTGAGTAGAATGTTGTGCTCATTACTATTTGTAAGCATTCTCTATAAGCCTAACTTATTATTTCAAATGGTTAAAAAAGAGAGAAATAATATAATTAAAAGAGTATACTTCCCAACTTTAAAAAATATGTGATTTTATTGCAAGAAGCATTTGATTTCTTTTTCAGGATGATGAGAATCTGCATTTCCTTGACTCTTGTCCATTTTTATGCAGCTTTTTTTAAGAACCTGTTCTGCCAGAGTTGAAGAATCTTTAGAAAGGTTATTTGATGGTGTGTAGTACTTTCAGAGGGGCCCAGGGCTGGAATATTAAAGGCATTCTCTATATACCATTAATATTCCAACACTGCATTTGGCAACATTTTGATTCTGAAGAGAGTGCATGAGTTCAAGGTCAGAGAGATTGACTTGTGCTGTTCATTATAACCAATTATTGTGTGACAAATGAGTTTGAGATCAGGCTGAAAATTCTGTGAGAAAAATCAATAGTTCTAATCAGGGCCTTTCAGGTCATTTACCACCCTACCTTTTGTTACTTTGTCAGAAAAGAGCAAGATAAAACCTGTGTGACAGTGGGTTGCCTCTGTATTGTTACCTTCTATTTGAAACATATTTTGATATCTTGAATTATATTAATAGTTTAATTGGTTTTGGAAACTTTTAAATTAGTTCCAATTTATAAAACTTATTTTATTATTATTTTTTTAGTATTCTGATCAGATTTCTCAAGTGGTATTAAAGCTTGTCTGTCTAGGAAGTAGTATATCTAAGTCCTAAACCAGATTTGAGCTGTTTGTCTGTAATGAATAGCAAATAAAGCAGATACACTCCGCTAATAGCCTTGCTTTCGTGTCAGGGAAAATTTAAAAAGCTCTTCAGAGTTACAGCTTTACAACGCTGAAAGAATTTCTTGTTGTTTTCACCAAGCTGGGCATCTGTTTAGAATTTTATAAATTCATTTGTTTTTTCCCTTGCAGTATCCAGACGAAGATGAAGAAACACGTCTGTATCGTTTGAAGATAGAAGAGCAGAAGCGCCTGAGAGAGGAGATCCTGAAGCAGAAGGAGCTGAGACGGCAGCAGCAGGCTGGGGCCAGGAAGAGGGAGTTGCTGGAGAGACTTGCACAGCAGCAGCAGCAGCAGCAGCCTTGCTCCCAGCAGCAGTACATGCAGCACGAGGAGGACTCCTCCGAGTTCCCCACCAACGGCAGCCCCTACATATCCCACTCCGGCTTGCAGACCAGGCACAACGTGAAAAACAGACTCCTTGTTAGAAAGCAAGATGGGGTAGTTGCAAACATCCACCCCAAACCCACAGATTTCCCCCAGGGCGCAGGGGACGGGCAGTACCAAGGACAGCAGATGAAGCCAGTGAAGCAGCTGAGGCAAACTAGAACAGTTCCTGCGAGTCAGCCTCAGGTGCCACAGAAAGTGTTACAGAGCAAACCTGCTGCGGCGGCGCTGCCCTCGCCACCGGCAGCTCGAGTGGCCTCCGTCCCCGCGAGGCCCCAGGAGCAGAAGCCGGGGGTGAAAAGGACTGTCATGCAGCGGACAAACAGTGCTAGTGATGGGCCCCATGTCGGCAGCAAAGTCAGGGTGATTAAGTTGTCAGGAGGGGTAAGTTTACAAGGCTCATCTCATCTCTGTGTCTCCTCGTGCTTTGTTTCTGTGTGTTTGACGCTGTGTAATCCTGAAATAAAAAGTGGGCCTGAGCTGGTGAGGGAAGTAACAGGTTTAGCATACCTAATAGTCTATATATTATATTTTCAGATCTGTAATTTATTAGCAGTTATTAAAAAGTTAGTGTTTCCTGTAGTGTATAACTGCCAGGCAGTTACCAATGAAGTCACATTGAAATACTCCTTTCTTTTAAGTCGCAACTTGGAGTCTGAAGTCTGAAAGACTGCTCAATTGAGCTCCTTTTGCTTAAGGTTGATAGATCTGATAATTGCTCAGAGAAGAGGATTTGGGTGGCTGTATTTAATCAAGGTTTGGTTAAAATGGACCTGCTTATTTGGTAAGTGAAACCACCACACTTAGTTGTGTGCAGATGTTGGTATTAGTATGGTTTCTGTACTCAGGGGAAGATTGTTTTTATTTTCTTGGGAAGCATGTTATGAAACTAATTTAAGCAGTATGTTGGAGGAGGGGTGTTTTCTGTTAGAGGCTGGGTTTAAAACGTTACCATTTCACTTCTGCATCTAAATGAGATCTCCTTATCTCCTGATGAGGGGTCTTCTGTCTGCAGTGTGTCCCTTGAGCATTGGTGTGGAGGACTCACAATAATGGTCTTGAGGACAATGTGCCTATTTAAAATCTGGGGTTCTGGTGAGAAAGTCTCTTGACCAAATTTCTTCTGTCTTAATGAAAAGACAAGTTAATTTGTTAGGGCTCTAAAGAAACTAAGATGAGGGGACTTACTGAGATCGTGTCAGTGTGTGAAGTCTGCCCTTGGGTTTATGCTGAGGAGAAAGTGAATGCATTTAAGTTATTTGGAGAATTTTATAGGGGAAGCAAAACAGTGTACAACAGGGACTGAACAAGGCCTTGGAGGCTAGGCTTTACTCTGTAGAAATGGGGAGGAAGTTGAAGTGCCAGAGTCTCAACTACTTTTTATTAATGTTTTTCTATAGCTCATAAAACTTAATTACACTCAGAACTGTGAATTGCATAATGACTGTGTGGTCTTCCCAAATATTAACATACAGGGCATTATTGACTACATAGCCATCCTGCATGTCAGGTTGTTGTCAGCTCTAATTCCTCAGACATTGTAACTTAGTACAGAAGAATAAAGTACAGGAAGCTGAAAGAAATTAATTCTGTTGAGCTAAAAATATTTATATATAAGTATGTCTGCAGGAATCCCAGTGGCTTGCAAGAGGTATGACAGGTTTGTGATTCTTGCATAATTCAGTAAAGCAGTCATGCACAACTTCTTTTATTATGCCAGAAAAAACAATGCCAGTCACAACTTTATACAGCTCCTCATAACAAATAGTTATCAGTGCCCACAACAGCATTTACAATGAAATAGTTTTTATCATAGTGCTTTATTTCAGAAGACCATGAATGATAAGTCTCACGGTAAGCAAGAGCAATTAGCTTCATTAAATGCATGTGTAACTCTTCTTTCATTGTGTACAGAAGCAGATTTACCCTGTCCTCCTTAACTTTCAGATACGGACGTTTCAGTAAGCTGAAGCAGGTTCTTTACATGCCTTTATCACTGTTTTCATGTTGCCATGGACATTTTAAGTTTCCTTCCAACTGTGGGGGAGTGAAAGCAAGCATTGCAGTTAGCTGTTAACACTGATCAAGATAGTTGATTAATTTTTAATTAGTTAGAGACAAGCTGAATCTGTGACTTTATTTGACCACACAAGGAAAAAAATATAAATTGAGCAGCAGGGCAGACAATCTTCTAGTCCATTTATGACAGGATTTAAAAGAAGAGTTAAAAGGTACTTGGACTCTGAATACTATCATGATTGGCAATCACACTTAGTTTCCATTGCTTTAGTCCTGCCACATTCTTTATTCATTTTCACAACTTTGGTCTGAGCACTGAATAAAAAGCAAAAGCCAAACCTGATTTTCCCTAGCCATTCCCCTTAGCATGTAATAGTGCATCCTCTATTTCCCTGCCTTTGGCCAAAGGGTTGCTGGTATCTCTAACCTGTATGCACTGGCTCGATCCTGCAGCTAAGCATCCCCTCCCTTGCTCTCTGATTCCCTGTTGCCTTTTCCTTTCTTGGTCTCTTTAATGCAGAGAATACTCTTGTCCAAGTGAGATGGCTTATGATTAGACAGAATGCAGGTTCCCTTTTGAAGCTCACTGGGTTCAAGTAAAGACCTGGCAAGTCTCTCCTGTTCCAGCCGTGCACAGCACCATTGAAGAGCTCTCAGCTGAAGGAGCTGCTCAAGTCCAAACCTGGCCTAACTCTCTCTAGACCAAGTTGCCTAAACCAGAAACTGGTAACAAGGACTATTATTAATTCAGTAGGGCCATGTGTAGAACCAGGATTCAGTGGTTTGGTGTTGCTAGTGATGTTTTTTGTGTAACAGTTAAGGAGTGTGGTGTGTTGGTGAGAGCTGTGGAGTACAGGTACTGTCAGAAGAGAGAGTGGTGGCTTCTCTTGAGGGCAGTGTCTTTGCCAGGCTGAGCTTTTGTCTGTTTGTGTTGCTGGGCATGGCAGTGCTACTGAAGATCTCTGACCTTCAGGTAGAAATACCCCTTGGGTCCTTGGAAGATAAAATGGTCTTTCATCCATTTCCACAAAATTCTTTTGTGAGAAGATTTTACTCTTGGAATTTTAAGAATTACCATGTAAATTCCCAAAATATTTTAACTTGCTCAGGTGTCCTGATGCATAAGATGCCTTAATTTATGACTTCTTATTCTTCAGGAAAATGAAAGTAGAAAATGATTCAGCATTTCTAGTATGTCAGACTAAGTCTGTGTATCAAGGTGACACGTTAGTTGCTGTCAGTAATGATTTTGTCTGTTGATGCTTTTTTATTTTTTAAATAAACCCCACCCTTCACCTCCCCCCAGTATGGAGTTGCCCATCCCTTTCTCATATACATATAATTGATGCAGGAATGGCCGTAAAGTGAATAGTTTTCCATTTTAATTACTCCTTTAAATGTTATGTTCCTGGAAAATGAGGCAGTGTTTAGCACATGAAGTTGGAATTTTTTCACTGCTGGTTTGGTTTTGGCTTGGGTTTATTTGGGGGAAGTGGGGTGGTTTTTTTGGATATTGGGGGGGGGGGTTTGTTGGTTTTTGGTTTCGCTCTTGGTTTTATTTTTTCCAAGGAGGCCCAGATGTCTTTGGATCCTGTGTGCTTTGTTTTGTGTGGCATTTCCTCAGAGCTGTCCTTTACAGATACAAGAGCTCAGTGTATTCACTGAGTATTCATACTTGTAAATTTTACTAATAAAGCATCTGAGACTTGCTGGGTTTGTTGAGGAGCCTGAAGTCAATCCTAAAGTTCCTTGTAAGTATAAAGTCAACGAGAGTGCAGGAAAGAAACACCCTAATAAATCACTTCAAAGTGTGATCCTAAAATTATAGAAAATAAGAGTGAAAAGACTGTTGAACTAATTTGTCTTGAAGGGGGGGATGAATCCTGACAGATTTGTCCAAACTTTTTCTGAGATCTCGTTATTTCTGAGATTTCCCAGGTCATCTATTCCAGTATCAAATGTGTATATTTAGGAGAATTTTCTTAGTGACCAAATCACATTTTCTTGCTGTAATTTTGAATCTCTCATTATTTGTATTATACTTGAGGAGAGATAGGGAAGAGTTTCTTGCTTTGTGCTTGTCTCACTTTTTAAAGATATCTTAACTTTCCAAACTCTAATATCTTTCATTCTCTCTTGATGAGTCATGTTTTTTAATACCTTGGCTGTTTGTGGTGCTCTTTGAGCTCTCTGTGATCAGTCTGTTAATAGTTCTAGTACCAAATGAAGCTGAATTCCTTGAGTGAATATATTCAGATTGCTTTAGTCCTGGAAGAACAGGTTTGTACCAGCTATAACCTTAGATATGTTAAGATCATATGAAATATATGCTGAACATGTTTTCTATTTCTTTGGTGATTCTGTGGGAAATAACAGTATCTTAAAATCTCTGTATCATTGTCATCTTACGTTGTTGTTGGATGATTTTTCTCTAGCCAGAAAATGTCCTGCCATGCTCAGAGAGCGGTGTGTCTGTCCCAAAGGCCTGAAAATGCTGGTTCTTATGCTGCACCAAGAACACACCAATCTTTGTCTCTGTGGAAGGCTGCACAATAAGAGTTTTTTTCATATATACACATGTAGGTAAAAATACATAAAAATCTTGGTGTTCCCTGTTGCATTCCAAGCAGTACCTTATAAGTGATCCTAATTCCTGAAAACCTGAAATGCTTTGTATGAAAAGCTTGAAAAAAGAGCTGGCAAGTTCTTCTGTTTGAAAAGCCTGTCACAAAAAAAATGTCCTTGGATTGCAAAACCAAAATGGAAATGGAAGATGGACAACCTCATTTGTATTTCAAGCAACTGGGAAGTGTGTGATGAATATGGAGTTCTAAATATGGAAAAAAAAATACTGGCTGAGATGATTCTTGTTTGATAATGTAACCTTATCAACCAACTTCGCTTAATGTTTGTATTTGTTTCTACTTGCATGTATGTGTTCAAGTTTAATTAAAAATATTTGACTTGAAAGCTCTTTAGCGCCTTTCATCTAAATATGTCAGGAATAGCAAACACTAAGAATTGTGGCATTTGTGTGGGAAGTTTGTGAGGGAGCCCTTTCCCCAACCCTTGACAAAGGAACTCTTGCCCTGTACGGTCCTGTAACTTTTGCAGAAATGAGAGTGGCTTTGGTGTTGATTTACATCCACTGTTTGAAGGAGGTGTGGATAATGGGCTGAGGTAGCTGCAGAAGCCATATCAGGATGCCCAGGTACCATGGCAAAATGGCCAAGACCTCTGAAGCAGCACTAATGTAAATGCTGTTGAAGAAAGACTCTGCCTGTCATAACCTGCAAGATTTCGCTCTGGAAATATTTCACTAATGGACATTAATTTCTTAATTGTAAGAAACTGTTGAAATGTGTCCAGAGGAGGCCATTAAGTAGGTAATGGGACTGGAACACCTCCCCTCTGAAGATAGGCTGGGAAAAGTGGGGCTGTTCTGCCTGAAGAGAAGGCTCCAAAGAGACCTTATAGAGTATTTCAGTTCCTGAAGGGGCTACCAGAGAGCTGAAGAGGGACTTTTTACAAGGGCATGGAGTGATAGAACAAGGGGAATGACTTCACAATGAAGAAGGGTAGATTTATATTGGATATTAGGAAGAAATTCTTCCCTGCGAGTGTGGTGAGGAACTGGAACAGGTTGCCCAGAGAAGCTGTGGATGCCCCATCCTGGAAGCATTGAAGGGCATGTTGGATGGCACGTTGAGCAACCTGGGATAGTGGAAGGTGTCCCTGCCCATGGCAGGAACATTTAAACTGAATAGTAAACTCTGTTCTCCCAGACCTCCGGTGAGGATGGTCCCTATAAAGACGGACTATTTCCAGGGATTTGGGGTGGGGAAGTGGGCTGTGGTATACTCTTTAGAGTATATTTGATTACTGTAAAAAGGAAATAAACGGGGCATGTGTGGGCACACTTAGCAAGTGAGAATTGAGGTGACAACCCAACAAGACACAGATAATACGTTTTATGGGCTTCTAATAAAAGGCTTGAAAGGGAGAAGAGATATTTACATAAATTGAATTTGACTTTGCTATGGATAACTTGGATCTAAAGTGCAGTAAAATATTTTCCATTGTAGACTGCAGAAACAAGTTTCTCCTTTTCCTCAGGAGACTTTTAAATTGTATGTGGAGGAAGAGTGCAGCTTGCTCCTGAACGCCCAGAAAGCAGAGCATTTGTTGCTTGTCACTCTTGTTAAGTCTCAAAGGAGAGTTTCTCTGCCATCCTAAATGTTACAGTGCAGAATTTGTATCTGTAGGATGTTGGTGTTATAGAGTATTGTGGAGCCCAGTTTCCTGATAAAGACAGCTGTGACACCACTAAAGTGCTTTACGAAGAGAGAGTCAGTTTTAATATGAAATGTGGTCTCATAACTTGGAAGGCAAGCTTGCAGAGTTGTACAGTTTAATATTTTGAGAAGTCACATCCCTCTGCTAAAAGGTTGGACCACCTGGAATAGACCTTTAGTGCAGAGGTTTGGCTCTTGAGTTGGGAGTGTTTGGGGTGGGAGGGACTGGGAGTTGTGTTTATCAAGACTTACCAGGAGCTTTAGGCAGGACACAAGAGGGATTTGACTTGCCAGTGGATTTAAGCTTCAACATGAACTAGAAAGACCAGCCATGGCACAAGAAGAGAAGTTCTGGTTGTACAGGTTTCTGATCTCCAGTACTGGCTTTCTATGCCATAGCTGGTGTCCATCTGGGAAGTGCTCCTCCAGGAGGGGTTGGGCTGTCAGAAGTTTAGAATTGCTGTTATTTTCCAACAGGAGCTTTTTCTCTTGGTCTTTTTATACATGTCCAGTCTTTACTAAAATTCCCTGTGCAAGAAAACTCAGACTGGCAGCTGAAAAGCGAACCAGGAAACTTTGCTTAAAACATTGTTTATCTACATTACGTATTTTGCAGATGACACATAAAAATGCAGGTATTTCTGAGACTATTAAACTTGTCCATTCCAGAACCTTGATTTTGCTGTAGCTTTGCCACATAGTTTTTTTTATCTTTTTCATAATGAGCTGATGGGTGGTTTAACTAAAAACCATGTAGTTCTGATTCAACATGATTCAAGCTGTACTTTTGTCACTCCCAGTGAAACTTCATGCAGCATGGATATGGCTGGAGCTCTCTTTGGCCAGTCCTTCTCCATGTCTTAATTCTCCTTCCAGGCAGACGAGGAGATACTTCAGTTAAGAATTGTGTTAGTACATGGGATTAAATGGAATTACCTAGTTTTTCTACAACACATTTTCTTCTTGCTGTTCTGACTTTTCATACACCATTAGGCACAGAAGATACTCATCACATCATGGCTCACTCAAGCAGTGTAGCAGTGTCATTTTATCATAGAAAGGGAACTGTTTCTGCATTTTATTTATTTATTGCTTAGTCTGGGTGCTCTTGCTTGGGTTAAGTTTGACCTATACAGCAATTTTAGGCTGGGAAAAATAATGCTTAAATCACTGACCAGCATCAGAAGTGTCTTTTTTTCTCTGGTGTGAACTGGGAATGATTTGGCTCTTTCATCGCTTTTGTAGTCTGATGTAGCTTATTGCTGTGTGTACTTTGAGTCAAAACTATACCATTAATGAGTCTTAAACCAGTTGTTAATGATGAGTTGTCTATTGATAGACTGGCATTTTCTAGCCTGATGGGAGAGCAGTTTTCTTAACTACTACTGTTCTTTAAAAAAAAAAAAAGAACCTTTTAAAGGTCCTAGAAGGCCTGAAAAAAAGGGTCTCCAGGTGTTTCTCATTGGCATTTGACAGATTGAAAACAGATCGTCAACTGTTCAGAAACAGTGCTTGGTCATGTCACTCGGTTGTGGGGTATTTGGCAAGCGATTAGGCTTCCTATTCCCAGGTCCCCAGTCTGTCAGCCAGCTATATCAAAGTGGTAAAGCATTTGGAGCACCAGTCAAAGAGAAATAGCTCATTATTAGGGGTTTGCTTTTAATACATGTTCCTGATAATAGTAGTGAAAAAATACTTGTGTGTATTAGATGAAAGTCAGCGTTGTGCTATTTACATTTCTTTCTCTTTGTTTCGTGGGGATCACAGCTGGCTGTGTAGATGTCTGTCTTCTTCACTACAGTCAGTTGCAGTATCAGTAGAATACAAGCTTACCTATGAAAACCTCTATAGCTCATGAATGGTCATTTCTCATGTTCTGAAAGTAAAGATTAATTTAATAACCTAAAAGATGTTTTCCTCCCCCAACTACTGTGATACTTTAAAGGTACTCGTTTCTAGAAATACTGACTTAAACTGGTAACAGATGAGGAATTTTTCCTTTCTTGCAAGAAATCAATCACAGTACAGTTTTTCTCTGAGATTTCCCTGCAAGATTTAAGTCTTCATCGTACTGCAGAGAATTTGAGCTGTAATGCATCTCAGAAAAGCTGACAATGTTTTGCTTCTCTGTGTTATTTTTACACAAATCAACCAGAGTTTATTTATTCCCTTTAAATGCCTTATCCAGCATGCGCATCCCTTTGCTATTGGACGATTTTGAATTAGCTTTGCAAAGATTACATGGATAGACACAGCATTGTGGTAGTTAATAGAAACCTGTGCAGTGAGGTCTGTGGGCTGCAAGATCACTAACAGTGCCAATGACAGTGAAGTATGGCCTTATCGAAAGGAGAATTCATAAGAGGCTGCCCTGGGACACTGCACCACTGTCCTTCTGTGTATCCTGACAATGTTATCTGTCCTCTCAGTACGGAGTATCAAATGTCTGTCACGAGTACAGAAATTAATTTAATGTCACCTGAAGACATGCAATTAATCTTTTAGAGGTTTTCATAATACCTTTACAGAAAGAGTTGCCAGTTTGGCGGATTTGGATTTTGGGGTTTAGCAGAAGATAAGGAAAATTAATTTTTCATCAGGGTTAATACAAGCTAGCAGGGCCACAAAGGCTGAGAAAAATGGTTTGGGAATTTGTCAAGTGTTGTCACTCTAGAATAATGCTGCTTAACGTCTGATAGGTGTAATCAAGAGTTGAGATTTCTATAGAGGGGGATTAATCAATTTGCTCACTACAGAATGCAAGTTGGTGATACCATTCCTTCATGGGGTTTAAGAATGAAAATAAGATTTGATCTGTCAAATTGCAAGCAGCTCTGACAGTATCAATAGGCATTTTTATCAGTACATTTTAAAGCATTTGTTATAAATAAATTTGTCCTGCTAATGTTGGTGGCAAATAAGCTTCATCTTCATCATAAAACTGTCATTATGATTATGACAGAGGGCTCTAGCTTGCTAAATTCAAGCAGTCCTTTATAAAATTCTGCTTTTAGAATTTGTGATCTCATATTTGACAGAATTCTTTTTAAGTTGCTCAGAACACAACACTGACTATATATAGATCTGTATAGTGAGAGACTGATGAAAAACAGATTTGATAGGTATCAGTGAATTGGTTCTAAAAGTCATGGCCATTGAATGGCATCAGTTCTTTTTCTTAGTTTAGTTTCAGGTCAGACTGCAGTTTCTTCCAGAGCAGATGTTTGAAAAACAGTCACCATGTAAATCAAATCTTTTTACCTCAATCTTTTGAGCTTTGTTTATATACACAAAGTATTTGAAATTAACTTGGTTTGGCACTGCTCGCAATCTTCCAGTACTTGAAATTTGAAAGATACTTTTTATACTTTCCCCAGAACAGAATTCCTGCAACTTAAGAAAACCCACTTTTTTGTTACTCCAGCTTTAATTGAATGATGGAAAAGTTTCTTTCAGAACTCTTTCCTGGCCAGATCTTAGGAAGGCAGACTTCTTGCAAAACTTGGAAGTTCAGAGCTTGAAAGTCAGGATGATTTATAATCTAGAAATTAAAAAGTAGACAATAAGAGGAAAACATTCTTCCTTCATTGGTTTGCAGACAAAGACTGGAAATTCCTTTTCTGCACAGGACTTAAGGGGAAATTTGAAGTATAAAATCAGAGCTTATATCAATCAGTCCCAGGTTTCTGTGGTAGACTAAGGCATTCTACCTGTGGTCAGCATTTTGTACATCAAATTATGTGAGACAGGCCATGATGATAAATAGATACATCTCTGAAAAATTTAGTGCAGCTCTGTATATTGTAAAGTACTCTAGGAAAGAAAATGTATTTTGACATGAGAAGGCTTAAAATTTTAATACCTCCCTCTGTTGCTGCATATTTAAACGTGGGGAGGGCAGTGATGTAAGCTGATGAAAAATTAACAATACAGAAATTGTCTTTAGGAAAAGCAAAAGTTGATTTAAGGTGAGCTAGACCTGAGACATTTTAAATGGAAGAGATGTTAGTAATTTAGCTTCTGTGATTTAGATGTCATTTGGGGTAGCTGCTGCAGTACACCTTCAGTGGACTTACCTGCTTGCCTGTAATTTGCTGTGTGTTTTGGTGCCATTTCATTGTACTGCTCATGAGGGAACATCAGGAGTCAGAATATGTGCAGTCATCTTTACAATTGTATTGTCCTTTCCTCCAGAATGTCAGTATTCTCCTATGAGCATGTGACCTGTCAATAATGTTCTGAGATCTTACAGCTTTAAGTCCAGAAGTTAAAAAGCTCTTCTCAGGTGTTCAGCTTAATTTAGTTCTTCAATCTTGTTCCTGGAAAAGCCACCTGTTGTTGTCTTGCATAGAAGTTTAAAGGATGGTGGTGGTGGGTGAGAGTAATTTGCCACTACGTGGTACTGCATGGGTTGTTCCTTTGGGCTGGGACGGTGTTTGTCCTTGCACTGTCATGTCTTTAACCAGTGAAAAAGGAATTGCTGCTAAAATGTGTCTTCTGTGTCATTTTGCTTGTTGGTACCTGTCACTTAGCAGTCGTGTCTGGTTTTTATTTTCTTAAGCAAACCACCAGGTTTTATCTTCACTCGAAGCCAGGCTGCCTGTAACAGGAGCTAATGTTTTGCTGACTTGCTCAGCTCTGTTAGGCCTGGAGCACCACGTTGCTGGCTCAGGGACCTCTCTTGAGAAGCAATGCTGCAGTTTTGTCTCTGCTTCCCCTCTTGGAGTTGTCTGAAAACCAGTAAATGTTCAGAGCAGTAATGTAAAGAAAGGTGATCCGGTTGCCCTTCCTCTTTTTTGAAGGAATAAGCAAAGCTTGTACCATCCCCTTTCCTAATTGTTTTCTGTAGGTTTTCTTATTTCTGAAATTGATCAATTCATTAAAAAGTCCAGAGCTTTCCACCTTTTCAGACTCACAGAAGCATCATGGCAGCAGCAAGGACCAGTGGTGGCATTTGAGACCCCAGCAGGGAACAAACCCCATCAGATTTTTCATCAGTGCAAACCAACGTTGTGTGCTAATGCCTTCGACTCTGTTACAGTTCTGTGTTCAGTTTATACAGCTTTATTTGGTGATAATTGAGCTTGGTAGCTAAATATTGGGTGGTTGTTGGCCATCCTAGACTTTTATGTGAAATGATTGTTTGCTTTTGAAGTTTCAGTAATGAGCATGTTCGATGTGTTTTGTACCTGAGGGCTTTGCTCTCAGATGCTCTTCCGATGTGCTGGGATAGTTTTTTGGTTTGGAAAGAAATGGCTGCAAATATTTATGGTTCTCACAGCAGGCATTTAGCAGAGATTAAATTTTAACTCCCAGTTATTACATTTAAATTCCTCCTAGAATTTTTTGGTTCCTTTTAGTTTCATCATCTTCCAGCTGCTGTAGGGTTGAATAAAAGAAATTATCTGATCAAGGCATAGAGCTTATGGTGATGCTGATAGCTGAACTAATACTAAAATGAGGAGGATTTAATGCTGGTTACCTGGTAAGGTTTTGTGCATATGTTCGGGTTTTTCAGGAGTGCTCTTGCTTTTTTNTTGAAGAGAGAAAATGAAGGGAAAACTTTATAATTTCTCACTAATTGCTGCTCTCAAAGTTTTATATACAAAATTTTCAGTGAAGACTTGGAGCCATTCAGTTCAGCAGAGAAAAAACTTGTTTGTGATTAGAGGTGGAAAAGACAGATGCAGATTTCTGTTGCTTTCTTGTTTTGGACACTGTGGACAAAAGCCAGGATGAGCTTTAGGATTTTCCCTGTGACAGATTCTGCTTTTGAGGTGTTGAGCAAGGAGGTTTGAGGCTCATTTGTCTGGGATTAAGTACTCGGGTTCTTGAGAGATTGTAGCCTGCATGTACTTTGTAATGCAGAGGCCTTGATTTAGAGGTGTGAACTTGCAAATGTGAGACTGGCCTACGTACCACAGACTATTTCTTACCAAATCTTAGCTGAGGCTTAGTAACAAGTCCTCACTAGGTTTTTCTTTAATGTAGAGAGGTATTAATTTGTATTCTCAAGGAAGATAATCTTGCTATTAGACCATAGGTGTTCCTTCTGCACCCTTGTGTTTCGTCTCCTTGTCCACGAGAAATGTATCAGTTAGCATGAAACCCTCTGGTTTGTCATGTGTTAGAGATGCAAAAGGAATTTTGGCTTGTGACTATTTAAGGGAAGGGGAAAAGAAACCTGTGTAAATAAAGGTGCTTTCATAATATTTTACTTTTTTCCCCTTAGACATGCCTTCTGTTTGAGAACTTTTTCAGGATTACCAGAGGTTGCTTAGGGAGTTGGTCAAAGCCTTCCCCCTGCAGATAAAATGGTCACTAGTATTTGAGGTCTGAAGTTGGAGTCCTGTCAAGGTATAGATACTGCTGGTGAAACCATGCAATATGATGCACTTCATAGATGCAAAAAGTACCTGATCTTTTGTCAGACTCTGCTGGTTCTTCTCCATGGAGTTTTCAGTGATTGATCTAATCTGGGCAGGCAGACACAAATTCAAGAACTACCTGGTTGAAGAAAAAAACCCCGAACTGTTTGGGTAGAGGCAGTGGAAGGGAATAATTTCTTAGTGCTTTCAGCTCATGCTTTTACTGTGCCTGATTGCACTGAGAAATGTAATGGCTAGAGTTACATTGGATGAGAGAGACACTTGAGATGGTGTTAGACTGGGTTTATGATTACAAATATATAATAAGAGCTTTGTAAGGCAAACAAAGAAACACCTTGAGGAACTGTTCCAAGTACAGATGGTGTCTGAGGAAGGTGACTGCTTGAAAAGCTGTTGGTGTAGAAGTTGGCAGAATGAGTATGCACTTCAAAATAATTACCAGTTTTTAACTAAAGGGAGGCTGGAGATTTAAAGATGAACAGAGCATTTGCCTGATTCTTTTAGCCTCCACAGTTCTTTGCTCCTTCTTCTGCAATATGTATGTGTCTCTTTATATTAAAAAAAAAAAAAAAGAAAAGAAAAAGAAAAGTAATAAATAACACACACCATAGGTCACACGTAACCTGGAAGGAAGAATGATTTGGAAAGAGAAGTGAAAACATCTTGTTGCTTTGTATATGAAAAGACATGATTGACCATTGTAATTATAATAAAGCCTGAACAAAGTAAACTGTTCTTCAGATAGCAGGGATTTATTTTAGGCTGAAGTGCAATTTCCAGGCTGAGCCTTTGCACGCGCCTGCTGCAGCCACCAGTTTGCTTTTTCAGGCAAAGCCCTGGACACTCTCTGAGTGAGCTGGAATGTGGCAGGAGTTTGCTCAGGTTGAGCAGTGCCTGGACACTGAGCCGCTGTTGTGTTGTTGATTTCAGCAGGGGGGAGAGGATGCTGGCTTTTTTCACCCAGAGGGCCAACCCCAGCGGCCTCAACAACCCCCGGAGCCGAAACAGCAGCCAGTGCGGAAGGTCACATTGACAAAGGGAATGCAGCAGCACCAACAGCAGCAGCAGGCACAGATCCATTCACCAGCTCCTCCAGGAGTCAAAAACATCCAGGGAATCCATCAGCCTAAAAAGGTGATTTTTAGATGCATATTGCTGCTAGAAGTTTCACTGTTTAGCTGTGTTGCTCTATTAATAGCCAGCATTCTGTTTGTCAATTGCTAGCGCAGGGCTGCATGACCCAGGAGATGCATAATTGCATATAAAGCTTTTAATCTGGAGAGACTTGTTTGTACCCAGCACAGACTGGCAATGCCTGCAGGTGGCTTCATCTGCTGACGTTCTGGCCAGCTCAGCACTCTCTGGGGAAGTTCATGTGTCCCAAGACAGCTACTGGAGGAGATGGTATCCAGCGTGCTTTCTGGCTTTAAAACCAAGTGGTCTTTTGAAGTTGTGCTTAAGATTTTATTTTGACTGTTTCCTGCATATGTAGGAGAAAACAGTAGCTGTTTCAGGATGCTCTTTGCTGGATCCCCAAAGCTGATATCTCTCAAAACAGTTGTTGATCTTGTAACTTGATTTTTGCACTGATCATGCACTGGGTAGGAGGCAGGGAAGGGTCAGGGTGGCAACGGCGTGTGCCTTCTCTGCCTTTGCAAGCTGGCACACTCCTTGAAAGTAGCTGGCATTTTGGGTTTTAAGTTAGTTCTTGGTTTTGAACTGTTGGCCATAATCTTCCTGCTTCATGTAAGGATAAAGTTTCATTGCTGATGTGGAAGGGTGTGAAAAGTCATTACCCATAACAGACTTTCCAAGTAGGAATCAAGAAACTCTGTTGAATGTTGACTCAGTGTTAACTCTGTTTAATGTTTGTTACTGTGTTTCCTTGTTATTTTTCCTCTCTCTGACTGTTCGACATTTAATTTGCAAGAATTAAATTCATGCATTTCCTGCTCTAGAGTACAGGGGAGAAGAACTTTGGAAAAAGCTATTTTAAAGTTATTTAGCCATGTGTGAATAAAACTCCATTATGATAACACACCAAGAGTTGGTAGCAGTAAAGATAGAAGGTGCTTGAAGCACTTTGCTGATCTTGTGAATACATTAAAGTTAACTGCAGGTTAAGAATAGAAAAAGGAGGGGGATCACCTGTTGGTTTTTTGTCCAGACTCAAAATATGGGAGCTGAAGACATGCTTATAATGTGATCAGTGTTGAAAACTAGGTTATATATTTTTGTCTGAGATTCTCCACTGCTTGAATGATCGGTCTGTGCTATAGCTGAGGCCTCTAGGTTGAATGCAGTATATACAACTCAATATATAACTTGTTATCCTGCTGAAAGAAGTTTGTATAAGCAGTGGATGAATATTTTAATAAGTGGCCTTTCAAATCAGCAAACAGCAACAAGCTGTTTAAAATCAACGTGTACTCTAATCAAGTCTTCAAGTAAATAGCCAACTTCTATATCCTGTGTCAAGTGCAGTAAGCAGAGTCAGTGGGTAACTAAATCAAAATACTGTTACTTTTGTTGTTGGCAGGTCATTATGCACGGCAGAGGCAGAGGAGTAGCAGGCCAGATGGGCCGAGGACGCTTGATGCCAAATAAACAGAACCTGCGAGTGGTGGAGTGCAAACCTCAGCCCTGTATTGTGTCAGTTGAAGGGCTTTCTTCATCAACTACTGATGTCCAACTGAAAAACCTGCTGATGTCAGTGGGACCCATTCAGGTAGGTCAACCTTGGTTTATCATTTTTGTGCCAAAAGGCTTTCATTCTGGAAAGCTCAATTAATTCCCTGACACTAAATACAATGCGTGTTTATTGGTAATTTATGTTTGAAGGCACCCCCACCCACACAAGCTACAGCTGGTAGCAAAGACAAGCACGTGATGATATTGCGGCACAGGAGGCACGGTAGGATTTTGCTAACCATCATATTCCTGCTGCAAAATTCTCCTTCATTTTGGAGTTCCTGTGCTATGTCTTTTAATTTCTTAGGCACTAGAAGCCTGTCCATTCTGTGAGGTTGTTAAAGCCAGATGGTCATATCAAAGCAAGTATATTTTGGGTGCTGTCCTTGTTTATTGTTGACTTGCACCTACTCTCCTTTTTGACATTTACCTTTTCCTGTCACTGCAGTCATGGGATACAAGCACCTAATGACCCAGTGAACATTTTATACTATATAGCATCCTCTACTTTTTCAGATGAAAATTCAGTCTTCTTTGGAGGATTTTATTGATCCTCAGATTTTTAGAAGGTTCTCTTCAGTAGGGGCCTGTGAGCAAGGTTATGACACGCACACACTGTTGTATCTGCTGTGCAGCTTCTGTTCACGAACTCCTCCTGGAACTGATGTGTCTGTTAAATGACTTGAGGAAAGCAGGAGGTTTTCAAACCATTGAACGACTTAGGAGGCCCTGTCTGATTTACAGTTACTGCATTTAAAAATATCAGCCAATGAATAATGAAAAATACAGGTGAGAAATTTTTTTTCATTTTGACAGGTACAACATTTTCACACAAATGCAATGCATGAATTGGAGGTGTTCCGTGAGACTTTTTTCTTACTGAGATCATCTCTCTGTTACAAAACACACTCTCTCCTAAAGATGAACACTCTGCCTCACTTGTTCCTAATTTAGTAAATGGAGTAATGCTGAATTATTTACGCCATCAATTCAGAGAGGTTTAATTTGTTTGGGAAAGCAAAACTACTCTCACAAAATACTTTGTGCCTTCGTGTTCTGTAGTACTCTAGGAAATTATTCATACAGTTCCAAAGCACATTTATTCAGTGTTTACTTGCTAAATCTTGCATGAGAATATTAGAAGGAGATTAATAGAAACCCTGCAAGGAAATCTCACAATTGAGAGAAGTTATAGAGAATATGCTAAAAAATTTATTCAGTACTTGCTGTTTCATAGCAGAGCAGACTCCAAACCCTGGTCTCTCAGTTCAATGTCACAGGCCAATTTAGAAGAATGTACTTACAGGAGAAAAAACAATGACTAATTTTCTAGTGGGATTTGATGCATATCTGTGCCCTCTAGAACTTGTATTCTTGTAGCAGCATCAAATGTACCTTTGGAAATTATGCTTTCTGAATCATCATGTATTTTCACCTTACAGGAAATCAGGAAGTAGTACTTGAAGAAGACACTTGAATTTAGCTAATGATGCAGAATGCTTTTGTGCTAATTGTGCACTTGAATTTCAAGTCTGACTTGTAGAAGGCTAGGAATTTCCTGGCTTGTTTGAGACTAAATGATGTTTTAGAAGTATGACTGGTGAGATATGCAAGAAAAAAGTGATGCTTTTGTTGGAAGAATATAAGACTGGTTCCACCATATGTAGTATTTAGCTTTTTGGTTTTGTTTTTTGATGGTACCATGAGAAGTGACACCACAGAAGTGTTAATGCACCAAATCAGGAAGATGCAGCAGCAGTTTTAAGTGACTTGGAGGGCAAGAATAGAAAACAGAACGTTTAAAAATCTACATTGTTGCTATTCACAGCAATTAGTTTTATATAGAGGGTGCTCAATTTTCAAAGAGGTCAATATCCTGAAGTACACGGGTGGATTTTCTCGTGGCTGTAAATTAATGTTTTAATAGTTGGTTGTGCTCAGCACTGTTCCAAATCCCCTGCAGCTGGGAGGGTCTGGAGGCTCTGATAGCAAAGGGATACTCAGTTATTTTCTCATTCTTATTTTAATATGTGCTTCAAGTAAGTGATTTTGCTGGGAGGAGTGCAGAAGTGAGCTGATGAAGAGAGCCCAGTAGTGGCTGGAAGGGCTCTTTCCATGCAGGCTTTGGGGGTTCCTGTGTGAGGACAGTGTGTGTGAGAGGCATGGACCAGAGCAAACACATCTTGGGTAGTGCTGAGCTCTGGTCCTCTAAGACAGTGTTACAGCTTGATGGACTGAAATAGGAGGGATCTGGGGAGGTGGCAGTGGTGAGAAAACAGCAAGGTGAGAAATTCTAGCTGCGTTTCTTGAAATTAGGCAATGTGCCCAGGTTTTTAGCTGGTGTCTGATGGAGCTGAAGAAATAGTAAGAGGAGGGAAAGGTGAGTCAGTTCTATCTGACTCAGTCTTTAAGACGTAGAATATCCTGTCTTCAGCTGTGGACTACATTCAGCAAAATTTTCCTTAAGGAACTGAACTCTTGAAATCAAGATTTTCCATTTTATTTGTCTCTAGGGGAAATAAGTGTTTGAACTCATGCTTGTTTCTTTGCAATTGTAAAGAATTTAAATCTGAATCAAACTGAAGGAGTTCTCTTCATGCCTGGAAAGTGTCTTGAAATGACACATATCCAACCCCCAAATCCCTGGTTAAAGGTAAGGGTTCACAAACTGTGGGACACAAACACCTCAGATGTTAAACAAGCACCTTGCTTCAAAGCAGCATGTAAACACAGCTCAGAAATCCTCAGAGTATCTCGTGTATCAATTTCTGCTGCAGTCAGGATGTGAACATGGGAGAGGCTGCACTGAGACAGAGCTCCCAGAGAGGAGGAAGAAATAACTTCCCAAGGATCTCCCTGCTCTTTGACAAGAAGAATAGACCATGAGCACTTGTCCCACCTGGTAGAGGACTTCTGCTTAATCTTCACCTTCCATGCTGGGGCATCTGTAAAGCAATTGATCCCACACCAGCTCTTGTTTCCCAATATCCTGAATGTTAGTGTGGTTATCCTGTGTGTTTTCTCAGAAAGTGAATCTTTGCTGGCATAACAGTTTTAAGTTGTGGAAAATGCCTAGAATTTATCAATGGAGTTAACAGGAAGGAAGAGATTACTTTGCTTTTCTGGGACCAGAAGGGTTGGGGTTTCATTTTTAGCTTTTTCTGGTCAGTATCATTCTTGAGGTACAAATACCTTGAGAAGGGAAGTAAAAACTTCCTTCAGTTTATGATGTTCAGTGCTCTAAGCTTTGCCATCAGCTTTCACTGAGGTGTTCTGTTAGTCAGGATTTGGGAATAACTGGGCATACATAAGAGAGGATGGAGAAAACTTAGAGTTGAAGTTGGAAATTTGGCATTTCTACCTTCCATACTCTACAAATGGAGAAAATTATCTTTTCCCATATATAACCTTTGAAATATCCTCTATTGCCTAATCACTGAAAACTCTTTAATTGTCATCCCTGCTTCATGTTATTAACATAGGAGAAAAAAATACCATTAAGATTCTCACACTGAATAGAAGAAAATCTTTGAGGCTCCAGGAACATCCCCTTTGTTATAGCTGCCTTTTACAATTCAAGTATGATGAAATTAGTAGGAAAAGGGCTTCCTTCCAGCATACACTTCTCTGTCATACTCTTTCTGGAGAGGATAAGCTTTCAGAAGGAAATAATGTACCTGCAGTAAAATCTCATTGCTGATTCAAAAATAATTATGTGTTATAAATAAAATTACATATTCCAAAGTGTTGGAAAAATACAGAAGATTTCTGAGCACATCACCAAACTAGAGCCTCTTGAGGACAGTGGTGGAGCAGTGACATTCAATACACATCCATCCGGAACCACTTGATAAAGCAGATTGCTAATAAGTTGCAAAGGTCATGAGAAACAGTACTTGTATTTTTTTTGTGTGTGTTCTTGAATCCAGATTTAATGTTTATACTGTCTAAAGAGAGTTGAGTTCTGTAGTTATTGCCACCCTTAGATGAATTGGTTTTTTTAGGATGGCAGGTAGAGTGGACTGTTTTCTAATCTCCAAATAATTTGAGTACTGAGGGAATTTTTCTGTGGACGTGTTCCATCATCATCTTGAATCATGTGTTCTTACATCAAGTAAGTTGCAAACATAAAACATCAGTGCAAAATCTCAGTATTGCTTTATGAAGATTCAAGATCATAAATTCCCATAATTAAACAAAGAGAAAAAAGGAAACACATACTGTTGTATATCAGAGGTGATGAGAATGTGGGGCTGTAGATGTACTTCGAGTAGTTCTACAAATAAAGGTTTTACTCTGCTAACGCTGGCATTTCTGGTTCGGGAAAGGAAAAGCAATTCCAACGTTGATGTGCCTCACTTTGCTTTCTTGGAGTGACAGTGCTACCTAGTGCTCAGCTGGGGTAAAGGCAGGCACAGCCAGCCCCCTGCCCTGACTCTGCATTCCAGATTGCTGCATTTATCCTGAGTTCACAGAGGTCTCGGTGGAGATGCCATGGGTGCACACACCCAGAACATGGGGGCTTTGCATGTAAGAATGGGGGTTCTCCTCTGGTGTAAGGTGCTCAGGCTCTTGTGGGACCACTGTAGTCCTTTCTGTCTGTGAAAACATTTTCAGCTTTTGCAGAAGCTGTGGGAGAAGACATGGGAAGTCCTGCTCCATCCTTGGGGCTGGAAGAAATGAAGAGCAGCTCCATCATGAGCCTGCCCAGTTCAGCCTTGCGCTAGAGCTGTGTGTGAGCTACAGATGCCCAGCTCAGGGGCACAACAGCCATTCCCCTCATGACTCCTTCCACATGGAGATAGAAAGCTGAGTACTTTTAAGGGCCGATAGTAGGAAGTCAAAGGTGTCAGAAAATTTGGAAGGAGGAGGAGAAGGTGGAAGAGATCGGTTGCAACAGCTGAGGGTGAAATAAATCCATTCCGTCCCAGCCTCTGTGCCTGCTGGTAGTGCCTGGGAAGTGTCACTGCCAGGAAAGATGCTTCAGGTGTCAGGAGACTGTGAGGACAATAAAAACGTGTCTGCATTTATTGATGGCAGGGAAGAATAAATAGAATCTGATTTTTCTGTTCAGAAAGGGCCTGCTGTGCTGCTATTTGACTCGTTGCAGAGCAGCTTGGATCACACACTAGAGATGATGTTGGTTGGGGAAGTTTACGCTTTCTTTTTGCATAGACCTGGTTTTTAGCAGCTTTATATGAACTGCCACTCCTAATCCCAAAACCACCGATGAACTGAACATGTGGTCTGCTGGCAGTCTGTTTACTTCAGTGAGAGAAGTTAAGTAAAGGAGGAAACTTTTATTTCCCATGTGTCTGCTATAGTTGAGATGAGTGCTTGCTCCAGTCTCATTCCTAGCTGCTTGATTTCCATCTCCCAATGCTCTGTTATCTCCCTCTTAACTTCTTACTCTCTGTGTAACCTCTGAGAGTTTTGGTGTCCAAGGTGTTTGCATTCTGCAAATGATCTCTTGTTTTGTACTTGAGGATGTCCTGCTGTTTGTCTCCAGGCCCTTGGTTTTGCAGTGAAGCTTTACTAGAGATTAATGTGCTGCTGTAATCATACTGGCTATTTCAGTATTGTACAAGTAAGTGCAAATTTAATTACAGAGCTTGGGTAGAGGAGAAATTTGAGGGCAGTATAGATCTTCAGGAATTATTCTCAGAGGGAATGGTCCTTTTATGATATTCATATGATATTCATGCTTTAGTCACTGGTAATAGTTCAGTTGCAGAAAAAGCCAGAGCAGCTGTTTTTTTAAGTTGTTGAGTTAAATAGTATGTTTTAAAACAGCTTGTAAGCAAACTCTCAATCGAAAATATGATTATGAAATACTGGGTTTCTTGAATTTTCCATTCACCCTGAGCATCTTCCCATGGCAGTTCCTAAGCAGAAAAAGGAGACAGTCAAGATCAGTATGAGATCTATGCTTCCTAAATCCCTTCCATATAAAATACTCTTCCTCACCCTAAACTAGCCTTTTAATGCTAGAAATATGTCAGAATGTAATCTCTGTTCTCCAGAGTCAAACAGGAACATGCCCAGAATACCTCTGACCTCAGGCTGCTATCAGGAAGTGCTGCATGGTAGATCTGTACAGCCAAATCTGTAAAGTAACTAGTCATTTGAAATCCCTTGGAAGTTATTGTATGTATTGTCAATCCTTTACACCTGAGTGGATCCTGGAAGAGGTTTTCATCCTCTGGTGAACATCTGACTAGGTCAACTTAAAAAGAAGATGTGAATGAAGTTGTTCTCTCAGAGCTCTGACGTTTGGGAGGATTGTGATATTTCAGTTTAGGAGCTCATGATAGGAGATTCTGGTGTTGCACAGTGTGGCAATAGGGAAGTCTCTTCTGGAGGAAGAGTGAGGGCCCTCCCATTAAATGAGAAGTCAAGCAATGCTCACTAGAACCAGCTGGTCTCCAGAGGCAGTGCTGCATCCTTCCCTGCCTCCCACCACGGGCCTTTCAAAATCTGTAGATCACAGAATAATACCAAACTCAGCTCAAACTGAGGTATCGTGCTTTGGGAAACATAGAACAATATGTTTTATCATTACAATGAAGATCATAAGACCAGGGATTGCTGTAGCAGTATTTGTTCTTTGCAAATGAGAGAGCAGCTGTCATTAGTCCTGTGTGGTGCTCACAGCTGCTTTGTGGCACTGCCTCAGGTCTAAGACCAACATACGGAATTGCTTTTGGAGAAATGTGTATTGGATTTGCATGGACACATTTTTGTAGTGGGGGGGCTTCTGTGAGAAGCTGCCTGAAGGTTTCCCTGTGTCTGATAGAGCCAATGCCAACCACCTCTAGGATGGACCCACCTCTGGCCAAGGCTGAGCCCATCAGCAGTGGTGTTTGTACCTCTGGGATAATGTTTTCAAAAAGGGAGAGGGGCTATTGAGNAAAAAAAAAAAAAAAAACAAACAGCTGCCAAGTTGTTCAAAAAGGATGAAAAAGTTTAAGTGTATTAAGCTAGCAAAGTAACATGATTAAGATTTGCGAAATGAATTAATTTTTTGAGTGTATTTTCCTAGTTTGTGTGTTCAGAATCAACAAAAGCAGAAGCTGGTGCAGTAAGTTTTTGAGATAATGCCCTGAATATTTTAAGATGATAAAATACCACAGGGTACACCGGGAATGTTTTCTTCTGATTGTAGCTGTTAACATCATCTAAATGCAGGATCAGCTCTAAACTGCAAATCACCCCAAATTCAAAAAGACAGAAATAATCCAATAGGATGAGTATGCAGTAATTTTACTTCAGGTTTCCATTGAAGTGGAACTCTAATTTCTATGCCCAGCCAATAGCCCATCTGCTCAGGATGGGATAGGAGCAGCTCAGGACCTGCACACATGGCAAATGTTTTGTGTGTCTGACAATCAATGGTCTTAAAACATAAAACTCAGGGCTTAAGTAGTTAAGTGAGTAAGAAGGTATTGTCCCAAATCAGAACATAAATAAATCTTCATTAGCTGGATGAATAATGTTCATATTTGGAAGTCATGATAGATGAGTATGTGTTTGAAAACACAGCAAAGATATTTATGGTGATATTTCAGGTTGTGGTCACATCTTCAGAGTAATTCAGCTTGGTAATTGTCTAACCAAAACCAGAAGTTTTTTTTTCTATACCTAAAGAAGGTGTATATACCTCATATACTTTAACAAACATGAAGTGATTATGCACCATTTTTGCTGTCATAGTCTGAGTGCAGCAGAGGCTGAGAATTTGAATTAAACCCATTCAAATAAATTTTTCTTCAGAGCTTCCAACTGGAGCAGTATTGTTTGTGTAGCATTAGTTTATCCTTTGTTTTGCAGTACTTAATTCTTAGTCTTAAGCCTAGGCATGTGTAACTGCAGCAGTTGAGAAGATGCTGCCTTACCCCAGGCTGAGTGATGGGTGATGTTTAGCAGTTCAGTGAAGGATCAGATGAGTTGGTTTTTTGTTTCCATAGTTGTCTATATTGACCAGTGAAATTAATCTGATAAAGATGCTTTTCAGTAGACTTACCCAAGAACTGATGCCTTGTTGCCAAAGCAGTGGAGTATTAAAATGTATTTAGTGTTTTGATGGCATTTTTTTTTCTTTTGCTTTGGAAAAGAAAGCAGTTATACAGTGTAAGAACAGAGTACCCAAACTAGTCAGTCAATAAACTTACTAATTCATAAGAAAGTAATAAGTAAATAAGTTATGTATAATAATATTTAGATACTTTGCCTAATTTTGTTAATAAGTCTGCACTACACCGGAATGGCTTCCTTTAGCCAATTTTTTACATGCTAATTGCTGAGAAGCTTGTTAATAATTTATCATCATGATTGTATAAACTGCAAAATCAAATTTTGCTTTTGTGCATCTCAAGAATATTAATGCAATAATAGCTCAGTTCTTGTGGGAAATGTCACCAAATGCAGCTTTCCTTCTTCAGTTGATCACAACAGGGATCTGGAGTATAAAACATTGGGAGAATCTGCTGTGTAGTTGAGTGAAACCTGGCATTGTGGGGAGGATCAGTTGGCAGCAGGAGAGCTGGAGGTGGATCTGGAGAGGGGAGGGAAGCAGTTGACAGCAGGACATGCAGGGTGCAGCTGGAAGGATGCATCCCTGGGTTCTTTTACAGCTCCTCTTGTTGAACTGTTCACTGAGATATTCATCCTTTTGATGATTCAGACAGGTTTTTCTCTTATTAATTGTTGACTTATTTGAAAGGAACATATTTTTGATTGTGTTTGTTTTTAGTTGTAATTCAGAGATACTTTTTTGTCAGCTCTTAAAGTTTGTTCTTTCCAAATCTTATTTAAGGTCTGTGTTTAATTTTTAGTCTTCAAAGCATAGTCCTTAGTGATAGGACTTTCTTAATTTGTGGTTCTTTCTTTTCTAGCAAGAAAGATAGTGTCAAGAAAATGTGTGTTAAGATCTAGTTCTATAGATCATAAAAAAGTGAGATCAGTAAGGGAGGAGAACACAAACTTCAGCATCTCTGTCACTCATTCCTGCAGATAAACCTGCAGGTGAATTGAGCTTTATCCAGGGTCTTTCACTGCTGCTTTCTGCAGCCTGACTGCATTCTTGTTGGTAAAATGTGCTTAACTGTGTCAAGAGCATTCTGATTAAAAAAAAAATAAAATTTATCTTCTCAGTGTTTTTTTAAAGCTAAATCCTATTTCTTCCAGCTCAGAAACTGAGAAGTTGCAGTGATTTATCTATATTTTTTCATCATACCAGCTTTCCAAAAACTATAAAATGCAAATTAACCTGCCAGTGCTTATCAGATTTGCTGAATCCTTTAATTTTACTTAGCTTTCACTTTGAAATCACAGGCTGGTGGAAATACTAAACATCTGTGATTTTCTTTGGAGGAGGGAGGAAAGTTTCCTGTCAGTTAAAAGAAGGTGCAAAATTAATTGCTTCAAAATCACAGATAGGTAAGTTAAAGAAAGTGACAAAGCTGAATTGTCAGGCTTAGATACAAAGAAATATGACTTATCAGGTGCCATGGCTCCTGTTAAATACACGTCTTACCAAGAAAGGCTTATGTGTTCAAAAAAGATAGACAATTTTAATAACAAATTTCATCTAGGCATTTGACATCTTGCTTAGAATGCTCCATTAGATTGAATGAACAGGGAACACATTAGTGGGAATAAAAATTCTTTCACTAAGAGATCTCAAAGTATGTCACCCTCAGAATGTATTGAGTGGGGTTGTATGTTCTTTCTTAAGGAATAGTTGTTTTCTCTAAAGATCTGTGGTACTTTTTTAACAGTGTAGATGGTGAAACAGAATTTTTGGGGGTAAAGTTTAAAATCCTGAAGACTGACTATCAAAGGGCTAGAGTCATACAAATGTGGGTGATGCAGCTGAGTTCCAGGCAAAATGGAGAAGCAAAGAATTATGTTCATATTTATCCATCAGGAGGTTATAATCCAGAGAAGTTTTAAGGTGTCTATATACATGCATTTGTGTGTGTGTCTGTATATATTTACACCTCTATTTAAATCTCAGTATAAAACTGTATTGCCTTCATGTAGAAACTCACAGAAAAGTAGAATGTTAATAATTCTTTATTCTGCATCCAAAGCCATAAGAACAACTGTAAACTGGAATTTGAATCAGAACAATTCAGTCTTTAGTGTGCTGCAGCATAAGCTATTAAACATCCAAAACTTTCTGTGAAATGTTGAAATCACTGTGGGACTGTGAAATTTTGATTTAAGCCTTCAGATCTGCTTTAACCTCGTTACTCTGAAATCTCTGGCCTGTGTTCACAGGCAGCAGGATTTTAGGATCATATTTCCATCCTGAGTATTCTGTGATGCTGAATACTTGTTGGATGTTCTCACTGATTGTTGGGTATGTAGTTACTTAATGCGTAAAGTTTCATCTTCTTGAATTTCTCAAGTGTCTTTTGGAAAATCATTCTATTATAACTGAAGGGCTGACTCAAAGCATAAACTTTAATTGTCATAAGTGTGATGCCACCTCTTTACCAAGGCCACAGGACTGCTCTCTGGGATCAGCCTGACCTGGACTTCCTGCTGCAAGCAGGGAATAGGGACATGAGTTCTCCAGAGCCCTGGCTGAGGTGTGCTGTAGTTTTGGAGAGCTCAGTACTATGCAGGGGGTTTGTTGTAGTTAAAGCATTGAGAACTGCTGCTCCCATGATATGGGAGGCTCGTATCAGATGGGTTTGTCTGGGGAGATTTGTGTTGTATGGAGGACTTGGAAGTGGTGACCTAATGCATCTCATTGGGGTTTTAGGTGATGTCTGTCAAAAGCTGGCCACTTGTTTTATAAAAACAGCATAAGGATATGCAATTGGGAGATCAAAATTTACCACTTCTTTCTGTTTCTGCCCTGCTTGGGAAAAGCCCTGATCCTTTAATGTACATAAGGTAAATGACTCCAGGTGCTTGTGTGGGCAGTTGAGCTCTGACCAGTTGAATGCTTCTTACTTGGTGGAAGTTTGGCTGTGGAGTTTGGCTCATCTGCATGGATTGAATTGAAGAGTTGTTGCCTTTGCTTAACAAGTGATAGTCAGAGTTTTCCAGGTGGTACAGTTGCTTAATGCACCAACTCAAACACCTTCAGCTGGGACCCTGACTGCAGTCTCAGAAGTCTCTTTCTGCTCTACTCTTTTATTGGACACAAATAAGAGAACAGAAATATGTTTCTGAAAAAAAGAAATACAGCAAAATTTCAGTCGATTTCATGCAAAATAAGGGGCTATTGTGAAGCGGGTCTTGAAGTGTATATTAAAAATATGTTTTGGCTTTTTGTCTCTGCAGAGTTTACAGATGCTTCCTCAACAACGGAAAGCCATAGCAAAATTCAAGGAGCCAGCACACGCTTTAGCATTTCAACAGAAATTCCACAGGTAAATAATTAAGCATTGCTGCCGCCATTCCCTCCTGCTGCTGGTTCCTTCCCTCCTTTCAGAAGATAAAATCAGTCTCCTCTGGCTCAGTGTTTCTTTAATCCAATCAAGCATCTGTTGATTAGTGACCTTCATAGAAGCTCCATGCCAGAATCAGTCTGAGCACCACATTTAACTTTCTTTTAACTTTTAACAGGCACATGATAGATCTGTCCCACATCAACGTGGCACTGATTGTGGAGTGATGTCTGCTGAGAGGAGCCCCTGCACCGACCTCAGTGTACTGAGGAGCTACAGACTCACAGTGGAAAATCCATCAGGTTGGGAACCCTGTCAGCTCAGTCTGTAACTGCTCTGTTGAACTACAGAAAGCACCAAGATGACCTCCAGGAGAGGTGAATTCGAGAGGATCTGCAAAGGTGGAATTTCTGTTTGGTTTCTTCACATTCTGTTGTAACCACATGGAATTATAGTTTTTTTTTTTTTCAAAATGCCTTTGATGCATGTAGACATTGTTCTTCAAGATCCTACTGTGTGACCACAGTGACTTGGGAGAGAATGGTTACAGCAAAAGATTTTAAAAACTTTCTCCATAGCAAAGAATATTTGATAATGGTTGCTCTTATCTTCAGTGCAAGGTATTTGAATGAAAACTCATTTTTCTAAACAAATTAGTTGCATTGTATACCTGAGAGCACAGAAGGTATTCTTGCATAGATTTGAACATGGTCTGCTTCACTGAATAGCAGTTTGCTAAGAAGCTTTGGAGGTGACACTGGAAAATTGTAGTTTTGATCTTTGTAAATAAGTCTGTCTTTGCATTTTTCTATTCCGTCAATAGACTTCCATCTTCTCTCTCCAACTCCACTTATTCCATAAAACCCTGTGTAGGAGGAATAACACTGCTGTATTTTCCTTCATTTTTAAAAACAAGGATCTTTGCCCTTCATTAGCATAATGGGGTAGTGAACTCCAAGTTGTAATTAGGTTGTTTTAAATAACTCTGCCAGATGCAAGGAAAAAGAAGTATTTGGTGGGTCACTTCAAAAACGTTATGCAGGAAGAGTGGTGCATTCCTGATAGTTCTTTTGGCCTAGTGTTTCATGATTGCCTCATGCTTTATTTTGATCAGGTTTTTTTCTTGGAGATTTAATTTGTGATTAATGCTGAACCGTAAGAAACCCGTAACTGAAAGGACTTGTTTTGATGTGGTGTTCCTGATACATAAAGGACTCTAAGGACATTGTGAATCTCCTGGTGAATGTGTCAGTTCCCAAAAATGCCATGCAAACATTAGGCTTATATTTTATTCAAAGTAGAATTCATAATATTTGCTTTTGGTTAGAACCATCCAGATGGGGTTGCCAAAGGAACAGTTTTTTCAGTTGCTTCTGAATAAACTTATTAAAATGTCATCTTTATATTGGATTCCAGTTTTTATGAACATTTCCTTAGTTTTTAGACCATGCTTTATTTTAGGAGTACTCTTAAGCCCTCCACCTACTGTTTGAAGGGGGGAACTTTAGAGAAATGTAGGTTTGTTACCTGAGTGACTGCAGAAAAACACTATGGGTATGAAATAAAAGAGCTGCAAATGGGGTCCAAAAAAGGCATGCCAAGCTGGAAAGGATGAGCTAAGCAAGTCTATAGTACCCTTTTTTAATAGTATCTTTTTTTTTTTTTTTTTTTTTGAAGACTTAATGGCACAGATATCTAATTGGCTTTCTTCCACTTTTGGTCTAGATTTTCAATTAAGTAAAAGTTAACCAAAAATAATGAGTGAATAAGTACTGTCAAAAGTCTTCTAGGTAGACCTGCTCTCTGTTCATTGAAACTATAGAGAATAACATGATGCTTAGGAAATACTCTTTAAGTCCTTTTAAAACTTAGTGGCAAGACACAACAACAGAATGAGACTTCATGGAAGTGAGGTTTACACCCACCTGTATAATTCATACATAATGTTTAATGACAGCCACAAGTGCTGTACCTGAAGTGCTGTTGGTGCTTCAGGATAGAGCTAAGCCCAGGACAGAGCATGAGCTGCAGGTAGGAAGGACCAACCCCAAAGACCTGCACAGTGATCAGCCCCAGGCTGTTTTAACCCCTCACACCATCAGCTCTGGGATCCCTATGCTGCTTCCTCAGGTTATGTCACTTTTATTCTTAAGAAATAACTGCTTATTTTTAAAACAAGGTGTTCAACAGTTGCTCATCCCACTGTTAGGGAGCAGCTTCCCTGGAGTGAGCAGGACGAGGAGATATCTTGGAGCAGAATGATAGTAGTGTGTGTCTGGAAATTTGGGAGAGATGCAAATGCCAGACAGGCCAGCAGCTGAGTTCAGCAGTAGGAACATCTGCAGTTGATCAGCTGTCCTGTCAGAAGCAAACATTATTGGGGTTAGAGGGTTTCTTGGAGCCTAAGAATATGGGTTTGATTCAAAAGTCAAAGAAGTTTGTAGAAATGCTCCTGCTTTGGGTTTTGAATCTGTCCCAAAGAGCCTGAGGTTCAGCCAACTTAAGTTTTAAAAATTTTTATTCAGTTGGGTTTTTAATTTTTTTTTTTTTTTTTTTGGTCAA
>VZTR01009235.1:54965-83352 GCA_013400775.1 Chaetops frenatus
TGGGTTTTTTTGAGTCAAATGTGTGGCTTTGGAATAAAGACATGCGATGGCCTCATATCTATTTAAATGAAGGAGTGACGTGAGCAATGCCTGTTTAATGAGTAGATGCATCCTCTCTAACAGCAGTTACAGGAGATTATTGCTTGTGCATAGACAGGGTATGGGTGGATTGCTGGGGGTTAATTCAGCTGTTTACTGCAGTACCTGGGTACCTTCCTCATGTAAACGTACTATATGTATGTATGTCTATATTTGTTTCCTTATACACATACATACATACTCACACCCTGTGTTGTCACCATATCTCTCTAATATCCCAAAAAACTCAGTAGCAAAAGTAGCAATTAGGTGAGTCATTTTTTAAAATGTTTGTGTTCTCTTACTTCTCAAATCCTGTCTTAAAAGTGGGTCTCTTGGCATTGATTGGTTTAGATGATACAGCTCCTTTAGATCCATTTGTTGTCTCCTCCCAAAAAAACCCAAAGGAAGTAGAGGTACAGCTAGACAGACGTGTTCTTGATGTGTTCTCTTCCAGCACAGAGTTAAATCTGAGCATTTTAAGTTAACTTTCTTGGAAGATCTGTTGCAACCATTATCTTGTTCTTTCTTTGTAGTGAATTCACAATACGACGCAAAATGGAAAAAAAAAGAGAAGGCATTTAATATAGTATGTAAATATTGACCTTTTAAAATTAAAATGTTACTCAAAGTGCTTACAGTCAGCCACATCTTAGCTATTTGTTAGGTTTTTTTGTGTTGTCTTATCTAAATTTAAACGGATATGGTTCCATAAATGTTGATGTGTTTTTGTGTATATCTTCAAATTTTTATAAAGATGCTAGTAAGTCAATACATATATCCTGATCTGTGTATTATTTGTTCAGTTTTTATTAGCATAATTTTATAATTATTTAAATAGACAACTCCAGTAGGTTATATGAAGTCAGTCCTTTTTTTTTTTTTTTTTTTCAAATTATTTCCTTTCCATCTTGTACCACTGGAAAATTCACTTTATAACTATTCATATTTTGCCTTGACTAAAATACTGAATTACCCATATGATCTGTGGTATTTTAGTAGAATGTTCTACTTTTTTTTTTTTTTTTTAATTAAAAAAAACCGTAAAATAACTCTGTCCTTTAACTTCTGAGGGGAAATACAGTGCACTGTCAGACCAAGGAATGGGGTCTCTCTGGGTTTGTTCCATTGTGCTGTTTGCAGGTACAAATTAGGTCTGTGGTGTAATACTGCCCTCAAAAGTTGGGGCTGTTTTGGTTTCACACGTAGGCCAGGTTGGTGGCACGTTGGTGTTATCAGTGGCACACAGAGCAGTGTGATGGAGCCACGTGCAGTGCTGGGGACACTCAGGGCCCTTGCTGCAGGCAGGGAGACGAGGACAGGTCTGTAGCATTTCCACAGCCAGAGAGGGATGCTGTCCTCAGCCCACACATATCCCCACTTGGGATTTTGGGAAGGAAGAGTGGATACAAGCACCCCCTCTGCATGGTATCCTTGGATATCTGGTTTATCCCTCAGTTTAACTCTGAAGATTCGCTTCAGGTTTCCAAATTTCTGTAAAGAAGTCCTTCTAGCTTTTAAAATGCCAAGTGGACTGAGCATTTTAATTCACTAATGTTAGGTTTTCACTGCAAGGATATAGATGAGAATAAAACTGAAGGTTATTTCAGAATAACCTTGGAGGTCCTCATATTTTCTTTTTTTTTAACATTAGCTACTGGGGATAAGAAAAAACCTTTTAGTTGATGGTGGTTTTTTATCTTTTTTTAAACATAGTATCTTTTATCTGTGTAGCTTGGAATGGTGCTGTTTCCCTGGAAGCTGCTGCAGGCACTTCCTGCCCTTGCACTCAGTAGCTGCGTGTCTGTATGTGTGTGTGGGTGTGTCAGCCTTGTAGCTGGGGTGAGAGGGGAGGTGGGAGGGGATTCTTATTTCCTGGGTTTTTTGGCCTGTTTTTTTGGGTGTTTTTTTGGTTTTGTTGTTTTGGTTTGGTTTTTTGTTTTTTGGTTTGTTTTTTTTTTTGTCTGCTTGGGAGATACCCTGGATTTGTCCTCTGGCATAGTATTGTGATGTTCCTGTCCTTTGTGTAGTGCTGTGTCTTTGGTGCAAGTCGTGGTACTTGAAGGTAGAAATCTGGCTCTACCTGTTCACTGTCAAAAAGGCATTTTTTGTTCAGAGAGACATGAACGTCTTTTTTTAATGCATTTTTTTTGTGCTTTTGTTTTTGTTCTTTTTTTAGCATCATGGTAGATGAGAAATTAAATGTAAAGGAAACAAATCCTGAACAGATTGCAGAAAGTTAGCTATATTATAAAGGTCATTTAAGGTAACATAGAGCTTTTGTTTCAATGTTACCTTAAATCATGCCTTGTCCTCTAATTAATTCATAAATGTAATACTTGAAAGTATTTTATCTTAAATTACAATCAAATCCTAAGGATTTTCTGTAAGGTTTTTTTTGTAACCTGATTTTTAATCATGGAGATAACTTACTGTCCACATGAGCACAGGGGCTTGTGTACAAAACCAGATTCATATTGGATCCTTGCGTATACCAGCTTCTGGTATGATATGGTTGGGAAGGATCATTTTGTTCTTTAAAATGCTGCTTTTGGCAGGGTTGGGTTTTTTCATATAAAACAAACAAACTCCCTTTTCTACTTCTCTGCCTATTTTGGTGGAAAGTGTGGTCCTTATTGCACTAAAGAAAACCTCGAGGGGAAAGTTAATCTCATGGGGTCTTTTAGGTGCCTGTGTTGCTCTCTGCTTTCTTGGTTGGATGCACTGATTTTTCTAACTAACTGGAAGTGGGCTTTATAGATACACTTTTTCAACAGGTTACACTGCTTTTATTTAATGTAACAGCATTTGTGTTTGGTGGTTTTTACAGTCTAAACTTTAAACAGTATTGCAGATTACAAATATTTTTGTAAAAGAACCTGTGTATAGTCAAATGTAGCTGTATTGCAATGTTATGTGTAGTCACTTGGAAGATCACAGTTTCAAACACTGCTGTATTAATGTTGTGTTTGTTCAGGATTTTCTTTGTGTTCAGCTAGTGGATTTTAATACACATTGTGGTTTTTTTCCTAGTGTCTGTCAGGCTGAGTTTGGAACCTTACAGTTTTATTTCTATTTCTAGAATAACAAAACTATTTGTTTGCAGGTTATCTTTTTCAGATGATGAAACTTCTTTCAGCAGTTTAACTTCTAATTAATAGACATTTTCCTTTACAGATCCAGCAGAAACCAGATGCTAACACTTATTTATTCACAGCTGATCTTCTGTACCATTGCATATAATTTTATATATAGAGGAGCCCTTGAATTAAGTCAGCTTTTTTTTTTTTTCCTGTGGTATCCTTTGCCTCTCTGCTATGCTTTTTCTCATTTCTGTCTCATTTGCCCCCATTTTTTCCATTTCCACAAGGATATTTGTATCCTTATGTTCCTGCCCTTTTCACTCTCTATTCATCTCTGGGGTTTTTTTTTCCTGTCTGAGTGCATTGCATTCATTCTTTTGCTCTGTTTTCTGTTCTTGCAGCTCTTTTGAGGGTTTTTGAACCCTAGATCTCCCACCCTGGAATCCCACCATACTGTACTTTTCTTTGCAGACTTTGGTGCTTGAAGTTGAGGTTGCTTTTGTACAGGTATCACCCTTAGGCAGTGCTGCCCGTCCCAGAGCACTGGAGAAGCATCACTTAACACTTTTGCTTTGCAGTTTTACCCATGCTGGGGAATGTAGACATTTCCTTTACATGCTTGAGCATTTAGCCAGGCTAAACAGGATTAACAACTATTTTATCCTTTTCACTTTTTCAGGAGCTCTGTTCTTGAATTCAGTGATAGTAATAGCACTTTTTCTTATTGCCACGTAGAAATACCAACACTGTCGACACGATTCTACCTCCTATTACTATTACTGAATGTGATCCTTCCTAACCTGTAAAGTCCTAAGCAGTGTATATATATATATATATATACATATATCTATATTTGGGTGTTTGGAGAATCATTTCAAATGTACTGCTCTAATCTGGATTGCAGAGTTTGTTTATAGCAGTTCAGGATATAAATTCAGCAGCCGACTGTATCATACTGACTGCACTGGGAGTGCATCTGCCTCATGTTTTCTACAGCATCATCTGCACAAGGTGTGCACTGCTGATTGCTTGAGTGTAATACTGGACTATACCAAATCCTCCACGTGCATAAGAGGTCCTTGTCCTACCTATTTAAGTGAATGTAAAAATGGAAACACAAAGATGATCTCATGTACAAGTTTTTTTTACGTGTAATTCCATGTTTGAAATGTGAACATGTAGATATATTTATGGTATCTAAAATATGTCAATAAAACCCGATCTTTATAATTTCCTGTGTTGTTGCTTGATGTACAGCTTCAAACTTGTTAAAAAGGGCTTTACACAATGGATTATTTTACCATTTCTATTATGGTATCATCTCTGGGCTTGTTTTTACATCAGCAGCGTAGCACAGGGTTGTTCCACAGCTGTGCAGAGGTGCCCCAGATGGAAACAGAGGTGGCTGAGGGTAAAAGGAACTTGTGCTTGTGTGGCTGGTTCAAAGGGTCTGGAAGCTAAGAGGGATCTCTTTTTAAAGAGATTACATACGTACAGGAGGAAAGCTTGTGAGTGTTAAAGCTGTTCTGGTGGTTTTTTTAGCCATACTGACATATCTAATAAAAGATCTCTACTTTCAAATATTGCCTATCCTAATTTATGACATAAAGAGGAGCTCTTGGCAAGCTCAGTTTGCTCACTATCAATTATTTCCTGAACACAATTATATCAACATAAATGGAGGATAATTCCACTGTTCTATTGTAGATCAAGAAGAGAGGTCAGAATCAGCTGTCTTGCACTTCGTAGGGTTTTTTAGTAGTTTGTTAACATTATTCACAAAGTTAAATATAAAAATCCTGGCTTCACTGGAAGTGGCACCTGTGATCCAGTGTATACATTTCCAGGGAAGCATTGTCACATAATTACTGGGGTAGATCTCAGGAGAATGTCCTTACCTGGGGCAGACTGATGACACCCCAGGTTGGTTGTTCTGCTTGGTAGCCTGATGGAGGACACACAGTGACCTTAGAAGGCTCATCAAGGTAAAAAAAAATGCCTCTGATTGAGTGATTTAAATAGTGAGCCACATGAAAATAGCCATCTTTGTGAGCAAAGTTCCAACTTAGTTCTGAACCTGTGATTTTGTTGTGTATTAACAATAGGAGCACACTGTAAATATCCATCTGACTGCAGCATCACCTCTTCCCCATCTCCTCCTTTAGAGAAGGCTGCAAGTCAAAGTAAACATCACCAAAACCCAAACTTGATGAATCCTATCTCCTCACTTCCTTGTACCACCTTTCCCTGCCCCTGTCAAGCTGTAATCTTGGGGCAGAAATTTGTGTTTTAGTGAAGCTGAAGCACCAATGAGCATCAACTCCAGTCCACTCCTGCCATAAACTGAATGGATTGACCATTGCACAGCTCAGGGGAAGAACAAGCTCCCTTTTTGAGAGGGCAGGTGAGGATGGGACATAGAAGCCTGTTGGTCTTCAGAAGTTAAAATGTTCTGCTGATGAATTTGTAATTTTGTACCATTGCAGTATTCATGCAGGATGTGCTTGGAGAGCTGGAAGGCTGACAGCCCTGAAGAGAAGCAGGAAATCAGTGTGGCTAAAAAATGGTTACTGAGGGGATGGAAAGGGAGTGACCAGGGGAGGTGCAAACAAACCTTTAAAATCAAATCTTGATATGCCTAGTAGTGTGATTGGTCTTGATTGACCTTAATTAATTTGTAATGATTTGGGCAGGAAATTTGGAGCGTGCTCACCAAGCATGTTGGGAGACAGATGAGGGAGGGCTGAGATGAGGAGGAGGATCAGAGCATCTTAGAGGAATTGGATTAGCTGGAGAATTAGAATGATAGAGGTGAGATTAAATTTAATCTTGCAAAGTGCAAGGCTATGCATGCTGGTATTAATAAATACGGATTTTTGCCGTAAGAGTCACTGGGAAAAGAGGAAGAGCAGTGAATTAATTGCAGATATCTGATCTATAGATGGGGTGATCTATGAGGAAAAAGACTACTGCCTTTTTAGGCTGGATGAATCAAGTACTTCCAGTATTGAGTTATTAGTATATGTATGTGTGGTATGAAGATTTAGTGCTGGACTTCAAAAACTGCAACTCAGTCAACCACCTCCCTGCTGCCCTCAGTAGAAACACCCTGTGAATATTTATTTTGGGAAGCTTTTTGGAGTGGTTCATCTATCAAAGATTTCCTCTACTTTTGCTTTACACATCCAGCCTTTCAAAGACCAGGGCTTCAGCCACAGAAAATATCCTTAGTTGGGTTCAGTGAGAATTGACTGGTCACACAGTGCCACTGCTCCTTGGTTTCAGATGTCAACTCTGGTAACTGCTGAATATACATTAAATATTTTCACCCATCCGTGCTGTTCTGAAAAGATCCCAGGGGAATGTGTGCCTTCAACTGGTGAAAAATTAAAGATGCTGATCAGGAAAATTGTTCTGTGGGGATGCTATGGGGAGAACTTGGGAGTTAAGCATTTCTATTTCTTCTGATTCTAGTTCTGTATTCCACTGATTGTTACCTAATTAACAACCTTTTCATTAAATTATTGATGAGAGGATTCTCCTTTCATAAGAAGGATTTTAAGACAGCACAAGGATGGACTGAATAGCCCCACAGCCTTTTTTAATCCTGTTTTCTTGGGTCTCAGACAAATTAGGCTGTGCCTTCTGAAACTGATATTCCTGTACAGCAGCAGAGTCTTTACTTGCAGCAAAGCCAGTAAAAACAGAGGAAGAAGGGTTTGGGAGACTTTTTCCTACATTTATCTACACAGTGAAGCAGGTGCCTTCCACAGCCTTTGTTAACATGGATCCCACTACAGGAACTGAGAAATAGGGAAATAGCTAAAAGCTTCAAATTAAAAAAGTGGAAGGCAGCTCTTCCATTTGTTCTGGTAAGACTCAAAAGGTACTCAGGGGTTTGGGATGCCTGGCTGCTCTTACAGCCCTCAGTCAATTCTTCGTCACTTTTATAATTTGCTTGCTAAAAAAAAAAATTTTATTGCTATCATTATTAACCTTGTTATTGAAACTGGCACTTCTGCAAACTGGATGCAGAATCTGAGTCACAGGGACTGGATACAGCTTGAGAACCCTGGCATTGTAAATATGTCCTTTTCTGTTCTGGCCTGGATTTTGTGTGGCAAAACCAGTCCTGGAACCTAAATACCAATTAACTGAATGAGAAGATAATTTCTTTGTATGTTCTCCATCTTAAACACTGCCACAAAAGGGCCTCTCTGCAAAGTGATAGCCACAGTTCCTACTGCTTTAAACCTTTCAGGTTGTTTAAAGACGCTGGCTTATTGCAGAAGGCTTGTGCTCGTTAACTTGGGTCAGGAAAATTCAAGGATTGCATCAAAACGGGGAAGGTGTGGTTGTTTCCAAGCGCTACTGTTAATCAGCCCTATCCAGAGGGAGGATACACACTGCTTTTAATGGGGGTGAGGAGCAGGAGGAATGTAATCATCCCTCATCAGCGAGACCCTCAATCACTGCACTTGAAACAGCTGGGGGTACGTAACCTCATCTTCATTTGAAAATTTTAGTACCTTTTCTCTTAGCCGCCTCCATTTTACGCCTTTTTTTTCTCCCCTCATAAATTTTTATAGGTTTTTTGGGGGTTTTTTTTGGTTTTGTTTTTTTTTTTTTTTTTTTTTTTTTTTTTTGGAGGAGAATTTATGGGCGAAATGGCAGAGACCGTGTGAAATGTGGAAGAGCTAAAAGGCTATCAGGGTGGTAAATGAGGCTAAATGGTTCTGTGCCACCAGCTGTGTGGAGTTCAGTGATTGAGCCTAACTGACAAGAAATAATTACCCCTCTCAGGGAGGTGAAATGGGTCCTCACGCTGTGAATGCTGCTGATGAAGGGGCTGTCCCGGAGCGGGCAGGATCCTTTCCAGCAGTTTTTATGCCACATCTTGGCAGCTCGAGCCCCGTGCCAGCATCCTGCACTAAGGTTTTCTCACACAGGGTGATATCCTTCAGTGACTCAGCACACCCCTCCTGCCCTTCCAGGATTCTGAACCCTGACACAACATCTTGCAGGGATCAGCCCAGAACCAAGATATTCCCTGCATTATTGATTAAAACTGGCAAGTGTCTCTTAGCCTGCTTTATTTCAGAGCAAGAGCCCTCGTGTTTCTTATTGCAAAGATGTGCATTAGGATCTAAAAGCACCTGGCTTTTTTCTTCTTGCCCCATCAATTGCAAGGCACAAAGATGATGAGTGCATTTGTTTGCAAGCTGGAGAGGGGAAAGGAAAGGAAAAAGGAATGGGAAGGAAAAAGGAATGGGAAGGAAAAGGGAATGGGAAGGAAAGGAAAAAGAAATGGGAAGGGAGGGGAAGGGGACTTGCAGTGCTCCAGTCTTAAACCTGCATCCGCACTGATCATGCTGGAGCCTTTAAAAAAAAAACCCCACACAAATCAAATCCTAAATATTGTGAGTCTGCAAAAAGCATGAAGTCAAACTCAAAAGCATGATGGTAATGGCTTGAATGCTTCTATATTTCCATGGCTTTATTAGCCCTGTCACTGATTTGATAACAATGGAAACACTTTGGATACACCGAAAATAATTTTTCTGAAATCTAATTAATTGTTATTGTGCAAGAGCCCATCCAGGGTCGTGCTCTGTGCTGCCTGATGGAAAACAGGAACCATCTCAGGACAGCTCAGGGGGATGGGAGGAGGCTCAGTTGGCAGCCTGACAGCCCTCTGTCCCCATCATTGCCATCACTCACCTGGTTTCTGTGGAAGATGAGGACTCTGGTCACCAGATGGCTGCCGTGAGCCACCGTGGTGCAAACGGGGCTTGGTGGAGCCTCAGCAGTGAGGGAACAGCTCCGTGAGGCTCTGCTTCAGTCTCTGTTTCATTGCTCCTCTTTCATGTGCCTATTTCTGGTGAGACTCAGCGTTTTGAGATGAGGAATGTGAAATGTCCAGGGTCCTGTGGGTTGTAGCAGGCTGGTGAGTGCACAGTGGCACCAGTTTGGCCTCCTCCTGCTGAGAGGTGCTGCCTTTTTAACTTCTTCCCCCCAGTTTGGCCTCAGAAGGAGATGGGGTGGGCACACAAGGCAGAGTGTAAGAGATTGCTGAGCCCCAGAGGCAGCATCATCTGAGAATCTCCTACCTGGCAGCTGCTGCATCCTCACTGTTCCCCTCCTCTCATGGCACTTAAAAGAAGCAGGTGATTTACTGAGCACAGAAATACTTGTCTTATCAAAATCGTACCAATAAACATCCCCCAAAAGCCTAAAAATATCTTAAAAGAACCCAAAAATCCCACAGACAAAACCAGCCAACCCATCAAATGAAAAGACCCAGCCAGGAAAGGCCTCTGTCCTCCCACCCACCATCAATTCCTCACAAGCTCCTGGTCACCAGTGTGGCCCAGCAGCTCTCCCAGCTTCATGTGCCTGCTAAACCATAAACACTGAGGACAGGACTTTCCCCACCTGAACCCACAGTGCCTGTGCCTGATAATTGGGTCAGTCCTTAAATGCCTTTCAGTAGTATTCAGTATAATCTCTGTAATTCTTCCAGGAACTGATGTTGAATTAAGGGTCTGTAGTTCCCTGGGTCTTCCCTCACATCCTTTTTTATACTGAGTAGCTCCCATCAGGAGGGGCCTTCCCCAGACTTCCAGGACCTTTGGTAGGTGATGGAGAAGGGTCCTGCCATAACATCTGCCAGCTCCTTCAGAGCTCCAGGGTGAATCCTGTCAGGTCCCAGGGAGTTGGGAGTTCCAGGCAGTTCCATTCAGTTGCTACAGCTGGAGGAGACAAACCAGACCCCAGATCTCCACCCACAGAGGCTTGGCAGGAGGGAGAGGGAGGCCTCAGGTGAAGCTGATCCTCACCCCAAGGATCAGGAGGAGACCTGAGGGAAGGTGAGGAGGCCATGAGGTCAAGGTATTGAAGGCAAGCATTTTTGAAACATCAAAAACTTCAAAGCAAATGAGAAAATGCTGGCATGTTCTATTCAAACCCCCTGGGTTTTGTTTAAAAGTGCAGAGTGGGCAACACGATGGATGGGAACCTCCTCCATGAAGGTGGTGTTTATTTACAAGGTATTTGGGGTTGCTTCCTGAGTGGACATGTGAAGCTACCCCTGAGAAGATACATGAAAGCCAAGTACCATAAAAGTTCTCAGATATTTTTTAGGTTTCCTTACGTTGGTGAGTGAATCTTAAGAAGGATGTGCCAGTGTGAGACACAGTGAATGACTTTTGCCAGCTCTGTGATATTCTTGGCCCTGGTTGCAAGGACTCATGCTGGGCATGAAGGTACAAGGGCTTTTCTTCTTTCTCAGCCTCATAAAATTAACTAAGTCTGGTATATGTCCTTCAACCACACCTTTGCCCATCCCCAGGCCAGCAACACATGATGCAATTCCCTGAGAAATTCTTCCCCCAGGACCTCCCACTCCCCTCCCACACCCTCCACCCAAACTGTGCTGCCTCTTCTAGCACAGCCACTGGGGTGGGGGAGCCTTGTCCCACCTCAGAAGGGAGCCCTCCATCCTGGGAAGAGCCTGTGCCCATCTCTAATCCCTTTTATGGGTTAGAGATCCATTTGTAGTGCTTACCTTCCCCTCCTCCTCCTGTCCCTACAGGAAGATTTCCTGATGGAAGGACATGGCCCCACACAGAGCAATGAATGGGGTGGGCACAAGCCATACTGGGCCCCTGGGGAGGGGGGATGCTGAAGGAGGTTTTGGTTGTGCTGGAGCTTTGCCCAGAAGTGCCAGGGGAGGTGTCTGGTGTGCTGGGAGGTGAGCAGGGGCTGGATGAGCTGCCCAGCTGGGCACTGCTCTCTTCCCAGGGGAGCAGAGGGCAGGAGAGCAAGATCGTGTTTCCCACAGGAATATGGTGCTTGTGCCATGATTTGAGACAGCCTAGGGAAACACAAATGAAAAACTCCAAAGAACCCCTTGTAGCAGTTTTATATCATAATTGTTTACACCAAATGTCCCAGGATATGCTCAGAGAACCAGTTTTAACGTGTGATTTTGGAAAGGGCGTGAAAAAAATCTTACATCAGACTGAGCCAGAGACGTAACCAGACTGAAACCCATTTACAGGAACTAATTACCAGTGTTTTGGGTAGGGTTGGTTTTTTTTTCCCTCCTTGCATCCCCAACAGTCTTTAGACAGTAGCAGAATGAACAGGCAAGGAAGCAAGCAGCTCTGGAAATGCAGCCTGCTGCAGTCTGGGTTGCTGAGCAGAGCACTCCTTTCAGGACACAGCTCCTGGCCATGCTCCATGCCAGCCTCCTCCTGGTGGTAAATCAGAGTATCATAGAGCCACAGAATGGCCCAGGTTGGAAAAGACCCCTAAGATGTCGGGTTCAGGTGTTAATCCAGCACTGCCCAGCCCACCACTAAACCACATCATTAAGTGCCACATCTACATGTCTTACAAACACCTCCAGGGATGAGGACTCCACCACTGCCATGGGCAGCCTGTCCCAGTGCTTGACAACCCTTCCTGTGCCTGTGAAGGAATTCTTTCTTAAAATCCAATCTAAACCTCCCCTGGTGGAACTGGAGGCTGTTTGCCCTTGTCCTACCCCTTGTTCCTTGGGAGAAGAGACCAACCCCCACCTGGCTGTGACCTCCTTTCAGGTGGTTGTAGAGAGTGATAAGGTCTCCTCTGAGCCTCCTTTGCTCCACATTCAGGAGATCAGGTAGAAAGCAAGAGTTTAACTCGAGTTTGTTGCTCAGTTGCAGTGTTTGAGGGCTGCCAGAGCCTGGCTCCTGTGTGTCAGAGCAGATTAATGCAGGAAGAGGTGGGAGGAATGAGAGGAGACTGCTGCCACTGAAACTTCTTTACCTGCTGGCAGAGGACAGAAAAACACATAATAACAACAAGCTGGTTTTCCACTGAGACCGTTTCTTCTTTGTATTTCACAGAACCAAAGATTACCAGGCCCTTGTGCAGTGTGAGACATTTTAGGGCCAGGGTTGTCAGTCGGTGCTGAGTGAGGTCCTGGCTGTCATACCAACCTGGAAAAGGGTATCTGGATCTTAGTGGGAAAGAGGGGCAATACCTGCAATGTGGTCTCCATACTGCTGGCTGCTTTCTAAATGAGCTTCATTATACACATAATTAATGGAAGAGAGTGGAATGCTGCTTAGCCATGTTTTAGGGGTATTAATTTCAAGATTAAGGGCACCTGGAGAATAAATGAATTAACTCACAACCGAATCAGGTTAATTGTCAGTTTCTTTACCTGGAATGAAGCTGGAAAAAGGGAAGGTTTTAATTCAATAGTAACAGCGGATATATTAAAGAGCAGATTCTTGAACAGCAGGAAACTTGCCCTGAGAAATAGTGAATTGGGCACCAAACTGGACAAGGGAAAAGCTGGGTGGCAGTGTGGGCTTCAAGGTCTGGCCAGGCCAAAGTCCCTTCATCACACTGGGAAGAAACTGGGTTCTGTGTCTGAGCTCTGCATTCTGTCTGTCCATTCAGGAACCTCCCAGAATTGGACCCTACATCAGGGGCTGCCTCTGCACCCATCCGTGGTGGGGTGATGCTCCTGGACAGGAGCAGAGCTGGCCTGAGCCCACACTGCAGAGGTCAAAGCTTCACTTCCTACCCACACCACATCAGCTCTGACTGCAGTCACCGAAAATAACATCAGCCATAAGTGGGCATTGCCAGGCACCTCACCTGGACATCCCATCCAGGTGTGCACATCTGTCCTGGAGCTCTTTCCTGCCCAGCTCCTGTCCTCTGGGCTGGACAAGTCTGATTTACCAGAGCTTGGGTTGGGATGGGTACCTTCATGTGACCTACACCTCTGCTCATCTCCTGACTGCTGCTCAAACACCACAGGTCAGGCTGGTCAGCCCTGGAAATCTCTCCTGACATATAAGTGCAAGTTAACAGTGCTCTAAATAGCAAGTAATTAGCTGTGGAGATATGTGTGAAACCTGTTGAAATTCCTGGAGAGGTGTGATGTGCTGCTGAATGTTTGTTTTTCCGTGGGTGGTGTGACTGACCAGTGTAAATTTACATCAAGGATGGGCAACCTTTCAGCAGAGGGCCCATCTCTAATCCTCCCTCTCTCAGAGTACACAACCCCCTGATTTTCTTCCTTTATCTCCATCATCATCAGACTCACTCAAATTCTAAGCAAAAAATTCAGTTTCTAAACCCTTTTTTTTCCCTGTGCCTATGTGCTGCTTCCCAAAGCTTTTCCCCCAAAGCTTTTCCCCCATCTCTGTGGAAATGCTTCACCTGATATCTCTTAGCATCACACTGGCTTTTTGCACAGGCTTGCCACATTCCTGATGGTTACATGGATGTGACCAATGCCTGTAGGACTCTGTTCTCCCTCCTTGCATCTCATTTCTAACAGGAATAACTGTTTTTACTCACAAGGAGCACTTCTGATTATCGTTTTCTCATAATTTCTATTATTTGGTCAAGGTTGTCTCATGCTTCCTGACCAGTATTTTGGTCACATTTATTGACTGTGTCAGCTTTCCTCTTGTTACACACCATTACATACTCCTAAATTTCTGCCAGGGCATTAGAGTAGATAAGTGAAGCAATCAATGTGTGAGAAAATCCATTTGTGTCCTTCCGTTTTCACAGTGAGCTCTTCACAGCCCCTGATTGCCAAGCCTTCAGCTTGCACATCAGCCCTGCTTGTTTCCATCCTCTCGAGCTGAGATAGCACATACTAATGTAACATCATTGCAAATTCACCTTAGATCAATTGTTCTGTCTAAAAATAAAATAAAATCGCTGACTTTAGCAAAGAACAGCTCTAAATTCTGGTACTACAAATCCCATCCTCTGTTTGGCTCTCAATCTTTGATCCTTTTTTCCTCTAAAACCTGCTCTGTTTTTTGTGCAATACCAGGGTCAAGACATTTGGCTTGTTCTTGCTCCAGCCCTCCCCTCCCTAGCACAAATTAGAGTTTCTACTTTCACAGTTTCCCCGCCAGGCAGGATTTGATTTGATGGATCTGTGTAACATCGTCCTCCCTGGATGTGTCATCTCAAAGGCTGGTTCTTGTCTGCTCTTAGGTGGAGAGCAGCAAGGCTTCTTGGTTAAGGGCTGAAAGGGAGAAATTGAATTTCCATGGTGGATCCAGTAATTTTCCATATGTATCCATGAGCCATTTCTCTCTTCCTCCCACGTCCAGTATCAGTATTCTCCTGGAAACCACAGCAAGGTGCTTTTCAAGCTGTTCTTCAGTTATCTTTGACTCGCTCCTCCCTGCAGGGGGAATGAAGCTATCCCTGCACAGCCCCATCTTTACCTGGACATTTCAACAACCTTTAGGATATTCCTATGTGAAGCTGAGCTACAAAACGTGGGTTATGGTAATTTTCCTTGTGAACCTCCAGAAAGATTGGCGGTGTAGCTGCTCAGAGGTTTGCCTGCTGCTGTCCAGGAGTGAGGTCTGCCTGCAGTTCTGTGTCAGGTTCTGCCTTGTGCAAGGGTGCCTGAGGTGGACTGGAAATGCATTTTCAACACTTTACAGGTATCACAAAATTGGCTAAACCACAGGCACAGCCCAGGAAGATACAGGAAGAAGAGCCATTAGTCTCAACATCTTCAAAGGGCTTCACTATGCTTTCAGGCACTGTCCTTTCCATTTGCATTAGGTTTTGTTGGTAAACGCCTTTTTCTTTTTTTTGCTTTTGGACCCAAAATGTGCTTGGCATCTTGTGCAGCCCCACCAGAACCAGGGAACCTTGAGCTGTTTTAATATTTTGACCCACTCCCCTTGGCCATGAGGGAAGTCTGAAGGCTGGCTCTGTTTGGAAACCCCTGCAGGAGATGCTGGGGAGGAGCTGAAGGGACCCCTCAGCCCCAGTGTTTGCCTCTCTTGCTTCTCCCTTTGGCATTTCTAAAGCCACTCTTGGGTACCCAGGCAGGAAACCCAGATCTCCACAGGTGGTTGTGAGGAATCTACAGGAGTATTTTGTGCAGCACTGATTTCTCCAGGCTCTTTGGGCAGTCTCTGTTCCTGCACTCCACCATTGCTTCCAGTCCCAATGAATTCAGAGAGACATTTTCTGAGGAACAGATTGTCAAACCCCTTCCCTTAGGAAAACTTTCCTTCAGACAGCAATGAGCCTTTTATAAAATATTCAACACCATCATGTTTCTTCTTCTTCAAGCAAGTGCCCATGGAGCACTGGGGTGACACCCTCCCTTGTGGACAGGCTCAGCTGGGTGGGCTGGTTCCCACCTGGCTGGTTTACACTTCTCTATGGTTTCCAGCATCAAAGAATTTAAATGTTCCACTCTGCTATTTTTGAAACATCTCCTGATCCCAATTTCAACTGTGCAAACTTTACCATGACATAAATACAAGATCAAGTTTTATTTTAATTTCCTTATTTCCTTTTTTTTCTTTTCCTGACATTTCAGGTTCATGTTCTTAATGTTTTTGCTGCAGACAATGAGGGCTGGAAGTTTATTTGAAAAAAGCAACACAATCTGAAATTGACATGCAAACATGCTCTTAGAGTCAAATTTAAAAATGCCTCTAAGTATGAGGCTATTCAAAACAAACAAAATCAAGATTTAGTAAAAATGCTCTAAAAGGTCAATGTATTATGCAGTGTTGTTATGTGAGAAGTTCTGTCATCAAGACAATATTTCAGCAGCTTTAGACAGATGAGATTTCTAAAGGGGATTTCTAATTTGTATTTGTTTTTAATTTGGGGTTTGGATCACAGCAGCAGCAACAATTTGTTTTGTTTTGTATTTATGGCTGCACATGTTTAAAATGGTAAATCTGCACTGACCTATTAGACCACAAAAGTGAAACTAGCTTCTGTATTCTCATTCCTTAGCTGGAAAAATAAACCCACAGCATGCATGTGTAAAATTATATTTTTACAGCTTTCAGGGTTAGTAACCAAAGGCTATGCAAGTATTTGGATTATCACAGTCCTGGCTTTAAAAATAGGAAATGGTTCTTTACCAGAAAGTGATTCTTTCAAGACAAATGCATTTTTCTAGCTGCTGCCTTTCATTAAAATGATATCATTTAATCCAAAATGAAAATGAAATTTATAAGGAGCTTAATAAAATGTGTATGTTCCTTTGTGAAAGAAGTTAACTGAAGCACAGAAGGATTCTGGTTTGGTTTAACACCAATAAAGATACCTCAGTCTAAAAGATAATACAAAGTTAGCACCAGATCATTCATTGCTGAGCCCCCTGCTTTTTCTTACCCACCTGTTTTTATTGGTTTTGCTGCTCACAACAAATAAAAATGTTTCCTTTCAGTCTCTAAGCCTTCAAAGCAAACAGAGATTGAGTCATATTTGACTTCACACAGAAATGTGGATGGGACCTCTTGCTTGGCCTGCAGTCACAGCTCTGTAGAAGGTTTACCCAGGCAGAGCAGAGTCTGGACTGGGACTCTCTGGTGGCTGGATCCATTATTTGAAGACAAATAGATTTTCTCTGGCTAATTTCTAGCCCTGGACAAGCATGTGCATCATTTTACTCCTTCAAGTTGCTTCATGCCGCAGGATGGAGGAGACTGAATTCAGAAGGTGCTCCTGAGGTGAAATCATAGGCTGATAATTACAGCCAAACACTCAGGCCCGGCTGGGGCATTTTGGGGGTGAGAGCAGTGATTGTTAGCAATACAGCCTGGTTTTACAACCCCAGAGGGGCTGGAGGATGCCCAGCATCCCTGTGAGGGCTGGTGGGGCAGGCAGAGGGTCAGGCTGAGACGGCGAGTCGGGCAACACCCATTGCAGAACTCCTCACTTCCATGTGAAATCCTTCTGAAGTGCATCTTAGGAATGTCCCAAATAGTGCTGGCTGGTGGGAGTGGAAGGTGCTGACAAATCCAGGGGGAAAAAAAGGATCTTTATTCCAAGTGGGTGATCAGCCTGGCACTGACCACAACAAGGGAGCTCGTTCCATTCCAGTGGCTGCAGCACAGCCTCCGTGAAAATTACAGGGAATGCTAAATCAGCCTGGAAATGATTCAAAGAGCAATTTGCTCTCTGCATGGCCACTGTGGAGAGCCAACAGCAGGGAGAGAGAGCAAGACAGAAGCAATGTTCTTGTCCTTCTTCCTGCAGATGTCAAACCTCATGGTCTTTAATGGATGTGGAGACAGGGCAGGAAAGAATCAGAGGTCAGAGATTAATTCTTCAAAACATGAACGAAACTAAAGCAGCTGGGTGGGTTTTCTTCTGGTAGGAATAGGGTCCTGGTTTTCACCCAGCTCTGATTCAGAGATTGATACATCTAGCCTATGAAAGACATTTTTTTTTTTAATATCTACATTCTTAGTCCCAACAGAGCTCAGCATCTCCCGAGCATCTCCTTTGTGCCCATCCCAATCTCCTACGCCAAAGGAATCAACGATTTTTTATGCCTTCCCCAACCCTGAAATATCCCTGGGGAATACTGGGACAGAGCACACAGCCTTCTTGCTGCTGACAGATCTCCTGCATTGCCTCTGAATGATGACATCCCATTTCTAACCCCTTTTGCTATTGATTTTCATGGTAAACCGACATCATTTGGCTCATACACAATTTTCATTTCCCCCACCACTGATGAATTGGAATATCCTCTCTTTATGCTCTTTTTTAAAAAAAGCCCTTAATGGTCTGGGAGAGGAAAGATGACCTTGTAGAGGTGATAATCTCTCTAGTTGAACCTGGGGATGGATATGGCTTAGCCCCACAGCAACATTCCACACTCCCTACACAACTGGTAATAATTTTGGGATCAGCCTGTGACTGTTCCAAAAAAGAGGAACAAATGAGTTAAATCACAAATCTAGTGCACTTCCTATCCTGTCTATTTCCAAAGAACAGCACGTCAGCAGTGCCAGAAGACACATGGATGATAAGTTACTAATAAATTCATTGTGTTGCTGATTTTTAATGGCCTGATAAATACACTCCTTTTAACAGTGCGCAGCTTGCATGAAGAGAAATGGTAGCGTTTGGGAAAGTATTCTACCCTTGAATTGTAAGAATTGCTGTTGTTGCAGCTATCAATTGCCGTAATTTTTCATTAATCAGGTATTGATGCATTTTTACCGGCTGAGAGAGCAGCACACGTTGTTCCCACTCTCCCCTCCAGCCCAGTGCAGGCAGCTGCCGAGCTGCACAGTTAACAGGGAATCACTAGAGGTCACTTTAATTCCACCTAATGCAACAAAGCCTGAAAGGTCTGTGGGTTTGTTTCTGCCTTTTTGTTGTCGTTGTTGTGAGACACTTTTTAAAAGCAGACTCTCTTTGCACGTGTGTATAAGACTTGCTAATAGAAGCTCCTTGGGCTGAATTTTATTCTGGTGTAAAGAGTGAAACTTTGAAGAAGCTTATAAAGCCGTGTCTGTATTCATCAAGAGGAAATTTGGCCATGAGTTTCTATGTTAATATGAAACATCTTCTACTGGATTAGATATTCCTGATAACAGATGTCATTATTTAACTCTCAATAAATAGTTCTGTCCTGTCAGGATCCATATAAATAAAAAAGGGATAGCTCCGATGTATTATCTACAAGATGATATTCCAATTTTCCTGCATATTCAGTTATACCCAAATGAGAAGTAACATTTAGGTGTATTTCATTCCTAGCTTCTGTTGATGAACCAAGTACAGACATTTCCTTTCTAAGAGAAAAAAACACTCCCAAAAAAGGAACACCTTGTGATCCTGATGCAAAGAGCAGCTCCAGAGGAAGTCCAAACTTGGCCTTTTTTCGCATTTGGAAAGTGACAATTTGCCTCCTTGGGAACCTACAGCACGAAATCTGACTTTTCTTTCATTTTGCACATTTGGGACACTTTGGTCCTACTGTGCCAGCTTCTCTTGTCACAGGTTCACAAGCTCCTGGGCCCCAGGTGAGGAACCCATGGCACAGCTCCCTCAGGAATGGCATCACTGCTGTCCAGATGCCTGTGGGCTGAGTCCCTGGTGGGGCAGGGGCTGCACAGAGACATCCCCCCTGCCCTGAGGAGTGGCAGCATCCTCTCTGTTTCTAAATGCAGTTGATTTAATCCTATTTGGGAAAAAGCATAAACACTTTGCACGCCCAGAATCTTGGTGGTGCTTAGGTCCTTCCTGCCACACATCAGTCAGCTTTTGCTGCAACCAGCAGATCCCACACAGCTGCAGCTTTTCTTCTGCACCTGGTACTGTTCAGCACCTGCTGGGAGGCACCAGAGCACCTGAGGGATCTGCATCACCCCATGCACTGGTGGGCACCAGCTGCATCCCTTCCATGGTGGCACCACCAGCTCAGCTCCACACTGCTCAGCACCGACAAAAGCCAGACACCAGAGCTGGTTTGAAATGAAAATGATCCAGAAGGGCTTGTCCCACATCCTGTGCCCAGTGCAGAGGATGTCTGTACTTGTGCTTGGGAGCCAAGGACAACACCTGTGACACTGCCTGTCACAGTGCTGGTTACAGAGACCCGGGCACTTGCTCACTCTGCAGGAACCCTTGCACCCCCACACAGCACAAAGGCAGGCCCAAGTGACTGCCAGGTGTCTCTATGAGTGACTCAGGAGCAGAGGGTGAGAGAGTTGTGGCTGTTCTGTGTCTGATGCCCAGGACAGCTCCTGGTGTCAGTGCTGAGTCACTCACACTGAGCAGCAGTGCACAGACCCAGCTGTGCCATGCCCACACCCAGGCACTGAGGACTTCTCCTCTCCTTTCCATGAGCTGCCCAAAAAACTGGGCTTTGGAAGGTGGGAGGTTCCGAAGACCCCCAAAAGTCCCAAGCAGGAAGTCTACCTTGGGTGGGTGTCAGGGCTAGCCTGTGTGTGTCCAGGCCTCCTTGCCTTGGGGAGCAGATGGTCTGGGACTCCTGTTACCTCTCCTGGAAAGACATCACTTCTTTCCTTCCACATTACACACATGAAAGGAAATTTCTTTCCAGGAACAGCCCTCCATGATTCTTCCTCAGCCCCCCACAGCTTTTTATCCCCACAGCTCTGCATGTCCCACTCTAGATCACATTAAGCAATGTGATGAGCACCCCTCCCATGAGCATCTATCTTCTCCCTTCCTTCCCCCAGGGGAAAATTGAGTGGGAATAGTTTTAATTAACTACACTGTATGTGCATGGTGTTTATACCTACGCAGGCAAGGCTGAACAAGTGTGCCTTGCTCTTGGAAAGAGAGGCACTGAGGTTTATGGCCTCTCTGAAATCCTGATCCTGCAGTGAAGAACCAGTTCCAGAGAAAGCTCTGGCTTTGGGCTACGCTGGGCTCACCCCAGCATGGAACAGAGAGAGGGGTGACCATGTCTGGGCCCAGAGCCTGGCCACTCTGCAGAGCCAAGGAAAGTCTATGTGCACCCCACACCAGGACCACTGGATGAGCCAAGGATGCCCCAAATGTAGCCTGGGACCTCATGGGGAGCCTCTGCTGGGGGCTGATGTGACATTTCAGGCAGGATTCAGAAGTGAAGTTAGGACACCTACACTCAGACGAATTTGCAGGTGTCTCTGGGTGTCTCAGCTGACTCAGTCCATAAAGATCTTGTCCAGCCAGACCCCTCCAGCCAGGAGGGATCTCCTCTCCGTGGAGGTACATGGAGACAAAATCAAAGGCCAAAATAATTTCTTAGCCTAGATCTGTCTAAAGCCTTGAGAGTCCTCCTTGTGATGTATGTGTGTAATTCAGAGTTTAACATCATGAAAAAGCCAGCTGCCCTCTTTTTCAGAAATATTTAGAAGGGACTTAAAAATCTGGCAGGAGGCATGCTTATTTTTATATATAAGGGTGCCTAATACTGGCAGCTGTGGAACATCTAAAAATTAAATTAATTTTTTACCAATGCATAAATTAAGAGGCTTTCAAATAGCCTGACTATTTGTCAGTAAAGGTTTTGAGTCGTCCCTGCATTTGTGCCCAGAGCAGATCCCTCAGAGTGGCACACAGGCAGTAGGTAATATCTGATTCACTCTGTGTTTCTCATCATCTCAACCCCATACACTGTGGAAAATTATCCTCAGAGCTGTTTTTCTGCCCATCTCTCATAAAGCCAGGGAGAAAACAAGCTACTTGCTCAAAATCAGAGGAAATCCCATCAAAGGGGCAAGGACCAAACCTGGTTCACTCAAAGCCCAGCATTGTTCTGGCAACTTGTTTGTCTGTAATAAGGAAAAATTTTTTACTGTTTTCTCCTTCCTACAGTTATTTGTAGTTTCAGTTCATAACCAGTGGTTAATATTTTCAAAGTAGTCAAGCATGTGGTCACCCACACAGAAGATGTGACAGATTCTGCTTTGCTGCCTAAGAAGTGTTGTCCATTATATTCAAGACCTTTCCTGAATAGGATCCTGCAAGGATCAGTGTGGAGCTGTTGGCAGAGGGCAGGAAAGATGTCCTGCTACCTTGGGAAGAATCTCTTGCTGAGTCCACTACACTCTGCAAGGCTCTGAGTGAGTTTTCAAAGCTGTTACCTTCTCCTGAAGATGCCCCATGTTGGATTTTCATGGATATATTTATTTTTTACTGAATTTAGCCCCCTTTTCCAAAGCACAGCTGATAGTTCCTGAATACACAGGTTAAACCCAACTGCTCTCTGGATCAAAGACTGGTATTTTGTGCCTTCTCCTGCACTGTTGTGTAGTGATAGTTCCTGGTGACTTAAGTGGGAGAGAGGCTGTGTCCTGGGAGACAAAACTTAATTGAGTATAATACCACAGGGCACGTAAAGTAGGACAACACAGTCTGACCTCATTTTGCCCATACATAACCCTGCTGACATCAGTGGGAGCTGCACATAAGCAGGCAGGATATGACATTTGCCCACTCTTGGCTGCTCTAGGAAATTCTTACTCGCCTGATAAATTCTATTATTTAATGGTGCAAGGTGGGAGTGATGGATACAGCAGGTAAAGCTGAGCAAACACAGCTCAGCTCCCTGCCTGTTTGAAGTTGTGAAAAGACTTCTTTTGACGCTGGTGGTTGTTGGATTGAGCCCACAGTACACAGTGATTCATAATAATTTTCCTCAATGAAAGCAACCAGGTTGGTTTGTTGTTATTTGTGGGATCACACATTCATTATTTGGAAATATTTGAATGGCAGTTGGACTTTCTGATGCCTGTGAACCTCGCAGCTTCCACTGGTGTTAGCACAAAATGGTTACTCACACAAATACTGTGCCAGAACAGACTTGTTGTACATTTATTACACTCCTGTTTCCAGAAAATCTTGGTTGAGTAGAAAGGGCATCATTTGGCAAAGTCAACAAAGCTTACACCAAACCAGTGACTATTCCAGAAGAATTGTTCATGCGCAATCCTGAGACTAATATTTATTTGCATTCATCACTGTCTAATAATTAAAACCTGTTCTTACTGCTGTAGAAAACAGGATGGGGCTGACTTACAAGGAAGAGGTGAGCTGGTTGAGTGAGGTTTCAGCTCTCTGCTCAGAGCAGGCTGCAGGAGCAGTGGCAGAGCTTGGCAGAGCTCTGAATGTCCCAGATTCTGAGCCTGGGATTTCTTAAAACCAATCTCTGTTTAACTCTTTGGTCTCCTTCCTCACAGAATAAAGGTAAAGAGAATATAAAGGAAGATTCTTGGTAGATGGGATGCAATTGTGCTCTATTTAAGAAAACTGTTAGCTTATTTAACAACACCAGTTACTCAGAGGGATGGATCCCCTCCATCCTTGCAGACATGTGAGACCTGACAGAGGGTGGCCTTCAGTAGCTTGTTCTAAGAGGGCCCAGTATGGGCTAAGATGAGACCTGGGACCATCAGAGGCTGCTTACAGCCTAAACTGCTAAAAAAATTTTTTTAAAAGCCCATTAAATGCTTTAATACTCCAAACTAGCCAAAGCCTGAGCTGCCTGAGCTGTATCCTGCTCTAAATGAGCTTCCTCCATGCAGCACAGGTCTGTGACTGTGTCTGCCTGTCATGAGACCAAAAGGATGCTGCTGTAATTGCACACAGATGTATCATCCACTCCCTTGCAGAGAATGCCATCAGAAGACTCAAAACTTGGAATGATTCAGCATTCCCAAGTACAGTTTCCCTGTGAGCACCTCCCCTTTCCAAGGGAGCCGTCCTGGTGTCCCAGAGCTCTGGTCCAGGCAAGCTTTGCCCCAGAGATGGGCTGAGGAAGAAGGGGTCCCTGTGCCATTCCCAGAGTCCAGAGAGCTGGGCAGAGCTGCATGAAGCACACGGTGCTCTCACAGCATCCCTGCTCCCCTGCCCATGTCCAAGCCCTCCTGCCCTTGGGCAGCAGCCAGATGTGAGTTTGGTGGCCAAGGAACCCTCCATGGTCACGCCACACAGAGCATCCCTTGTCACCTCTCCTCCTCAGTAATACAAACGGACATTTGTTCACACCAAACTGAGCAAATCTAATATTTATTTCACATTTAGGTCACAAGACATCAAAACAAATATTTTTAACCCAAACAGATTTCCTGACCTTGTGGTTTCACTCTCGATTTGCAGCAATATTTGTTCAAAGAGATGTCTTGCTCTCACTCAAAAATGAAAGGAAAAGAAGTTATATAGGATTCTGCACTTGGCTTTAAGGTGCATAATTGCCTGTGCACCCAGATCACCTCTGGATGCCTCTCTTGATTTCACTGGAACAAGGACAAGGTCATTAAACTCATATTTCTTGGATTTGCTCACTACTTTTCATCCCTGAAAACCAAAATTATTTAAATACATAAGCTTAAAGACCCCAAATGCAAAACATTAAAAATTGTATTTAACAGTCTTGGCACAAACAGTGGCTGTGGGGCTCCTATCAAATCTGAGACAATCCCATCGCTTGTAAAGATGCATTTTTTAAAGATGATTTTTTACTTTCAGCCTGCACAGGCCAAGGATCACATTAACACTGCTCCTTTGAGAGCTCTGAAGGGCTCTGTACATGGAAAATTGACCTTTTTTTCAGTTAAGTTTGAACTAGTTTTAAGGCAGAAACTGCTGAAGAGAGAATTTCAAAAGCTTAAGAAATCTAGTGGTCCCTTATGGCTTGCAGTAATGAGTAAGATAAAATGCTCTTTCTGGTTTCCTTCCCCCTGTAATTGAAATAGATGCTGCACTGGGGCTGCAAAACTGCTGCCCAATTATCGCCCAACCAGGCTGATTAACATCTCCTGCTCAGCCTCGGCGTGGTGTGAAATGCTCAGGAGGGCCAATGTAAACATATTTATATCCTGGTAGGATGTGCTGAACACCTAATATTAGGGTAATAATATTATATATGTATACATATATGTGCATATATCTGTCTAAAGACCCAGCCAAGAAAACTTTCCCATGTGAGGACACAAAGAGCTGCTGGCTGAGGCACAGCACGGCTACCTGGCTGGGAAAGACCTGGTTTGCTCCAGTGCTTGGCTTGGATTTTAGTTGCACTGTGGATGTGATCCTTTTTTATTGGTTCACCCAAGCTTCCCTTTGGAGGTTTACCTGGTGTATGAGCACCAGGGGGCTAGAATTATTGGTCAAGTAAACACAAATTACACAAACCAGTCTCATTAGGGTCATTGCTCACATTGGCTTGGGTGGGGGAGGTGGAGAGGACAGGCAGCTGCTGGTGGGCTGCCCTTCAGGGCACCTCTGCCTCCCCACAGAACCCTTCCAAATGAGTTGGCTTTGCAGGGCCACGCAATATTTCACAGGTAAATGACAGACTGTCTACGTGGCTGGAGGTGGGAGGAGAGGGAGGCTGTGACCACCACGTGAAGACGCACTGGCACAATTCCTGATGTGTTTGAAGAGTCCAACAGCAAATCCCACGGGATCCCCGCTCTGCGTTTCAGTGTCAGCAGGGTAAAATCCTCAGAGGGTGTGCAATAGGAATGCCATCACATATCAGACATTTCAGGAAGTCTCTGTAATTTCTTTAATTATTCAGACAACAGAGCACAAGGATAATAGCTTCAAGTACATTCTTATACATTATTTTGACAGTAATAGATATGTATTTAGTCATAAACTATTCTGTAGCCACCACTATGTGTACATTTTATACAAACTATTGCCGTACTCGGACCCTGAAAATGGACAGTGACATCTCCTAGATGTTTTGCACAAGGTTATGACAGTACATCCTTCATACGAGAGCTGCAGCTATGGGTTGGATTGGCCCAGCTAAGGAAGCACTTCTGACACACCAAGGAGGGGTGATCCTGACGAGAGGCGCCGGAGGGAGAGCAGGAATTCAGACTTGGTGAGAGGAAGACATAAAGTTGCTTGGAATAAGTGCAATGGAGAACATGACACAGCATTTCTCTGCTTGGTGGAACAGGCTGATCCTGGTGTAAGAGCATCTCAGCTTCTCTCTCACCACAAACCTCTGAGCTCATCTTGGCCTTTAGGTGAAGATTAAATGAGGCAGTATCTGGTGTGGTCCCATCCAGGCAGGTGCCCTGCCCCAGTACAAGTGTGGGCTCTGGTCTGATGGCTCTTTAACATCTCAGTTGCAATTTAGACTGAAACCCTCAAGCCAGTGGTTTTAGGTTTGATCAGTGTTGCTCCTAAACACCTCCACCACCTGACCTCTGGAGAAGGCACCTTCCAACATGGTCATTTCTTGGAGAGTAAAGGCCATAAAAAATGGCAACCACCACTCAGAGACAGGGTAGGACAGCTCAGACACCCAGATACTGCTGTTCTAAGGTCAGACTCCTACAGATTGTTCCACAATCACATTCTCACATGCCCGAAATCAGATGGGTTTGCAGCCCTCAGCACACCCCAAAGACAGGGAGGTGGCAGAGTCCGAGCTGGGGTGGGCAGCAGGTCCTCAGCATCCACCAGGCAGTCCACAGTCCCCCAAGATGCCTCACATCAGGCAGGCATGAGGTGTCTTGGTTCCTCTCCTGGCACTGCAGCACACTGTGGTCACTCTGAAGTCTCGTTACCCTGGCCATGTCCAAGCTTTGGAGGTTGGAAGCAGGCCTGGACTAGAGGGTGACAGGAAGGAGAGACCACATCCATCTGTTGGGGCTTGACACAGCAGTGCTCGTGCGTGGGGCTCGGCCACCAGCTCCTGACAGCGCTCCAGAAGCTCCTAGGATTTCAGCGTGGAACAGCATGGTCTACACTCGCTGGAGATGGCCCCAGGCAGGGACATTCTGGGAGGCCGCGGAGCTGCCATCCATCCCAGCAGAGAACGTGGCTGAGTCTGGAGCAAAAGGCCTGGTGGGTGAACATCCTAGACTGGTGAGTAATGGAAACCAAAGAAAAGGTGAGAAGACATTCAAGGCAAGCTCCCTTCCGGCACGGTCCCGTCGCAGACGCGCACACACATGCACACACAATGTTTTGCAAAATTTTTAAAGGGATCCTGGAAACCCTCCATGGAGGAGCATGTGGTGCAGCAGAACCTCACTGATCAGCACCTGTCAAGGATGATCCCCCTGAGGTGGGTTGGGGTTGGGGCCAGGCAGGGGACACAGCACTGGCCCCATCACTCAGCTCCTAAAACACATCTCCAGCACATTCACCCATGGGTGGCTCGGGATGGACTCCTGCGTTACAGCCAAGGAATGTCTCTCAGGATAAATGAACAAATCTTTATCCTTTTGCTTGTTTTGCAAAGGCTGTTTTGCTCTGTTCTCAGTGGCCCCAAGCCCTGTGCTGTTACTCAAAGTGGCCAGTGAAATCTGATGACCATCTCCTTCTTCTGGCATCAGCCACGTGATCCCTCTCACTCACAATAGTCAATGTCTCTCCCTCAGATTTCCATCTTCTGGGCACTCAAATTGAAGCCCACTGAAATCCCAGAGTTGCCACAAGGTGAAGGCAGCTGCTAACGTGTTTCAAAGGGAAAACTTTAACATCCTCAGAAATCAATTTTAAGAGCCGTCTACAGTCTCCAGACCAGACTGAGAAGAGCATCGCCTGAGAGCGGGTGGGGAGCCAGGGGTCTGGCAAAGGGAAACCCGTCTGCCGGTCACTCGTGCAAATAAGTGAGGTTCTACTGTCAGTACAAGAGATTCCAGGTTATGCACAGATGTGATGGATTCATTTCCTTAATTAAAGTACCAAAATTAAATGCTATAAGCAACATATCTAAATAAAAAAATGGGCACTCATTTAGGCATCATGTTTCCTAAACCAATAAGCAAAAACGAAAAAAAAAAATGGGATGCACCAGGAACTCTTAGTTATTATATACTAACCAAACTGTGCATGGCACATTTTATTTCTATAAAACTATTAAAACTATTACAAAATATTCAAAAATACATTTTAGTAAATTTACAGCAGTTATTTCTCAATTTATTAATGCAAAACATCCTTTTCCCCCCTCTGTACAAACTACCATCTCCATCGTCACAGAATTGCCGCCATGTGCGCTTTTTAAAAAATATTATTTTCTAATAAACTTTTTCTGAAGTTAAAAATAACAAAGTTTCTTACGGTTTTTGCAAATAAAAAGTTTGTGTAACAGTCTTGACTTCCATGAACGTGGCCAAATGGTGTTTTTACAAAGCAAAACATGGAAAACAATATAGGAAATGATGTTACATTTGAAACTATTTAAATTAAAATAATATATTCTCATATTTTACACTATTTCAAAAAACGAAATGTGATTCAGTTAAGTATTGATCTCTCAAAAAAATCTAATTTACAATTCTGTGTATAAAAATATAATTTACGGACCCCCATGAAGTTTGTCTTTTTTGTGTGTGTTTGTTTGTTTGTTTGCTTGTTTTTTAGACTTGCTGAAATGAAGGAGCAATGTAATGGAGAGATGCGAAAGTACAGAATTTTGCTTTCTGTAAGTCAGGACACACATGACATGTAGAAAAATAGACTCTGCGCAGTTTTGCTTGGGCTCACAAAATAATTTTTTCCCCTGTGAGTACAGTTCACATGATAATAAATTATCAAAGAAACTATTTAAGGCTCTTGAAGGTCCGGTTCATATCATTTAAAACATCTATTCAAAATACCAAAGAAATAAATATCCAGGAGAGGAGGGGAAAAAAAAATAAACAAACAGCCAACAAACAAAACAAAAGAACAAATAAAAATATATATATATTTATAAACTAAACAGAACAGAACTTCCAGGGGTCTTTGTTTCCCTTAAAGTCTACTTTGGACTGTCCTACTTAATTATTATTATTTTATTATTATTATTTTTAAGTCTTAATCCGTGCTCTCTTTTAAAAATATGTATTTTTCTTTTTTTCTTTTTCTTTTCTATTTTTTTTTTTTTTTTTTGTTTTCATTTTTTTTTTCCTTTATCTCTCTCTCTCTCTTTCTCT
>VZTR01009235.1:95372-107055 GCA_013400775.1 Chaetops frenatus
CAGCCCTGCCCGGCCCTGCCCGCCCCGCACCGCAGCCACAGCAAACACCCCAAAGCAGCAGCAGCCCCCGGCCGGCACCGATGCCGCCTTTGGAGGGTGCAGAGCCCACAGCCACTGCTGTCCCCACGGGCCCCGGGGTCCCTCAGGGCCGCCCAGTGTCAGGGTGCCGGGGACACCCCTAAGTGAGGCCCCAAAGTGGAACGGCCTCTCTCCACTGCCCTGCCCACAGAGCCAGGTCCACGGCGGAGCTGCCAGCAGGCTCCTCCTCAGCCCCCAAGGCCCTGGGGGAGTGCTGGGGCTCCTTGGGTCATCCAGACCCTGACCCACACCACAGTCCCAGGAGCATCCGCTGCTGACCCCACCGAGTTCCTGCTGCAAGCACCCAGCACAGACAGCCCCGTGGCCCAGCACCCCTCGCTGACACTCAGGATCTTCCAGGGGCTCTGCCAAACCCACTGGAAGCTCCCACTGTGGGGCATGGATGGAGCCATTGGGCAGCACCCACCCCTTCTGGCCTGGGCTGCAGAGGGGCAGTGATGGATGCACCCAATCCCCAGCCAAGCTCTTTGAGAATCAGGCATTATTTATCTCTCTTTCTATGAAATCTGGATTTGCTGATGGCCGTTTGCTCTGCATAAAGCCAAGGAAGGGTTCAGACTGCACAAGTGAGGTTGCTCGTTGGCCATTTGAAGTTTCCGTATCTTTCTTGCACTGAAATATTTTTGTTGATTAATCTCAAAATGCAGAAAAGTACACATGCAAAATGCTGTGTGGCTTTTAACTGGAACTTAACTATTTAGCATAGTTAATAGATGGCATTTGTCCTCATGCCTAATATATGATTTTTAAATAGTTTTTTCATTTTTGGTATCTTCATTTTTGTAGCCTCTTTGCACATGTGGCGCTTCCCAAGAAATTTGGGATCACAGCAATCACTGCCAGAGTAGATCATGAATATCTTCAATGAAAACAGAGCTTATATTAGAGTAAAACTGGCGTAAATGGAAGGAGACTCAGGCAAGATTTTCACCTGAAGTTTTGTTGATTCTTTTACATGCTCAACCCTCCTTCATGGCAGTGTTAAACCATTTTATTTAAAGGAATTGGTGCACATCCTTTGTTGCCCATCCTTGTGGTATTGCAATACTCATCTTGAAAATCAACTTAGAAATTTCATTTCAGAATTACTGGCTAGCTGGCAACTATACCTTTACAATGACAAGCAGAACAAGTCCTGTTCCACAGAATTTCTTTCCAAAAACCCCAAAACCTTGGCACCAACAAGAAAAATTAAACTTGTAGTTTTCCACATATTTTGGTTTGACAGCAAAATTCAGGAAACCATGCAGCCGAAACCTGGTATTGCTTTGCTGTGGCCTTAGTCTGGCATTAGTCTGTGTGCATTTCTGCTAGAGGAAAAAAACATTTTTGTGTATGGAGAGGTAGAAAAAATTTGCTTTCCAGAATAACTGTGCATTGATTTTGCAGTTTTCATATCCATTTGCTAGTGGATTAATGCTAATCTTTGGCTTGAATATGATCAATAGAACCTTTCATCATACTTGCAAAAATTTTTGTAGGCAGAATGATTCATAAGGCATTGTTATCTAGGTTTTGTTGTGTATTTGCTATTGAATCAAACTTTAAAGAAGAATTTCTCACAGGTTTCCTTATATCTTCAGCAGGGCAATATGCAATGTCTGATTATAGGTTTATAGAGAAACCCTTACATTTCTCTTTTAGGTCTTTTAATTTCCCCTCGAATAACCCAACAGTTTCTCATTCCAAAAGTCCCAGGTGGTAATGAACGTAATTTTTTTTTTTCCTTCCTGGATTGTGATCCACATCCCTTTTGCAGTTACTTCCTTCTGGTCATGATTGGGGAAAATCCCAACTCAGGTGTTTTTGTCCACGGGGACGGTGAGAGGGAAGCAGCCACTAGGGGAGCTCGATGTTGGGAGTAACCTCTGAGCACCTTCCTCACAGCTTACACAGCTTTTCTGCAGTAGAAATTTGAAAGCAGATATTAAGTAAAAAAAAAAAAAAANGGAGCTTTATTTTTAAAAATTTTTTAACTACAATTTTACAAGTATCCAAAACTTATTCTCTTGTTGCTCTGTACATTGAATTGTGGGGTGAGAGAAGGCCACAACACATATTTCTGTAGTTTCTGATAATCCATAAAATGAGGAGATATTGAAATGTAGCTGCTTAAGCAGCAGCCATCAGTAAAAGAAAATCCCAGTTGTAAAGCTGACTTGCTTTTCTGGTCATTGTCAGGTGACTTAGATTCAAAGTTTGCAATCCATAAACATTGCTAAGAATAAAACTTCCAAAGAAAGCATATCTTTCTCTTGTTGTCATTGTTATAAAAATTGTTGACTCGTTTATTTAATGGTTAGTCTGTTAATTTGGGTTTTGCTTGTTTATCTAAGGAATTTATCTGGGCAATGGAGTCAATAATCATTAGATATTGTGGGTGTATGAAGAGCCAAAATAGATCTTTTTCTCCATGCAGGTCAATACCAGCAGGTTCTTACTTCACTGTCTTTCGGTCCCACCTATTCACAAATGTATCTCTGAGAATGAAGAAGGTATTCTAACAAACTTGGTCTCATCTTATTTTCAGTATCAATGACTCTGGAAGCTAATAAAACATTTAGTGTAAATAAAAAGCCTATATTTAATACATTACCACTACCCATGAATGGTTAATCAAATAATTAGCTTTTAGCAAGGTCTACAATTTAATGTACTGTTTTCTGTTCAGAAAAGAAAAAAAATCCAAACGAACCATGGGTACATAAAAAGCATTGTGAAATGCAAGTAATTCTTAGCTGTCTGACTTGCACAGCTCTTGTGTTTTAGGGAAAAAGTGCAGAGTCATATTTTGGAACATCAAGTGATAATCTCCTGCTCTATATGATATGACAGCCAGACAGGGGATGCTAAGAGAAACCTGAAGGCATGAGATAAATTCAGACTTAACTTGCTGGCTCTTGCAGTGTGAGGTTGGCTCGTTCAAAGTACACAAACCAACAGACTGGATCAAGGCTCTCTGTTTGGGCAGAGATCAGAAACAAAGCTTGCCCTCTAAAGTCCACCTCATAGCCAGATCCAGCCATGGTAACCACTGTATTCACTGGGCCATGGTAGCAGGAGAGGTATGTGCATGATTGTCTTAGTTTTTCTTGTTTCCTTACATTTGCAGACTATTTTTGAGCATAGTTTACATGTTTTCTTTCTTTTTTCCTGGCATATTTACACCCCAGCTTTTTAAAATGCTTTGTTCATGCCAGTCAGTTTAGCAATGCGCTTGTTAAAACAGTTCCTAATACATTGTACATGACTGAAAATGACTTAATTGTTCTACTTCTTTCTGACCCCAATAAAAAAGTGTCCCTGATATTGTTTGAGTCACCCTCTGTTCACAAGCGCCTACATATGTGTCACCGGGTGACTTTGAAACATTTCTTAGCTACATCAGTTCAACTGCTCTTATTTATTTATTTAGATTTGTAATAATGACAGTAAATGGCCATCTGAATCAATCTGGGCACTTTGCAGTCATTAATACTGCAGCATCGATATCACATAACACAATTATAGTGCAATAAATTACCCATATGCCTCATCTGTTACCCAACCAAAATAAGAACTCCCCGTATCTATCACATTGCTCATTTATGCCCTTTCCCTCTAAAACACCTTGATAGCAGAAAACAGGGCTTTGAAATGTTCCTGAAAGCTTAACAAAACTCTGTCCTTTCCAAGGGAAGATGCAGATATGAGAGCTCAGGAAATGGCATGTAGGATGCTCCATCAGCTAATCTGGACTTATGAGCAGAGAAGGGCCCAATTCTCTGCACAGTCAACTCATAAAGTTACCTGAATTAAATTCAGAAAACATCAGAATATCTTTCACTGATCACATCTGCAACTGCATTGTGTGACAGTTCAGGAAGACTTCTGCTCACTCATCTCAAACCTTGTGGGGCTTCCAATGACAAAACCAAAACCTTGATTATTTTGTAGAAACCCTTTCAAATTAAGTCACCAACACAGCTGTGAAGCCAGTGTGAAGCCAGAACCAGGAGCAGGCTGTCTCGCTGCACATCATCCTGAGCTCCCATATTGGTTTGAGAAATAATGCAGCAGTGCCCAATTCAGCAGCTTAATCTCCAAGCTTGGAAGGACTTGGGTAACTGCAGAAACATTGGCACCTCAACCCCACTGCCCTCTGACAGCTGATGAGGCAGGGACCTCTTTTGTGCAGCTTCCTTCTAAGTAAGCAGTAGCAGCAAGGATCGTTTTTACTTCAGATGAATTTCTGTCTTTCCTGGGGGAACAGAGGGAGGGAGGGAAAGCAGAGGAAGGGTGAGAAGAGTCCTTAGTGCAACCATGAAGCTCAGAGCTTCTGTGCTGTTGTGTCATGGGCTGGAAGGGGAAAGAAGCAGAACCAATGGTTTTGCAGAAGCAGTAGCTTGAAGCAGCAGTAATCCTTGGATTCAAGAAATTGGAATGCTTTTTCCAATTTCCCACAGGATCCCCTTAGAAAATCCATTAGAACATCAGACTTGGCCCTGGTAGGCCTTGTTTCAAAGTCCTCTGGATTCAGCTGGAGCCTTTCTGTTGTTTTCAGTGGATTTTGCATCACTTTGATGTTAAGACCATCACATTTGTGTTGCTCAGAGCAAACTGCTTGTGTTGCTGTTAACAATTCCTCAGATTCATACATAAAAGCAGAGAGGTAACACTATGGTTTTACAGCATCAAAGCAGTGTGCCCTGCACAGTTCCCTGGTGAGGTTCTTTGGGTAACTCAACAAGCAGCTCTACAGGGTAACAAAGTGCATTAACTGTTCATGCTAGATGTTTGTGTCTCCTTCACAACTGCAGCAGTATTGCCCAAATCTGCCATAATGTGACAAATAATCTATTGGTCAAATTTGTTTGTAGAATTAATCAATTCCAATCAGTAATTGCCTTTGGGCAACAGTTCAATTATGGCCTCATCTCTCGCTCCTTGCTGTTGTAAAAACATCTAAATAAGTTTTGAAGAGCAATTTGCCTCATTAGTGCTCAGAATCAGGCAGTGTTGATGTTGATGATTAGTTTATTCATATAACCATGCACACGGCTTCTTTGTGGGCATGGGTATTGTCACACCACAGTGACAATACCATAGCACACAGTGAACCATGCTAAATACAAATTACCATTGATAATCAAGGAAAGCCACTTTTGAGGAGTATGATGCACCTCTCACCCTAGTGCTGGAGTTGTGGTATCTCTGCATCTCTAAAGGTTCAAACAAGAGGTACTGTTTTCATTTCAGCTCTTCTCCGTGTTGATTTTTCTGTATAAAAGAAAAAATACTTGCTGGAGGTGCAGAGATTTCTTCAGAAAGAAAAAGCACACTCTTGAAATATTCATCATAAAAAAAAAAAACCAAAAAAAACCAACAAACAAACAAAAAACCCCACACTCTATTACTTCACTCAGCCTTTCTTTCGGAAAGCAAAATAAATCATAATTTATGCATGGAGGCTTGAAAATCAAAATCGTCACAAAGTAACATAAGGGCAGCCTGACAAAATAAGGCACAGACCGTGGGCTAGAAAATTACCCACCATGTAAACAAGGTGACACAGACAATTGGGCACTGAGAGCTTAGTGATTTTTGAGGCAGGGAAAATGTTTTGCTGATATAACCTAAGGGAATTTGAAATCACTCCAAAATGCACTACCTGAAGACAGGCAATTTTTTGGAATGTGTGCATATTATGTCATTATATCTAAATATGCTGAGCAAAGAGTAGGATAATATTTCCCTTTCCTCTATGCTGTTAAATTGAATTCAATTTGGGGCAAAATTGCTCAGCTTTAATCAGTATTTTTGTGCATTAGTATCCAGTTATTTCCCAGGGCAAGCCAAATAAGCTGCAGACATCGGTGCAGCTTGATATTGCTATTTTTATTCATTTCTGTTTATTGCAGCAAAGCTTAGAAGCCAAGAGAGAACCACCTTACTCGGCTTTACCCAAACAAATATAAGAACATCTCTTCTTCAAAGAGCCTACCCTTTTATTTGTACTGTTTGCACTTCACCTTATCTCTATGAAGACCCATTGAAGTAAGTGGAACAATTTACAGAATGAGGCATATTAAGATTTCCAATCTGATGTAGCAAAATGAAACTTTATAAAAGCCTTCAGCTGCTCCTGATAGGCTGCAGTGGGAGAAATGCCTCTCTTGCCTCAGCTGAAGGTGTCATCCATGCATTTTAAAGCCTTCTGGCCAAACTCATCTCTAGATATTGCTGAGGCAATTATATTCAGAGTGTTTCAAACAGGACTGGGTACTTACATAATTGGAGTATCTATGCTGAGCAGACAGTTTTAAATGATATGTGAGCTTTAGTAATTTTTGACAGAAAATTTCATTAATTATTGGAGCCGGGAGGAAACTCTCAGTTTAAACACCTTTTCGTGTAAATAACCATTTTGAGGATCCGCCAGCAGTAGTCTCTAAACTTGGCTGGAGCCAAGGGGGAAAAGGTTTTAAAGAGTCCTGGTAATTTGCACAGTGATCCCTCTTATGCTATGAGTTGTGCATCTGCAATCTCTGGCCTGAAATTGAATTGTGACAGTTTCACAAGCCACTGTGAGAGGGCAAATGTACAAGATAGGCTTATCACAGAACCACAGAATGGTTTGGGTTGCAAGGGACCCTAAAGACCACCTAGTTCTGACTCCCCTGCCCTGGGCAGGGGCATCTTCCACTAGACCAAGCTGATCCAAGCCCCATCCAACCTGGCCTTGGAAACTGCCAGGGATGGGGCATCTGCAGCTTCCTGGGACAACCTGTGCCAGGGCCTCACCATGCTCACAGGAAAGAATTTCCTCCTCGGATCTAAACCTCCCTTCTTTGAGTCTGAAGCCATTCCCCCTTACCCTATCCCTCTATGTCCCTGTCAAAAGTCCCCCTCCAGCTCTTGCGTGGTCCCTTGAGATACTGGAAGGTGCTACAGGATGTCCATGGAGTCTTCAAGTCTCCAGGCTGGATAACTCAACTTTCTCAGTCTGTCTTCATAGGAGATTGTTCCAGTCCTTGGACTGTTTCCATGGCCTCCTCTGGACCTGCGCAGAATGGATATCTTTAATTTGTATTCACATTTTCTAATCCAATGTCTTGAATCTCACTATTATTTTCCCTAGTAATAAGGATTATTTCAATCTATGCTTATATTATCAGACTCCAAAAAACTTCTGCTAAGATCTTAATGTTCTGTACATGACAGCCACTTAGAAAAACAAGATATTTTTTGTTCTTGCACTGGGCAGTTTTTATTTCCTGTTGAATGCATTTATTATACATTAACATAATTACTTTAATTTATGACCTTAGTAAATGTCAGGCCCATAAGGTGTCAGAGTATTCTGTGTGTTATACTGCACTCCTTCTGTTTAACAAAGAGCTTTCAACAAATGATCAAACTCAGCGTCACAGTTCTACTTCACGTAGACATTTTTGAAGGACTAATGTGCAATAAAAAATGTGCACTTGTAATGAAATTTTGCCTTTGTTTATACCTACACACTCCTCTTGTGATCCACGCAGACTGAGACCTGCAAAGCCACGTCCAGTTGGCTGGGATGCTGGAAAGCCCTGTGTTGCTAGTTCTAATCCTAGTCCTTTTAATGTATTAAATCACTCTCACACCCTGAATTTACGACAGAGCTTTTTCATGTTTGATCCTTTTTTTCCCTGAAGTTTAAAAATGTTAGAGCCCTCAAACTTTCTCTTTGGAAACTTCTTAGATTCTGCTTAATACATAGGACAGAATAAGAAATGACCCCAAGATGTCTATCTGACCTGATCTAGGATCAGGATCACATACATCTTTATCTGTGATGTGATCAGGATCACAGCATATTTACACTTATTCATGGTTTCACTATTAAAGATGCAGATTTTGGAGCAAGTACATATGAGAGGCACTGGTTACAACTCTGTACATCACCTGCTGTGCTTCATCAAGAGGGAACTGCAACATCCCCTTTCTGCCCTTTGCAGATTCCCCAGCAGCAGGTGCTTCACAGGTAGCTGCTGACCATGCAGCCCTCTTTTGTGTCCTGCTCATGTTCTTGGAGTTTCTGGGCAAGATTTTTCCTCCCCAAGGAAGGTATGCAACTTCCTGTTGAAGGTATATAACCCATATTTTTCAAAAGGAAGTATTGCAAACACTATTCCTCATCTGTATTGGCAGAATGCTCTGGAGTGAGTCCATAGAAATCATGTTTTGTTCATGTACTGTCAATAATTATAAGAGTTATATCCTAATCTAGCATATTCATAGCCTACACGATTTCAAATATTTGCCTCTGATTATGTCAGTGCAATGCATTGACAAGCTCAAAGAAGGCAAAGCTTGTCTTGACAAAGCATCTGTACTCTGTATTTCCATAAAACATCCCCATGAATTTGGAGTGGCCTTCTTAAAACACTGCATAAATATAAGTTATTCCTATTCATGATTTTCTACAAAACAAAAAATCTTTATGGGCTGAGATCAAGGGAGATGAAAACAAAAACATCAGGGAACCTGTTTCTCTCCAGATTGGAAAGAAAAAACGGTGTTTTCTTCAAACCACTCACCTCATTGTGAGGAGACCACTTTGTGGGAATATCTACAGAATAAGTGGACACCTCTCTGAACAAACCTGTTTGATTAGGACTCTATTAGACCAGATTTTCTATATGTGCACAGCCCATAGAATGCCTCAAGAGGGTTGTTGGAGTCTAATACAATTTGTGAGGGATAATAAATATCTCCTCTCCAATAAACTTAATTTATTTTCAAATTTGATAAAGAGTTCCCAGAACAAATAGATAATCCTTCTAAAATGCAGACATACTATAAAGACATGTTTCTAAGAGGCAAAATCATTGACATTTTTGATTAAAACCTATGATATTTTTTCTTTACATAGAAACCTAACAACTTTTCTCTGATAATTTTTTAAAAAACATGGTTAAAATTATTGTGACAGGAAAATTTTTCATTCTAGATTAAATGAAGAAGTTCATCTCCAGTTCTTCCTCTCCCAAATTGTTATAGGAATGACTGAAATCTCCCAATTTATCACATTTTAGGCAAGACAACTTGCACCTATTGGGTGCCAGCTAGAAGCCCTCTTCTTGCCAGTGCTGGAGATGCCACCAGTACTCTCAGCTCTGATCATAATTGGGTTTCCCTCCTTCACCATTGCTCCTGGAGAAAGAGAGCTCTGCAGGCTACAAGCTTTGCAATGAGTACCTTTGTGGATGATTTATCATGGATTTATGAATGAAAATCTTACTGTCCAACTTTTTTTTTTTTCCCCTGAGAACTCTGTTACATTTTCCTTGCTGATAAATGCAGAGAATTTCAGCTTAAGACATTTTAAAAAGTAACATGATCAAAAATGTCAGTTTTTTCTTTCAGAATGGTACATTTTACTTCCTCATGCTCAGGTGCAGAGTGAGCAGGAACATTTACCCCTGCTATATAACAATATTTCCTTTACTTTTAGACTGTCAAGTACCAGACTGAGAAGGAACTCAGCTGGGACTGCATTTGGTGTGAAGTGCAAATCTTTGTTTGGACTCAATGATCTTAGAGGTCTTTTCCAACCTTAATGATTCTATGATCTTATTTTATGTTGGGGTCCTGTATCCACTTTTGATAAGAGGTTAAACACGTGAAAGTTCAACCTTGCAAATGTCTGTTGCATGATCTAAGGAGTGTGGAAGGATGTGGCTTGGCTTGGATAAGGCCTCCCTTCCCTCCATGGTCAAATAACCAGGCACAGCTGCCAGAGACCCCAGGAATCTTTTCCCAGGTAGGCAAGTTGGATTCTTGGCCTGATGAAATCAGCTAAAATTATAATTTCACCTTCATGGATCCAGAGACTATCACTGAAAATGCATTGTGGTGCAAGCTGTTCCCATGCTTTGATCTTCTTCTTTCTGCTGGAATCTCTTGATGCATCCTGGATCCAAGGAGGAGGTGAGCTGGAATATGCCTCTGTTACTTGTGCAATTTGTGAGCTTGATGCTATCAAGTAGTGTGCCCTGGGCGTTCCTCAGCAGGTTTTTGAGGGAAGAGAGAATCTCACAATAATTATTAAAGTGTCCCTTAGGATGAATATCCACCACACTTCTGGAACCTGTGCTTAGTTTTGTCCTTTGTGAGGATTTCAAGCACCTTCAAGGTTTGGGTGAATGCTAAGACAAGTAAGAATGCTAAGACATCTTGGTGCTCTGTCTCTTGAGTGAAGTACAGCAGAATTCCTCTTTGCATGAGCTTTCCAGTAGAGCTGGGGCATTGGATTTCAGTCATGAGTGGCCAGCAGCTACAAGGTTTTTCTCTGAGCAGAGACTGCCAATCACATCAGATCTGATTCATTTTGTAAAGTGGATAAGCATCCAAAATGTAACAGGCTGAGACTAATAAACTAATTTCATTTTTAATCTATGGAAGATTTGTGGCTTTTATGCTGAAATACCAGGGTTCAAAGTAGCTTGTTTCACCACATTCTTGGTGCTGCCCCCTCCTTTAACCCACAGTAGCAGAATCACATGTAACAATTTATGAGCTGTGTTCATCTGAGATCTTGTGTTTCTTTGCTTACTGTACCTTTCTATCTATAAAAAAATTAAATAAATATGCTTAAATGAGTCAGGAATTATTGAACTGGGAAGCAGATCTGAGTTTGACAATTAAATGTAACACATCCATATTGGGGTGCGGGAAGTAAAGGAGAAAAAAAAAACACAACCAAACTTTAACATTTTCACATGCCAGAAAAACTAGCTTTCATGTACTCTAAATAAAAGAAAGGTAAGACGTGTTTGGGAATAAAGACACAGCCTTCAAATTCACTCTTCAAGTATTCTCAGTTACAGCAGCATGATTCCTTTCATGATTGTATCCATCATGCTGTCAAAAAAAGAAATCTTATCTTCACTCATTACTAAATATACAAAGAGCTGGGATTTCCACTTGGCAAATGCTCCTGTTTACCTGAAGGCTTGATTTTCCCTGCACTTTGATAAAGTTCATTTGCTGAGATAGACTAAACTTTTAATCCTTAAACTGCTTGAGTTTGTAAACCAAGTTTTGCTCTGAAGTAAGCAGCATGTGCATGGAGTTGCTATTTTCTTTAGGAAAATTAAAGATTTTGCTATGGAAGGAAGCCAAAGGGCCCATCTGGATCTGTCCTGAGTTGTGAGTTATAGCTCCTGTTTACAACTGCTCTGCAAAATGAAGTCTAGGTGAGCATGCCTTCAGTAGTCACTGTCAGCCTTATTTTCTCAAGGTTTTTGTCTTCAAGAAAGGTCTGTCAATAATGGAGACACTCTCTTGGCATCTGTCATCCCCAGTATGCTTAGACCTTTCTAATACTCTCTCTCACCATCAAAACCTTATATTAAATATATCAAAAGAATGTTGCCAGTTTAAAAAAACACAGAACCAGGCCCTCATGTGCCATAGGTGTACTTTTCTTTATGATGAATGTGAACAATCCTCTCTGAACCTGTTGATGCAGATGAACTTCCTGAATCTAAGTAATGCTCAAAGTGCCCTGGATTGCTTCTCTTTCTGTTGCACCCTCTTCAAACTAAAATAACTATTA
>VZTR01009235.1:107507-152739 GCA_013400775.1 Chaetops frenatus
CCTTCTTTTCTTAGTTTCCATTTCAGTATTGTCCAATTTCCTGTAGAACTCAGTCTCTAAACTTTACTCTGAAGACACCAATCACTACAGCAACCTGGTCCTGCTTTGTCTAAGATGGGATTGCTCCAACAAGTTCTGCTATTGAAGGCAGCACCAAAATCCACCTGGATTGAAAAGGAAGAGTTCTGCTTCTCTTTAATACTTCTTTCTTCTTCTTAGTATTAGTTTCTATTATTTAGTCTGTATCCTCTGTCATGTACAGTCTCATTCATTACATGTTCTTAATCCAGTGAATTAAGCCCAGCTTTGCTGGTGTGAAAAGTCCTCATTAATGACTGCTTTTCCATGCAGGTACAGCCTGGTTAATTTCATCACCTGGTTCATTGTTTCCTTAAGGTCACTGGCATAAAAACACAAGCAACCATCACCCATACACTGATCCTTTTGAGTTTTCCCGTCCTATCCTGTCCTGATTTTACATGGACTTAATCTATAGACCAGTTCCTTATAAAACAGGATGACCTGCCTTTCAACCAACATTTGCATTTGCATGGTGCTATATCCAGAAGTGGAGAATTCTGATGTTCTTACGTGATTTCTCTGTAGTTATGACTATCTTTAATGAAACATTGACTTTCTAGGTGTTCCCCTGCTGTGTTCCTGAATAAAGTTTCCAGTAAATTCCCAGTTTAGGAATCAAAATCTGCAATCTGTTATCATTTTTATGCCACCATTGACCGAAATTCTTTTTCTGTGTTAAAGATGAACTTTCCAAACTGTGGGAGACTTTGCTGTGTAATGTGTGTAGGTGCACACATACACACAGGATTCAAATCTGCAACTCACTCCCAACTTGTCCCCAGCTTCTTGGCAGAGTTCACACACCTTTATCTTCTTAATGACCTGCAGAATATTGTGTGAATGCTGAAAAATGCAGGCAGATTAAAATAGAAGAAGATCTATTTATGTTCCCTTTATGTTTACTCGCAAACCTTTGGTTGATTATCAGTGAAGGGGATTTCATATAGAATGTGGAAAGCTGTATTTTCCCAACACCTGGCTATTTCCACATTGCATGGTCTATTTCACAGGGGAAAGAGGCTGTTAGAATGATAATACTCAGCACACTTCCTTTAAGAATCCTGACATCTTAACCTAGGGAAAGATTAGAGGGTACCTTTGTAGCATTCACAGAGTTGCATCATTCTGTTTGTGAGCCAGGGTGGTTTTTGATGTGTGCAGTGGTGCAATCAGAAAGTGATCAGATTCAAAGGAGTCCCAACATTTCCAGGCATTTCCTGGAGTACCACACTTCTGTCCTTTCCCCACCCTATGACCTAGAGTGGGTATTGCTCACTCCTGGGCCCTGCTTCTACCTGCCCTGGTGAAGGTTTAAATGAGGAAATTGTCTTTATGTAGATGAGTTTGGAGCTGTTTATTCTGAAAGGAATGATACTAAAAATTTCTTGATTTCCTTCCAAAATTCAGTAATTTTGCTGGCTCCCAGAACAGATGTGAGCCCAAATATCTGAATGATGTGAGTCCTCAGTGGCAGGACTTGGACTGAATTTTTCCCACCATAAAGTGTAAAAAGAACTTGAACCCCTTTAAGCATCAAGGTGAAATCAAGGGCCAGCAGAATTTCCAAAAATACAAAACAAAACAGAAAACAAAATTCAGCAGAAAAATATACTTGACAGAAGTCTCCACTTCCACCTGGGATAGAGAAGACTGCAGGGTGACCTTTGCTTGCTGGAGAGTGGAGACTGAGGATGGGGTTCCCATGTTTCCAGCATATGTCTTAATCACTGCACCCTGTGGGAAGTGAATTTTACCAGTCATTCCTATGAGAACTTGATAATCTGAATAAATAATTCATCACCAGATGGATAGTATCCACTTTTTTTTTAATATAGTAATCCCTCATTATGTCTTAGCCATTGGGGTATTAAGACTTTTGCTCTGTCTTTCTCTCATAACACAAACATGTTTTCTTTTGACCAGAACCTCCTCTCTGGCCTTGTGTTGTCACTAAATGAGCGGGACTATTTTACAACCACTGTTTTCATGTAACTGAGGGTTCCAGTCTAAAAAGTCTTAGATCAAAACCATTTTTCACTAGGTTTATGCCATCAAGAAAGAGAATAATTCCATGTCATGTTACCTAATCAGCCTGTGTTATTCCTATTTTCAAGTTAGAAAGCAAAATGAAGGAGAAGCGTACAATGGAGTTGTAAGAGTGCATCTATATGGTTGTCAATAATAGTATTTGTAGACATTTTGTTTACATGTTTCTCCACAAATTTTGAACATTTCTGTTTCTTTCATTGGGAATGACAAACATGTAGCATCAAGCAGATGGATGATGTGTCCTCTCTTTGCCTATACTTTGGGTTAAATATAGCTCTTTGGAATTAATTGTTTTGTTTTGTTTTCTTTACTCCTGTCTGTAATGGGACCAAGTATTTCATCCATGTTCTTTGCTCTGCAAGATCCTCAGGGTAAACCAAATTTGGTTCTATTTCCATTGAGTAACATAGTCCTTGAGCAATCCCACTGGCTTCTGTGAAGATATTTGGGATTATCCAATGGGATCAAAACTACACGAGTCTGGCCCCAAGGTATTTACACACTCCCTGGCTCAGTGGCACCTCAATTTCGGTCAGTGCCTTTGGGTGCTGTTGCATTTGGGTGCCTTTAATAATCAGTTTGTTTCAGTTCTCAGAGTCACATTTTAATGAATAATCTCTTCATGTAGAAATCCAATCTGTGACAGTGTAAAAGTATTCAAGAAAATGTTTTCCTATGGGTGTCTCACAGAAGAAGAAAGGATGAACTCACCCCAGCAACTATTTGCTTAGTTCTTGGGGAATTTACACTTCTACGTCAATGGTTCAAAGGTTGTCTGAACTTGCAGTGGACTCAGATGTTCAGCATTTACATCCAGGAGTTATTTTCCATTGGAGAGAGTTGTGGGTACCCTACTGCCTGCTTTGGAGTGGTGCTGGGCTCATCATTCTCAGACGGTTTCTCTGCTTCTGCTCTGTTCAATGGAATTGGTCACCATTGCAGACTGAAACTAAGAACAAGGGGTTTTTTTAAAAGAAGGAACTCTTCTTGTTTTAAAACTCCTGTTTTGTTAAACAAGAGTAACAGCAGCGCCTCATAATGGAGAAATCAAATCATGAGAGATTCATCTCACCTAATTTTATCCCTTTGACACTTAGTTATCTAATCTAAAAGGGCTATCTGGAGTCCCCTATTGCCAGTGAAAAGAGATAGACAGCAATGAATGGCCTTCTGGAGGTATTTATGTCTCTCTGTGCCGACTATAGGTGGAGCCCAGACAATTGGTTTATAGTAAATGTCAAACTTCTCAAGGGCTATAGATGGAGATGTGATAAGTGGATCCCACCCCTAATTTCCCAAGGCCTCCTCATCTTCCATCAGTGACTCAGGAGAAAAATAATAACTATGCCTACATGCAAGGAGTGTCTACACTAAAGGAAAGTATCAATTTGCTACATATCCTGGCCTGGGCTGAGGGTGTCTCGTTGGGAGGGAGCAGGAGCTGGTCACTGGGTTCACTAGAGGGAGCTCAGAAGAAACATGTCAGTCTCACCATGATCATGGTGTTCCTGCTGCAGAATTATTCCAGAGAAAGTACTTCTGGTGGAAAGGGTTCTGAGGTCTTTTCTCCTGCTCGCAGACTTAATGCTAGATTTGTCAAACCTGATTTTTCAGGTGATAACTTCTTCTCCATTTGATCTTATTTTGATTACCTTACCTGGATAAGACTTGGCTTGTGTATAGAGAAAAATGTGGTCCAAGATAAACACATCTTTGTCTATAGAGAAAAAACAACAACAACAATCACAATAATAAATCTATCTGCCTGCAAGAACTGATCTTTCTGTCTTGGGAAGACTTTGGACACATAAGCACCTCTAGGGTTATAAGATGCATTTTGCATGTGTGTGTACACGTGTATACAGCAATAAACATGCCCTGTCCAAAGATTTATAGTTCCGAGGATTAAAAAAATGCTGACCATTCTCTTTTCTTTCTAAATCACCCATACTAGCTCATAATTTAAATCAGTGCTTCCCCAGATCTACAATATTTTCTATTTTGTTGGGTTGAGACAACACAACAGTCTTGCTACTGAGGTCAGTGCTCTGTTCTGGATTGCTGGACTCAGATGAGCACAAACTTTCTCCAGGAGCAGTCCCAGCTCTGTGGGATGTAGCTGGTTTCTGTGAAAGTGCATGTCTGCATGCACAACTGATATCCCAAAGCATTCTATTTTTGTGCTGCGAGTTGCTGTGTTGAGATCTAAAATGTTCAGAATTATTTTTATTGGACAAACACAAGCACTGAAATCATGAGGTTCTGGCAGGCTCCAAGCTCTGCCAGCTTAACACTTCTTTGTGCTTGGCAGCCAAAACCGTTTTTAATATTTCAGTTTTACTTTGCTGGTGCCTTCACAATGGGGGTAGTTCTTAGTGACTTTAATCAAAAGGTAGGAAGTATGCAAGGGCTCTTATGAGACTTTTAACTGAATTGACTCAAATAAACCATTATCTGATCAATGTTAACAGCAATAATGCAAATTTAATTTTGGACCCAAACCCTTAATATATATAATATATTACAATCTGCTGCAGCTCGTTAGCCAGCTGAATTACTCAATGTGCTGGGTGTCTGACTGTACAGCTCAATGATTCAGATTTGTTTGTGGTGCTGACTGGGGATCGAAACCTGCACTCCGTAAGCCAATGGAAAGGCCCAAATAATTACATTGTTTTGAAGGAAGTTATGTTCTGTTGACCTTGGACCTTCAGCCCCTTTCCTGCAAAACACAGGCTCAGCAAGGCAGGTTTAGCATTTACTTGGTGTGATGAGAAGGGGGTTGGTAAGGAAGGAAAGGAAAACCTGGATCATCTCCAGCAGTAAAAGAGCTCCAGGTAGATCATTGCCAGGTTCTTTTCTGCAGATAAGCTTAAATAGGTGTTACACCCAGTGAATGCTACTGTGACCTGCAAATGCCACAGTGTGACAGAGCCCCATAAAAGAGGTACAAATCAGAGGGAAAACAGAGAGAAAGATTGTGACCTGCAAAGAACGAGTTCCTCTCTTTTCTTCCTAACAATGGTATGAGTTTGGATTAATATTACCAACATTAATATGAGACTGCAGCAGGACTGCTGAGCCAGGAATGCACTGAGAAGACAAAGTAATTCACCCTTTCAGAAGCCACTCTTGCTAAATATTTTCTTTCTGTGATGTGTTTCTCTTCCTCCTGATAATTATTTCCTGTGTGCACCTGACAGAGTTGCATAAAAAGCACACTGAAACGGCCTCAGAGCAGCTTGGTGAGCTCACCATGGCTCAGCAGTCGGGCACGACCGTGGACTGTAATTTACAGCAGAGCCCAAGCTCTGAGCAGCAGATTCAATTTTATAAGTGCCTCTCTAGTTCAGCTTAGGTAAGAGTCTCTGGAACAGACAGCTTCTCCATGTCCTATAAATAGTGAGTGGTTAAATGTGCTCCCTCAGTACACATCATTGATTGCCATGCAAAGCACATTCTCAAGAGCAGCTAGCCTCACCCCCCTCATCACCTACCAGGGTATTTATTCATTCCTTATTGTCATTACTGGCAAATAAGAGGTTTGACCTGATGCAGCAGAGAGGTGGAAGGCTGATTATTTTATTTCCACAGCTGTTGCATTGCTGTGTTTTACAATATGTTTGTAAATCATCAGCATAATGGCACATTATTATAGCTGGCAAGTTATATCTTCAAGGAAATATATTTTAATTTACTGAAAAGGAATATGAATAGCTAACTGTCTTATCAGAAGGCCTATCTTAAGTACAAGAACAAGGTCCACCCAGATACTGATTAATATCAACCATATTGATTTTATTACTCATAATTTATAAATGACACTGATATTCTTGAGGAGTGCAAACATTTGCTTTCTTGTGCTATTGTCTCAGTTGGAGTGTAAATCTCTCACTTTTGTGATTATTGTCCTGGTCATTGTTTCATGACTGGAGGCATTTTAATGATGATTTATGGGGTTATATATAGTTGGACTATAAACTTCTGATTGCAATTAAAAACTAGTTAAATGAAAATTTCCAGCTTGAAGGCAGTGTCTGTTTATCACAGAAAACCATAAAAGAATAAAATGTGGTATTTTTGAAAAAAAATCAAGAAATAGGTTTATTTTTCCCTTTTCATACTACAAAGTAAAATAAACATCTAGAAATCCATATTTTCCGCATATTTTCCAGGAGGAAGATTTTAGAATATACTACCCTACCACTCCTGAACAACTACAGATTTGTTTTTCCATTGTTTATATGATCAGTGTGTGCTCAGCTGAGAGAAAGAGACCTTTTTCTCCTGTTTTGTCAGGAGAACAGTGGGCCAGCAGAACATTCTGGGGTGCTCCAGAGTGCTCCTAGCTGAAGCAACAGTGTAAATCCTGTGGAAGGGGAGAATAACTTTGATACCACAAGGAAAACATCTCCTTCCATTTTAAGGTTCTCCAAGCTGCTTTTCTCAAATATTCTATTTCTGCTTTTACCATTTAGCAGCATTTCCCAGTGTGACATTGGCCTGAGATGTTGCTCACATGAAAAACATTGCCTTCAAAATGCCCCTGAGTATATTATTACGTTATTATTGGCCAATATAAAAACAATTTTGGTTGAGTTTGCAAGGTGTGGGCAGAACAAGCAGCTGCAGACTGTCCAGGGATGCCATTTGAACCTTTGTGTTTGCACAGTGGTGTTACACCATCACACTTCTCTGGCTTATAAGGGTGTTTGACTCCACGCTGTTCAGGAATTGTTCCACTGTCAGTGAAATTAAGTTGTGTACAGATCTTGCATGCTGCTTGTTACACATTTCACAGGTGAAATAATTTAGAATTTTCTGAGTCTATAGAAAACCCAACATCTTACTCATCACTTTTCCTTCTGTCTCATGGGTCCAGCTGTGTTGGCCACTGAATAATTTTGCCACTGATGGGGAGAGCCAGAGGTGAGAGGGTTGGTGTGCCAGGCTGAATTCAGATTTTGCTTGGTGTATCCTGTAAGTCCTGATAGAACCACACCACCACCCAGTCCCATATTGTTCACCCAACATTATTCCAGCCTTGTCATCTACAGGGATCAAGTTTTAGCCTGGCAGTTACAGCAGTAGTGAGGTGCTATTGCTAGGGTATATGGATATTTCTGATCTGCAGACAGATCAAAAAGGCAAAAATAGGCTGAGTTTTCCATGACTTGACTGCTACTGAAATCTCATAATTCTATATTTTCCCTTGCAATAGGGACTTCACACAGGTTGGTGTAAATTGATATATCCCTGCCAAATACTAATGTCCCATCTAAGCAGTGGAGATGCTGGAGTCATGTCTCTTTCCTCTCTTTCTATTTTTAGAAGACCACTAGAAGAATCTTTATATACCCCAAAATGCATTCATAATTCTTCCACTTTATTCACAGGGTAAGAAAATCAAAACCAAGAAACTGTGCTTTTAAAGGTGCATCCCAGCTTTTAATTTAGGTGCTGTATTAATTGTTCCCTGTAGCACATTTATACTGTATTTATATTATCCATTCTCAGAAGCCTTTTTAATTCCTAGAAGAATAGTCCTGAGTGAGAAGACTCTATGAAGTTAATGGTTGCTTAGCTCCTCTGAACCTTGGCAACCTGTGCTCTCTTTTTTTGGGGAGCTTCCAAAGAACAAAATTTGACAGTTTTTGGTATCTCTTGTTGAGTTTTTCTGAACCATATTTAGCACTGGACAGGGACTTGAAAGAAAATGTTGTGAGATGATGAGAAGATCTAACAAGATGTTTGTCAGTGGTAATATTATGTATATAATTATATATAAGGTTATTATATATAATTTTATTGTAATCCAGGCTATAGTAACTATATAATAATACACTAGTCTATAATGGACCACATTCTACTGAGGGTGAATAATTTGCAATGAAGAAATTTTTTTGAGGATGCTGCTTTCTATAATTTTAGTACCTACCTCATGTGCCTAAGGAACTAAGATCAAGTGGTGTGTACCTGGATATTGACCATTTAGTTCTGTGTACATGCAAAAATGAATTTCATTTAGGATGTAACTATTACCAAAATAGGCAGCACTAACACACAGCTGAAACTCCTGCCATCTCAGCTTTATTCCAGCTGTTTTCTCCACCTTGGTAGGGCATTTTAGTGATCAAATTGTTCAGCTGATTGTCTCTTTTTTCCCTTCCTGATGATTACTGAGCCAGGAGGGATCCATGCCTTCCTAACTCTGCTTGCATAGAAGTCACCCAGAGCATAAGTGGAGTGTGTTGTTAAGACTTCCCATTCCCTGTACTTAAAGATGAACTGTTGTTTGACCCTCGGAGCTGTGGGATTTTTTCTTTTCTTTTTGTCCATAAAATCTTTCTTCCTAAATTTCTGCCACCACCAGAAAAATCAGAGTGGGCTCAGTCGTGTGGCTTTCTGCTTCATCAGGCCAGAGGATCAAGGCCAGATTGTGAAGAGATTGATTAATTTCACTTTTAGTAAGTTCAGTGTTCTACAATCAGGTGTATTTGAAAGTAGTTGAAGTCAAAGCACCTGAGGGGATGAACACAACAGCTGGAAGATAACTATGTGTAGGATATACTTGGAGGTAACACCTCTGTACCCTTCACTGCTTAAAGATAATACAATCATAGAATCACAGAATGGTTTGGGCTGGGAGAGACCTTAAACATCATCTCATTCCAACCCCCTGCCATGGACACCTCCCACCATCCCAGGTTGCTCCAACCCCCTCCAACCTGGCCATCAACACTTCCAGGGATGGGGCATCTACAGCTTCTCTGGGCAACCTGTGCCAGGGCCTCACCACCCTCACAGGAGAGAATTTCTCCCTAATGTCTAATCTAAGCCTGCCCTCTTTGAGTTTAAAGCTGACATTGATGTTTTGGGGTCTGTGGATGTCACACAACCATCTCTGGGCTTTCCAGTGATGCCAAAATGTGGGGAACAACATTTGGGCAGTTACATCCTTAGACCCAATGGCAACCAGATACAGGAACAGTTCTCAGGGGCTGGGGCCTAGCACTGTGTTAGTTGTTAACCCAGGACTAGGACCATTTATATTCTCTTCTTGGTGCACCACAGGATGAGTCGGTGGTGCTGTGGGTCTGTATCTCTACAGGTTCTTTTTTCTGGTGGAATATTGTATAGGCTTGGGCTGCTTTTTAACAGGCATTTTTTGGAAAACTTGAGAAATAGGCTTCCATTTCTGTGATGGGTTCATAAAACTCAGGCAATTTGCAAAATGCAATTTGTCTGGTCCTCCTCCTCTTTTAACCCAGCATAAATGCAATAGATCCTTCTGACTCCATGGTGGTGAATCTCTCTGCTTCACCTGCTCTGTTTTGGAATGTCTGGATTTAATGAATTGTTGCTGCCTTCTGGATATTTAGCAACAAATACTGTGAACTGACACAATAAATGAAGAACTAGACCAAACCTGCTATACAGCTATGAAAAGCTGAAAATTCCCTTTTACTACGGCTATGAATTCACATTAACTTTTCTTAAATAATTGCTCTGTGTTGCTATTTTGTGATTAGTCATAGGCTCCTGTATAAGCCAGCACAAATGAAACCAATGTAGGTAATGAATTAGGTAACAAATGCCTACAAAAGAATAATCTTAACAAAAATGCCAGAAGTGCAATATTGTAAAGAAAGTCTCTGTCCACACAAATCAAACAAGAAATAATCTTAGAAAAATCTGAAAATGAGTACAAGTGCTACTGACTGTTACTCAGAGCAAAGAATTATTGATCCTTGCCTCCTTCTATTGATTTTATGTCACTTCTGTGATTTAATCATGTTTTCCTTGTTATCTCTTTGCAGTCTTTCTTCTATTGTCTGCTATGAAATCTCAGCCAAGGCCTTTCAGCCTGTGGTGAATCAAAATAACTTTACCTTCCATTTGCATTGTTTTAAAGAAATGATTAAACAATCAGGCTGAGGTGATCCTTGCACAGGATTATACAGTACAAATGAATCTCTGAAAAATGAAAATGCCTCCTTCTTTTCCTTCCTCAGGGAGTCAGAAAGGTTGAGAAATGCTTCTGCACAGAACCCAGTGAGCAAACTTATGCAAAAGGGTCTAAGCACTTCACTTTTGCATTAATCCTGTTATTAGTTTATTTTAAAAATACTCAAATATGGTTACAGCTTCTGGCCACTGAAGTCTATGGGAAAAAGATTTGCATGTGGGAGAGACAAAACTTGCATTTTATTAAAGCTGTGTGGCTGCTGCCATGCAAACTTCTTTCCAAGATAGTATTATGCTGTTACTACAAAGTGCTCAAATTCCACTTTCAGGATAATTACTGCAGTGAAAACCAAGGTTTGGCCTAATTCTTGAATTATGTTTAGAAATACACCTCCACGTTTTCATTATTGTTTTGAAGTAAAAAAAAATTCTAGAAAAAATAATTTCCTTTTAAGAACAAAAATAAGACACATATTAAATAGGCATATGCAGTGAGGCAGATATTAATAGGGCAGCACATAGATATCTACAACTCTACAGTTCACTGTTTTCAGAATATATGTATTGATTTATCTCCCAATTTCATTAGAATGTGTTTTGCACACATAGTTGCACACAACTGGCAAAACACTGTTGTTCTCTCACGTACACTTGAAATTGTTAATGTTAGATGTTTCTTATTATCTGGGTCTATTTCCATAATGGAGTACTTTGCTCACCCTTTGTGGTAAGATTGCACTTAGGAAGGGTTCAGAGAGGTTTAATTCAGAGTCAGTGGATTTATGAGTGTGTTACATACATAATTATTATAGATGGTTATAAGCACATCAAGAGGAAATGAAATAGATGTTTGTGAGCTCTGGTTAAATGAAACCTGTTGGACCCTAACAACTGAATCACCATGTCTTAAACCTACCTTAATAATCGATTATAGCCTTATTATAGCTTTTAAAATAATGCTCAGATATTTATTCTTCCATTTGAATCTAGACTTTTTAACCTCATCTGCAAAGGCCATAGTAAATTCCTCACTGGGAGAGGACTGTATTGCCAGTGGATAGGAATTACAGAATATTATGCAGGTTTACAGCACACAAAGGTGTAGTCTATGCAAACACATATTTTGTCAGTTTAATTCTTTGTAGACCAAAATGTTGCAGGAATCCATGGGATCTTTTTGTATACAATGGACCATGAAAACCTTTCTGCTCGCCTTTGAACAGTAGTAGAAAATATGTAGAAAAGTGTCTTGGGGACCACTGAACTTCTGCCCATCAAAATGCTTGGTCTTACGTGATGTGGCGACCCAGTTGCCTTTCCAGTGGACATCTGTGGCAAACAAAAGGTCAAATTGGGGGTGGAAATCAGAGTGGGCGGGGAAAATAACACATAAAAATGCCACTGTGCTGCTTGCTGCCCTATGACAAAGATAGTGTGGGAGGACAGATTGGAAATGCAAGTGAGACCTTCCCTGGGCATCCACAAGTTGTTCTCTGCATCAGCCCGGCACAACTTCTCTGTTCTGGTTAACAGCAAGTGCTCTAAGCCCTCAAATATAAATAGTTACTGGTGACTCATCCAATGTAATTCTTCAGCTATGTCAGTGGGAAGCGAGGGTGGCCTTATGGGTAAAGGCATGGCTTTCAGGCAGGAAGTGCACATTTTATTCCTGCCACTAGCCACAAGATAAGTCATAAGGAATTTCTTCAATCTTTCCATTTGTAATTTTGTGAAAAAATTCTACCCTCTTCAGAGCAGTATTGTGAATTCATCTGGGGTCAACAAAGCATCCACTTGCCCATGGCAGGGCTGCCAAGGGCTGCCAGGGCCCCACTGTTCACTTTGCTCATGCCAGAGTCCCCAAGTGCTGGACTGGGTGCTGTTGTTGCTGGCAGGATGGGGCTGTGGTAGTTTTCCTGCTGGGAAAGAGAAACATCCCTCTTAGAAAGAAGAAGGCACAGCTACCTCATCTCCTTTCACCATTGCGGATCAACCATCCCAGACCTGCCCCCATCCCTGGTGCAACCACGTTTTCTGGAGCATTATTTGCCATGCAAAAGCATCCCTGCCTACCTCATGCTCCTGCCCTTCATCCTTGTCCCAGCAATATGGGATTTTACAGGTGGTGCTGCAGAACCTTGTGCTAATTCAGGTCAAACTCTTTTGCATTGTCACCTCTTGAGACTTTTGACTTCCTTGGGTCCTTTAGGGATTGCTGCATTCTGGAAAAGCAGATGCCATATAAACTTATCCAGTGCAGATAGGAGCTATAGACTATAACTCTTATTTTCAAACACAATTGGAAAAGTATGGATTAAATAACACTGTAGAACTGTTCAGCTTTTGCTGGGAAAAGAGGATTTGTTAAATTTTTTAGAGTTTTACAGCTGCTCATTATATGTACCTATGATTACTTAAAATTGTATAGACCACAGGGCAGAATTTGATTTTAAACCTCAATCTCCTTTTCAGAAGGAGAACGAGGTCACTCAGATGTTGAAGTTAGAAGGGTTTTCACTCAGATTTTACTGCTCTTTGTATTTCAAAGCCTGCATAATGTGGGCCTGAGTGAGCAGAGCGAGCCTACACTCTGCAAGACGATTGATTACACAGTGAAACACTAATCAAAAGTTTTGAAGTCAAATCATCAACTGCATCCTTGTCCATTTGCTCAGGGTAAAGTAGGGTTTAACATATAAGAATATGGAGATTATAAAAAACTACCTTTTTCAGAGCCTTTTAGGTACAGTCAGGTTTTGGCCAAATGCAGAAAATAATGGCAGTTGATTTAATTTGCACTTTATTCAAGCTGAGACTCTCTTACAACTGAAATTTGCTTTCATTTAGGTGTGTGTAGTGAACATCCCCTGCACGTGTCCTCTCCTCATGCCTCACTACCCCTGAAGGGTAAATTCTGAGCTAGGAGTCACATAAGCAGAAAACCATGACCCAGGGAGGAGCTTTGCCCTGTTCCAAAGCAGGGCTCAAACTCCCTCTTGTTTCTTGCGTTTTTAGTATCAGATCTTCAGGGGAAGCATTTCAATAGCAACCCACAGCTTACTCCCATATATTCAACAATTAGGTTATTGACAGTGTTAGACTGGAGTAACAGATAAAAAAAGGGCAAATATTTTCACAGTGCAATAGAGAGTGCAGTTCTATTGTGAAGCTGAACTTCTCTCATGCAGAGGAAAGATGTGATATATAGTGAGAAAGCCTCACAGTGCATGTATCTCTCTGCCTTCCCTAAAAGGCTCCTGACTTGATGTAATGTCTATATAGTTGCTATTTTTTGCAAGTTCATTTCAGCAGCTACATCCTGCTATCGAGTTCTGTTATATTATACTGCTGCACTAACACTTACACGTTTGTTTTTGCTGATGAATGTCTCCTAATATTGAGTGATGTATCAGGTTATTGCAGGAAATCTGAGTGAAGATGTAATATTTCACATGCTTGCCTTAAGAGGAAAGAACTGCTAATATCATGAATAATTTCTCACAATAGAGATCCAAGCTGTCAGCTCCAACTATAATATCTGGGCCCCTAGGGAACTCAGGTTTTCATCTGGAGGTGTACAGATCCAAAGGAAAATTTGGCAGTGTTTTCTTGACAGTGGTGGAGAGTTCTATGTCCTTACTCCAGAGTTCCGTTAAATACATCAATAGATACACCATATTATGAATTTTTAAGCACCTCTCCAGGGATGGTACTTAATACAGAATATTTGAGGACTCAGCCACTGCAGGGTTTATTTGGTGCCTTAGAAATTATTCTGCTGGGTAAATTTCTGTGGGAGTAGAGTTCGGCCCTTTATTTTAATCTGTCTTCTTTCAAGAGGAAGATGTTTGTTCTCAAGGTCCAGGTGACATTGGCAGATTCTTTAGGCATCTCCAGACACCCTGGCTGGAAGTTACTATAAATTTGTTTTAAAGGGTAAGATTTTTTGTGCATTGACCAAGATAAAATGACATTTTCTAATGTTTTCAATGTTCTTACAATTCTCCTTCAAAAAAAGCAAAGTTACACAAAGAAATAATGTCCCTTGTGAAGACAAATATGAAGACCTTGTGCTCTAAAAGGGAAAGTGAGTAGAGAACAAGATCCTGGGACTCCATCATCATGGACTCAGAGTGTGTAGGCTACTACATGTAGTGGTAGGCTGGATTTCTCTGATATGACTCAGGTGTGAACAACCCAAAGGTGCCTTCAGCCCCACTTTTTAACAAGAGACAGGAGAAACCTTCGGCAAGAAATGGGGTTAATTTTGCCTGGTGGGATGTGCAGTCGAGCCCAAGAGCTCCCTCAAACCCTACAGAAGACAGGGGGCTCTGCAGAATATTTTGTACTTAGAGATTTTTCTGCTCGGAAAGTTTCACAGGCAGGGTGGAAGAGTCCAACAGTTGTCATTTGACAGCCCACAGGATACTGAAACCATTCCCACCCTGTGTACATACAAACACAGAGACCTCTGTCATTTAAAGGGATTGAAATAAAAAAGAATTTGCTTCACTTGCCCTGGCAAAGGCCTTGCTCTGCAACCTGGAGATCGACATATCCTGGCATCTCGGCTGGGGAAGGGACTTTTTTACATGTGTGACTTAATAAGGTATAAATTCAATCCCAGCATTAAACTTAATATTAATTATGCCAGAATTCTTTAAAACAGTGACATTCTTCCCAGTGCTAAGGTTGAATTAGAAGAACTAGTGATATCACTAGGGTGATAAAATACTGGAATGGTCTGCCCGGGGAGGTGGTGGAGTCACCATCTCTGGATGTGTTTAAAAAAAGACTGGATATGGCACTCAGTGCCATGATCTAGTTGAGGTGTTAGGGTCTGGGTTGGACTTGATGATCTTGAAGGTCACTTCCAACCTGGACATTCTGTGAATTCTGTGAATTGTTAAGGCTGGGGAAAAAGGCCAATTCAAAAGCCAATATCTTATATTGGTGTTGGGCATTGCTTTGCTTTCAGCCTGTGGGTCTGCTGCACAGCTGATGTAAATGTGAGAGATTTTTCATTTGCTTGCACCAGCTTATTCTGGAACTAGCTGCTGTATTTATAAACAAAACAAAGCACTGATGATTGTATTTTTGGTGCATGTACAGAAAGCATATGAAAATAAGCAAAGAAAATGAGCTTGCAGATAAATTTAAAGAAAATAAAATGCTCAGAGGGTCGTAAGTAGGAACACACTGCACTTCTGTGAGGAAAAAGCTTTGCACTCTGATGTGAAGAGCAGCCAAGGAGAAAATGGTTAAAGAGGCAGCGAGACTCATTGGAGAGGCCGGTGACCTGATGGCAGGCGCTCAGAGGCGTCTCACATACCCACATGACATTTCTTGAGCTACCAAACATAGCTAGGGCAAAACTCTGTTTGCAATTTGCAGGTAAATAGCAGCTGTATTTAAGCTAATTTTTTACCTCAGGTATTTCTGTATGTCAGTATAAGCTTTCAAGCTAGGCTTAAACTGTAAAAGTGGATACTGCCAGCAGAGCTGGCGTGTTAGAACTGAAATTATGGGGCAAATCATGGTTCTGTTCACTCACACCAGGCTCCTTGACTGAGTCACTGAGGTCTTGTCAGCTGTGTAAAAAACTGTTTATAGGCTCAAAGAGTCCAATTTGGGCATGTTGAGCATCTCTGCATAATGATGTCTGGTGGATATTTTCACTCAGGGCATATTTGTGAGTGGTGGCATCAACCTGTACCCAAGTTTGCATGGGATAATATCAAATATTTGGCCATATCCTTGGGTATGCCAACAATATCCCCAGGTTCTAGCTAAGAAGATGTGTTTGAACCATGTGTTCTGGCTCTTCTTGCCAATCTAGAAATGCACATCTCTGAAAGATTCAGGGTTTTTTGATCTGGCCCATCAAAATGTGTTTGATACGATAGCGCTGTCTGTTTAGAGTTGCTTACATGTGATAACTGCATGCGTTTGCTTTCAAATTAAACCCTGTTTCAGCAGATTTGCTAACAGTTGTGATGTTTTCTCCTTCACAACATAAGGAGGCTGCTCATGTGTTGGAATAAGAAAGATGGTCTATGCAAATAGTAGCTCCCTTATGCAGGGAAGGGTAGTCCCTCAGGAATGGCAAACAGAAGCGTTCGAAAAAGGAAATATCTACCTCTTATTCATAAAACATAGAAGTTGTCCTAAAATGTAAAATCTGGATTCACAGTGGGGGGTTAGGCTTCTAAGCACTATTGATTTAACAGGAAAGAAGGGCTGGTACCTGGATAGATTTAGCATTATGGCTTACATTAAGCAAAACATGCCTAATTGAAAGCGAGTGCCTTATCCCATTGCAATCAGCGGGATGTAAGTATGTGCTTGTGCTAGACACAGAGGAAGAGACTGCTGAATTGGTGCCTGAGTGAGGGACAAAACTGGTTTATTTATAAGCACTCTATTTATAGCTTTTGCTGTGTTGGAATACACTAATTCATTTTAAGTGCTCTATCTCTGTGAGTGAGCTCATAGCTCTCAAGAAGGTGAAGTTTTCTGTCTGCGCTGCCTTTTCTGATGTGGTCCTGCTCTCACTGAACAGATCTGAACTCCTCACCATGGCAAATGCCAGCTGGGAGGAAAGCAAAGAAATAGTCAGGTTGTGTAACAATCTGTTAAATTGAGAATATGCACTGGAAGGACAACAGGATGCTTTTTTGTCGTGAGAGAGCAGGGCCAGCCAGGGAGATGTGGAAAGGCTTCACTGAAGAGATCTTGGTGCAAGAGGAATAGCTCATGATGTAGGACCCATCCATGGAAATATGGAGGAGGATGCTGTCCTGACAGCCCCAATGCCACCCCAAAAGCATTCACAAAAGCCTTTTGCTAAAGCCTTGCATGCAATTGATGATTTGGCCCCCAGACAGCAAGATGTGTAGTCCACAGCAGGATTCTGCTGAGCACCCCTTGCCTATCGAGTCAGCTTAGAGCAGGCTCAGTCCTGGGAGAAGAACAATGCCTTGGTGTGAGAATGGCTGCATGGAGGAGGCCACCAGGCCAGTCTGCTGATGGGCAACAGAGAGAAGGCCTCCATCTCCAAGCAGCAGAAAATGTAAAAAAAGCTGAAGCTGAGGCTGGAGGAGGTGCAGGGTATTTCAGGATTTCTCTTCCTTTCCTTTAAACAAGAGCTGCCATGGAGCCATTGTTCACATCCCTGGGGATCTACACATGAATTTCAGGACATCTACTTCAAAGGAAACACCCCTGGAAGCAGGAGGAGGTGTGTTTGTGTGGGGCAGGCTCCTGACTTGCATCTCTTTCAGGGAGCTCTGAGTCATTATTTGATCCTGGTGTGTGTGGCAGAGGTGGTTCTGGGCTGCCCCCATGTTTTGGGCTCAACTCCTTCCTCATTTGTGGTCCTCTCCAAACAGCATCTTGAATTTCCAGTTTGGCCCTGGTCTAAATTTGAAACTGGACCAACCTGTCAAATCTCATCCCCAAACCAGACAATCCTTAGGAAAACCCCACAGTCCTACCTACTTTATCAGTAGACATGTTTTAGGAAAGTCCTTGTTGAGATGTTGCCAGAGACGCCACCAGAAACTCCAGGAGAGGACGAGCAAGTGGAAGCAGGTGACAGAATTATATGCAAATTTCATGATATAACCACAGTCTTGTGTTTACAAATCACACAGCTTCACCTTGGATTGTTTTCTCTTGAGACCTGAGCCCATTAAAGGGGGTAAATGAGACATGGCAAAACATGTACTTTCCCCATTCTTGTTCTTTTCTAGAAACTGTGAGAAAGAAAAGGTTAAAAAGGGCTCTCTCTCTCTCTCTCTATATATATATATATATGAGAGTTTGTTTCTTATTTTTTAAAACTATTATTACAACTTTAGCTAAAGTTCTTCTCTTATGTTTCTCTCTTGAACACAAAGGAAATATTTTAAAGAGTACAGAGGATTTTTTTCAATGCAGCCTGCTCTTGGCTTTATCTTTATTTTCTATCAAGTAACTGAAAATGAAACAAAGATCTCAGACATAGGTACATCTTTAAGAGAATTTGCTCACTCTTAACTTTGTTTGAATGGGTAAACCTCCTCACTGTTTGCCCTGAGAGCTATTCCAACAGAGAGCTGTTTTATCAACACTGGCTGCTCAGTGAGGAGAGGCATTTTCTTCCACCTTCAGAGCAGTTTTCTATGCCACTGTTGGGGGGTGGGAAGTTGACCTTACGTGGACCCTCAAGACAAAACCAGAGGTTTTAAGCAAGTGAAGAATAGGCAAACACTAGCCAGCAGTTGCCATATACAGAGTACACTGCTCAAAAATCCCAGAAATCTCACTGATAGAGCATTACCCTGTGACTGGATAGTGCTTCTCCCCTTGTAATTTATACATGTGTCAATAGGAGATTACGCCTGTAAGTACAGACTTGGCAAACTCACTTCTAGCATTTATTAGGGAATTTTGAGGGGAGAAAACCAAAAGAAGTACTACAGGTATTTGCACCAGTCACGGTGCCTTGGAATGGTGAAACTGCCTCTGGAGCTGTTTTGTAAAAACTCTTAAACAATGAGTTTAAAACAACAGGAAATTTTCTGAGCTTTGTGGAAAGTGTTTTTAGCTAAGAACTCAATGCTAAAACTCACAGAGAAGCAAATCTGCAAGAAACAGTCTGTAATTATTAAAAGTCCCTAAATCTGAGTATCTCTGAATTTTACAAGGTGTGAGAAGCAGTTCTGAATTTTTCTGACCCATAACTCAGGGTATGAGAAATCATCCACTGTTAAACAGTGGGGTTAAAAATAAAGCTAATACCTGCACTGCACAGATGTTTTGATTTGTCTCAGGCCTGTTGGGAACAGGCTCCAGATAAACTGAATTATGCTACTATTTAAACTGTAGCAAGAATGTCCACAGACCTTTTTGCAGTGATTATCATGGAATAAATTTGGGGAAAAAAGGTATGGTACACTTCCTGGTCTCTTCCTGGGAGTGAGTTTGTTGTTGAGGCACTGGAATGAATTTGAGGAAATCTTGATTCTATTTCTGGCACTGCCGAGTCATTTATCCTCTCTGTTCTTCTATTCTGTTCCATTCAAGTAGCTGCAATTAATAAATCTCTGCCAGGCATGTAGCGAGGGTGAAACCCTGTGTGCTCAAAGACTACATGATGTGGATTAGAGGAAAAACACAAGCAGGTAGAGGTGAAGGTTTTTCAGCATACTGGGTACTCCCATCTAAGGCATTCCAAAACCTGGACGTTTAGCCCACTCTGTCAGAAACTGAAGTTGCCAACTGCACAGAAATGTTTAATTCTGCTGCAAGAAAGTGTAGAGGACTGTTGTAATGCAAATGTCATCACACAGCAATCCAGGAAGGCCTGGCAGTTTGGTGTTCAGATGCCATAAATTATTAGGGATATTCACATATTTTTGCAGAAAAACATAATTCACACCTCTATGTTTTAAGTTTTCCCATGGACACTAGGATCCCTCAGTAGATTCCATTAGTTTTTCACTGTATTTCAGGGGCTCACAAATTAATTTTAACAAAAGATTACTTACAAAAATAATTACCTCAGCATTCCAAAAAAAGGAAATTCTTTCTAAGTTGATTTAAACATTAAAAAGTTAAAACCCCCGAGATTTTGAAATACGTTTTCATCTTCATCCCTCAACCTTAAATTTAAAATCCCAAAGCCATCTTAATTGTTCCCACCATTTAAATTTTTTTCATTACTGAATTCCAGTGTACATAATGCAAACATGGCAGTGCTGTGATCTAGATAGTGCAACTTGCTCTTCATTCAGCTGAGGTGACGTAATGTGCTGCTCAGCCTTGCAGCTGCATTACATAAATATTATTAATGTTGAAATGTGGGCTGGGTGCTAAAGTATTCTTTTAGAGTAATCCAAGGCAATATCATTGACAAGGTTTTTTAGACTCTATCTAAAATACGGCAGATGAGCCTCCTATCAGGAAAAATGTTTCTCAGGAGACAGGATTATATATTGGTAGTTCTGATTTTATTCGATCTGCTGGTGAAAAGTCTAGAGAGAGGTGTCTTGTTATGTGGAATCCAGCCATGCCCATTTGGGGATGGGGGTGTGGTTTGCTGCAAGGTATTTCAATGCAGCAATGAATTAAGTATTTTTTCCCCCAGATTTTGCATAATATTATGGATAGCCATGCAAACAGAGGCTCTACTGCCATCAAAACTCTTAATCAAGGGCCTAATAAAACTCTCCCCAAAGTCAAAGGAGTTCAGGAAGCAGTTCATCTAAGCCTGAACTAGACATTTACAATAAGCCAGATGAACTGGTCCTTTTCCCCCTGGAAGCAGACAGACAACAGGTAAGCTGTGCATTGTGTCTGAACTGGTTTGGTGGGAATTTTTAGCTTTCAGGTCTTCTATGTGAACTCTTGCTTCTACAGAAATTGCTTTATGGTCTTTGTTGACTATATGGAGGAAATGGGATCTCAGATCTAAGGGGCTCATTTGAAAGGCATGTATATGCTCAAGTATTCACACATAACACACACAGGCAATAAAATCCATAGTTTGAAAACACATTTTCAGAGCCTCCGCTATCACAGCATCACTGAAAAGATGCTGTCAGCTCACGTACTCTAAACCTCAGTATTTTATCTCTCTGGATTTACAAAACAGAAATAATGCCAGAAAAGCATACATTTTCTGTTAGATTGTATTATTTTGTTTAGTTAGGACAATGATGAATAGCAGAATCCTCTGTCTTTTTGTTCACAATCTTTTTCAGTCACTGCAGATTTGATTTCAGACTGCACTGGGTGGTGCTCCTTCAGACCAACTGCTTTCAATGGGATGATTTTTTTGAAGTCAAATCACATCTATTGATTTAAGAATTTGCCACAATGGTTTGCTGTTGTTTTTATTAGTATAAATCAAATTGATAATGTCCCTTTAGTGCTGAGTAGGGAGAAAAAAAAAAATCTTTGGTTTGAAACCAAGCTCAATCAAAGACAAATCCCACTATGAATAGAGGAACGAAGGATTACAGCAGCCATATGTTTATAAATGAGTAATAACCTTTACATCAGCAGAGTCCTTCTGCAGGAACATCACAGATGGCGATATTTACAGTAGTTCTCTCTGAAGGGCTGACACCTAGGGTGGGTGAGCCTCCCTTAGCACAAGCAATCTTAAAATGGCAATTTTTGACCTTCCAGGCCGGACAATGGAGGAGTTTCATTTTTCCAGAGATTTTTTGCCTCCCTTCTGTCATCAGTTTTGCCACGTTGCTTAGTGACCTTCCGGCACTTGACCAGTCGGCGATTTTCAGAATGCAGGAAAATGTTCATGGGTAACAATGCCAACCCAAGTGCCAGCTTTCCTCAATACCCTGCTTTTGTATCTGTACAATACAAAACCTGTAGGAGTAGGAGAGATATAACGCCGCAGCAAGTAGGACTCTAAACCAGCTATTGAAAATTCATATGTTTTGATGAGATAGCACATAAAACAGTGACTGGCATCAGGCCACAGCATGATTGCAAATGTTCATATTTGTTGGCAAAAACGAGCCTTCTGTGACCTCCCAAGGTCACCTCTCCAGATTTCTCTCTCTGATTCATCAGTAGCAGTTTTGTCAGTGTGTGCAAGCGCACAACTATGAGCTCTTCTCTTTCTCCTCTCCTGGCCGAGTGCCACCGCTGAGCAATAAAGTTTCCGGAATTGCTTCTGCATATTGCCTGTGACACTTGCCCCACTCCAGCTCCCACTGCTTGCAGAGAGATGGCAAGAGAGTGAGCAAAAGCTCACCCACATGCGACATCAGAAAGTCAGCCGGCGGTTGGAATGCCACGCAGTCTACAAAAATGCTGTGAATTTGGGCGTCCGAAGATCGAGGAATTCTATCCCAGAAGGAACAGTGTCTTCTGAGGAGGGAAGGGGATGGGGATGTGCCTGAGGCAAACCAAGATGCCTGGCTTTCTGGAAGATGCGTGAGGTGTCTGGTTCTCGTTTGAACACTCAGGTTCTGCTGAGGTCCAGTCTCAGGGCTCACCAGGGCTGTGTTCTCAGTGGACAAGAGCCAGGGGCATTTCTGAAGACTACACATCCATCCTCAGCCTGCACATTTGTCGCCTTCATGGGCAGGTCCATATTTCTATGTCCTTGGACAGTCCCTTGACAGTGCTGGTTACTTTGTGGGGAGGGTTTTTTTACAGAGGTACTAAAGGCAAATGACAAGGTGGTTCCCAAATCCTGGGTTTCTCTGTGTGCACAGACTCTGCCTGGACAGTAACACTCCCTAGGGTGTCCAACTTTAACCATCCATTTCCCTATTGCAGCTGAGCCCTCAGGAATCAAATACTGGCTCTGCTCTTTTCCCCAGACACTGCAGCATTTTAGCCAGGAGTCTTCTCTGGTTTAACTCTGTTTTTAAGTTCATTGGATCCTATTTACACCTTCCCTCATCAGTGATACACCATTTATCTCCCCTTCACCACGGTGATGGGATCAGAAAATGGACCTTATGACCCCAGCCGTACATTTCCATATTCATTTCATCCACATTTCATCCAGATCTGGGTTCCTTACTCTCCTGTGTGCCTCAAGGTAAAGCACTGGCCCTTTCCAGTGAAATCAGCTAAGTAGAAACACCATAACTGCCACAGGTCCCCTGATGGTACCTTTGACTCCTCCTGCAGGGTTTCAGATTTAATGACTTGGAATGGGTAGCAGATACTAATGGTTTGCACATCTGTTACACTGCAGCTGGAGAGTGTGTTCCTGTGTTAGAGGCTTCTTTCCATGTACTGAAAGTAGATGGACAAAAATAAAAGCTCATTAAATATTGAAAAGAAAGGTATCTTTCTTAGTCAGAATCTTTATGTCGCTTCTAAAAATCAAAGTTTATAAAAAAGAAATCTCATGTCGTCCTTCTGATATAAAATTTTTCTCTTTACCTGTGGAATGTGTCTATATTTTTTTGGGTTGTCTCTATTTTGACTTCAGCCACTCATCGAACAATTCCTCATTGTCAATTTTTCTTCTCTCTTTTCTCCCTGCCCATTTTGCTTAAAAAAACAAAGCTACCTTGACTTCTGGTGTATTGGAGGATGTAAGGAGACATCCACAGAAGACAAAGACAACTGTAAAGGAAACTTCCTTTACAGTTTTTCCAGTCATCTCAATACAGAGATCTTATATGACTTCCTCCATCTTGTGGTACTATAAAATACTCTGGAGGACTTCACTGGCAGGAAATTCAAACCTGTGCTGTCCTTTCCTGCTATTCCCATTGATCCAATAAAAAAAAAGTATTATCTATCTGTTGAAACCTTTCAGGTCTAGAATGTACCAAACACCAAAATATTTCAAAAAAACATCTTAATCTCTGCTCAGTAGAAGAGGGCCTCACTTTCTCTGCTCCTAGGATGAAAAGAGAAACCACTGGGTTTTGCTTGTATTTTGAGACCTTGTAGTGTTATTTTCTTTGAACCTTCGGCACTCTTTGTTTTTTGCCATTGTAGTGACATTTCAGGGACAGCTGTCCTCACTAAAGTTCTCATTTTCCTACTATTACATCATTCTGTGCACAAAGAGAACCTAAATGTATTCGAGAAAGTGGCCTTTCTTATACTGGCTATGAACAGGAAAGAATGAAAATGAAGTCAGATCCTTGAGAACCTGCACTGGAGTAAACAACCACAAGAAAAATATTACTGTGACAATCAAGGAAGGCAGCCTGAACTCAGTGGGAGCTATCCACAGCCATCTGAGCACAGGCTTTGACTTGCCTTAGCAGCAAACTTTAGAGGTGAACCTGACCTTGAAAGTTCAAGGGTATTCTGATTTAAAGTTCTAGTTTGATCTCATGTGCACTCACAACAGCAGGACAACAACTTTTGTTTTCCCTTCTTTGTTAAAAAGGTCATAACGTGCCTTGGTTTTCAAAAGTTTGTTCTTTTATTGCAAGAAAATAAGTAGATAAAAATAGGAGAAAAGAGAACTGGAAATGATAGCAAATACTGGTTTTATATGACAGAAAGTGTTTTATCACAATAGCCAGTGTTCTTTTGCAGACCTTGTTTTTTTCCTTGTTTGTACAGCAGACAGAAGATGGAATGGGGCTGACTGTGAACAGGAATATAAAGGTATGCACAGATGTAGGACTTTGTGAACTGCATGGGGTAGGAGCCTTGATTAGTGTTGCTGAGTAACAGATTAATTCCTTTAGCACTTTTCTGTACACATGTCTGACTGTTTATGCAGGCAGGGGCTTTAAACTGAATGCATAACTTGAATTCTACCTCTCTCGTCCATGTGAGCTGACATCATGTGTTTCTTCAGCCCAGTTCTTTTTCTACTGTACCTGCCCTTTCCCTCAGTGGGGATTTGTGCTCCAGAGAGCCTTGCAGGACCAGTTTGCAAAGGCTGTGTGGTCACAGCAGAGCTTTGCCTGTGTTTGCTCCCACCCAGGGATCCAGGGGCACAGTGGCTCTGGGTGGTGCTGTGGAATTGGAGGCTGAGCAGCAGCTCAGGTTTTCAGTACTGAAAGGGTTAGGGCTGCCTCCACTTCTGCCAACAGGAATCCTCCCATTGATTTTTCACTAGGAGCAAGTTCAGGCCCTTTTTCAGTAAGTTACTGACACAAGTATCAGTGTTGGTAATAGTGGCCCTGCAGCAGATGGAGTGCTTCAATTATCTTGGGCCCGTGATGAATGAGTGCTATTGACAGCTGCTGCAAAATCCATAGCAGACTGAGGATGCACAGACAATTATGATATCGCTGGTAAACATATGGCAGGATTGGATCTCTTAAAAAACTACAAACTCAGGCTCTGCTGGCCTTGGGTTTGGTCCAGAGCCAAGTTCTATGTTGGACTTTGGTCACACGCCATTGCAAAATCCCACAGGGGTGACAAACCAGGGTCTCAAGGCCTTGGTATCTGGAGTTCACTCTGCTTTTGTTGAGTGTTGTCTCTGGGTGTTATTGGTGTTTATTTCGTGTGAGGAAAAGGAAAGTTTGTTTTCCTGTACTGCTGCTGAAATGTATGGGTGCATTCCTTTCAGTGCATTTTAATTCACCTCAAGACACACAGTACTGCCCACAGAAAACTCTGAGCAGGTCCATTGGGAGAATGTATTTCTCCACTGACCAAGCCAAGAAGTCAGTGATATCTGTCATTTTAGCCCTACCCCTGCAGCTCCTGAACCAGCCAGCAAAACAGGAAAGCAGAGTTGGTTTTACCAGCTGTTCTCTTGCTGATTCCCATCTCTCCTTTACTGCAGAACTATGGTGGCTTTGGGATTACTCTGTGGCCTTTTGCAACCATCTCCCATTTGCTTCATCTCTGGCTCTTAGTATTTCTGGAAAGGATGCTGAGGTGGAGACCTCCATGGTCCCTTTGGGCACACTTTGGCTGCACCACAGGAGTCTGGAGGGCTCAGGACCCCCAAGCCTTCACCAGGCTCAGTGGTTCACAGAGTTCTGCCTCACAGGTCTCTCCAGATGCCAAGATGGTGCCCTACAGACCTGATGAGCTTTTATTTCACTCAATCCAGAAGAAGAGATATAAAATGGGAGTCTGTTTTTCTGTCTTTTTCCTCCTGGAGAGGAAGTTGCTTTGTTATGCAGTTTCTTTTTTCCTTTGGGAGTATTAACTATATATGGTGATTAACAAATAAATGTCCTATTGGCTCAGGGATTTAAAAAACAACAATAACAAACCCCACATTGGATAACTGCTTTTTTCTATATTTGTTGGATTAACAATTTTAACTGATAATCCTGCAACAGGTCATATTCAGAAATTTGCATTAGACAGCTGAAAGCAAAATTTACACTTTAATCTCCTATCACTTCACATCTCAGTTCCTCCCTTGAAAATGCACCAATTTGCATTCTTGTTGTATTGTCTGTAGGACTTATTTATCTATTGTCAGCTGGCAAAATTATGAGTTTAAAGTCTTGAGCAGACAACTACTACTCTAAAATATTAGAAAAATAACCTGAGTGATCTTATCCAATTCTCTCTTGTTCAGTAATTTGGGAGAGACTTTTGAATCCTATTCTCTCTGTTGTCATTTCATTTTTTTTAATACCAACTTGTTTCTTAAACATTATAAATTATGATACCAGGTGCAAGCATTTCTCTGCAGAGACCACTCTCTGAAACACATCTTTAATTGTATCAGATTATGTTTTTATTTTGTTTTTAATAAATAAAAATATGTGAGCACACCTACACAGGTAAGGGATGTATGAGCTTGTTTGCTTACTTTGAAACCTTCTTACATGCAGAGAGTTCAAAAGCTTGAGTCAGACATCATGCTCTGCTTGGGGGAGACTGAATAAAGAGGTGATGAGGGGTCAAAGAGGGAAAAAAATCCAACCAAAATGGCTCTGTAGATGACCACAGGAGATGTGAGGGTGTGTATTTGCACTGGACTCATCAAAGATATCCCTCTTTGTCTGGAATGAGCATTTAATGTTGTTTAAATACTGGTACCTTATCTTGGCTACTAATATGTGGCATCTCTTTCCCCTTTGTTCATGGCACAAGGCTTTCCTTTGGTTGAAAACAGGAAAGGGGTTACTGACAGATGAGAACTAGATTTAAAGACCAGAGAAAAAGGTTTGTGAATTCAAACAGTGTTTGATAGAAGTGCATTGCCAACTCAGACCATCAGCAATGTCACCATGGAGCACAGCCCACAGGCCACTTCCCTTTGCCCACAAAATCAGAAGACCTTTTTGCCATACAACTGCATGGTCAGGTTTGTTCTCCTCTCTCTGTGAGGTTTGTTCTCTCCAGCCTCTTCCAAACAACAGAGGTGTGGGCCCAGCCTGCTGTTAAGTATTTTACAGACATTTTTTTTTTTTAAAAAGAGAGGGTGGGGGAAGAACAAAGGAATAGCCTACTTTTTGGGCCTAAGTCCTGTCACACTGAAATTCAAGGAAGAGCATGGATTATACAGTCTTTTCAAAATGCACGAAGTAGATGTGCAAAAAAACCCAATAAAACCCCAATTTAAATCCCCCTGCCAATGCAATCAATATAAACATATAAAGCATTTGCTAAAACCAACTCGGAAAGAACCAGAAGAACTGAGGAAAAAGAGGGAAAAGATATGGCCAGAGGACCACGACACTGCTTCTTTGCAAGGCAATGCCTGCCTCTTGTTGGCATTGTGCATCATTTCCACAGTTGCTCAGGGCTCATCTTCCTCTTAGGAAGCATGTAGGCATTCAGCATAAATGGTTGTTTGGGATCTGAGATTGTTCGAGACTGTTTGGAGTTTGAGATCCTTACCAAAGTCATATTAGTAAAAACACCAATCTGAAAAAAAGGTTCTGTTCCACCTGGGGTCAGATTGCAATTGTTATGATTTAAATTTAAAATGAGGCTAGAGAAGATATAAAACCCTGATATTCTAGGAATTGACACAGCCCCAGGTCTGGCTTTGAACAATTTATGGCAGAGACTATAGTTGTCAAGGGATCAGTAATACCCTGTAGCTGAAAGTCATAGACCATGTGCAGGAGAAATCCAAATATGCAGGGGGGAAAAGAAAAAAAATCTATTATGCTCTATTTCTTCTGTAAACATAATTTTTTTTTCCTTTTAGAAGTTTTTGCTTTTCACCAAAGCTAATGAGGAAAAACCAATAAATTAGGCCCAGAAAGCAATTTTGGACCAGCAATGCATTTTTCCTGATTTTTGTGAATTTTTGTGGAAGGGTGATTTTATTTAAGATTGACACTGTATCCACTTGATACTTAGGATGCATTTTCCTTATGAGAGCTGGTTTTGCCGCTCACTGGTTCTATTGGTCTTATCACCTAAATGGTCACAAAAGGGTTTAGGCATAGTGGCCTTATTAAGATGTATGAAAGCGTTCACACCCCTGCTGGATTTGGGGTTTTTTTCAGCCTGTCTGGCTGGAGATTCAACCAAATTTAAGTGCATTGATTTGCAGAGCACAGGCAATCAGGACAACCAGAAACTGCACTTCAGGGCATATTTTCCCCTTCAAATCTATTAACTTTAGGAAGACTTTCTAGGTGGGTAAGTTCAGGGGAATAATAGACTTTGAACTTAAAAAGAAGTTACCTCCTTGCTGAAGCAGTTAGTGAGGTGCTTTAAAACCCAGGAACTGAGCAACTGCCTTCAGTTTGGATTGACCGTAACAGGGAGAAGAAAGGTCTCATGGCCCATGGAGAGCTGATGTGCACCTTGCCCCAACCCAACACAGGAGGTGGTGGCCATGCAGAGTCCAGGGCATCTTCTCAACCCAGCACCATGGTCCCCACACCCCTGAGGATGCACTTGAGTTTTTAGCAGGAACTGAGCTCCTCCAAAATGTGTGGAGTCTGTTGCAGTGCTTTGGTGGATTCATTCCCAGAATTATGCTGGTTTTTAACACGAGGACATTTGTGTAGCGTATCCACCACAAAAACTATTTTTTCTGTCATAATAATTTGCTTTGGGATATGTCTTTTAACCTCTCAAGTGCTCAGAGGGGCTGGACACAGACAGTTTCTCACCAGTCTCATTGACTCCCCCGTGGATGCAGCCAGCAGTGGGAAGGGGACCATCAGAGCTGGTGTTCCTGGCTCAGAGGATCCCAGCTGGGTGCTCCTGCCTGGCTCTCTCCCCATTCACGTGTCTGGACACGGGTGGAGATTCATTAACTCTGTGCTTCTGTTGGAATTCCTCTCCAGTGCCAATCTCCTGCTATCTGATCATTTCCAGCAAATTTATCTGGCCAGTCACGTAAAATTACGGCAAACTCTGACAAACTAGGGCAAACCATTTATTAAACTCCCAGATGAAACAATTTGCCGTTTCTGCCATAATTTAAATACAAATGGCTTTTCTTGGATCCTAGTGAAAAACAAGGTAAGCTGCTAGAAATACATCAATGACATATACAACTCCACAGATTGGGTTTATGTCTGTTACTAAATGATGTCTTAGAAAGCATATCTGTGTGGATTTCGTTTCTTAATGTGGTTTATGGCCCCAGAAGCCTCATGAGCCAGTGACTGTGTAGCCTCCTTTCTACTAAGACAGTACAAGACTGATACCCTTTACTTTATGTTGATCAGCCCATGCTAAAACTGATACTTTTTCTATTGCAATACCTGTCTGCCTTATGACGGACAAATCCCCTCTGACTCATTTTTTTTCAGCAGTCACAAATGCTGCTGGATTCAGTTCCTACTTTTTTTCCTTAACTTTATGAGTGAGTACCTGTTCCCGTAGCAGCAGCTGCAGAAACCTCTCCTCAGCCCAGTGCTGCTGACAATGGCCTGTAGCAGGTATTTCGGGGAACAGTGTAAAAGCAGAACAACTGTAGAGGGATACTTTATTCTGGCACACCCTCCCAGCAGTCTGTGCCTTGGGGGCACCCTGAGCCAGAGATTGTATCTGCATCTTTGCGTTTTGTAACGCTCCATGAATTTTTCAGCCAGGAATTTTTCTAATTGCTTTTTGAGCCCATTTATACTTTCAGCCTCTAAAACATCCTGTGCCATTGAGCTCTGCAGTTTAATTATGCAGCATGTGAAAAAAAAATTGTTTTTTAAAAATCTGTATCTTGATATTTTTATGTGATACCCTTTCTTGATATCCCCTTTCTTGGACAGTAATAACTAATTTAGAATGTATTATCCTTTTCTTATATTTAGAGTGGTTTCTCTTTATATTTAATATCCTGAATTAATCAAATAAATTTCATTTGACTGTTTTTATCAGCTGGTCACTAATTAACATGAAAACCTTCAGCCATATGTGATAATTACTTTTTGCTTTTAATTTTGGTGGATTTTTTTAGTTGTTGGGGTTTTTTGGTCCTGTTACTTCTCAGCTCCTTTTCCAACTTGCTCATGAATATTTTGAGAAGCAGAGGTCCCAGGATGGCTCTCTGTGAAACTCCACTAATAACCCCCACCATGGTAAAACATGACCATACATTCCTACTCTCCTTTCCCCCTTTTGTCTAGTTACTGGTTCATACAAGAATTTCTTTACCCACAAGCGCTCACTTTCCCTAAACCATCATTGCAGGAACTTGTAGGAAACTTTAGGGATCTAAGTGCAATATGGGAACAGCCATAGTGAGTCTAACTTGGCCACAAGCAATCTTGTTTCACTTTCTAGGTATTCTTGCTGCACACTATGCCTTTGGGCTACACTTTTTTCCTTTTTATTATACTTATATTGCATGCTTGCTTAGAATTTCTGGTCTGTTGGTACAGCCAGGCCTGTTTAGCTCTCACTTTTGAAACAAAATGCATTTTATAATCAAAGCTATGAGCTCTCCTTCATCTCCCTTCTATAAAAACTGTTTTCAGGTGCAAGCTGTTCACTCTCTGGAAATGCAGAGCAACCTCCCTGAAAAGAGTGGGCATGGAAAGGGATTGTTGCTAGATACCCTGTATATTCATAATGAAGAGAATATCCAGGGTTGAAAGGAGCCTCCTAAAAAGCATGTCAGACAGCAGAGCCATTGTCTGCTCCTCACAGACTTTGGGATGGTGCAGGAGAATATTCAAGTGGGAGAAAGAGCAAGTGAGGTATGGGTGAGGGAGGAGGGTTCTTCAGAGAGCAAGGGAAGGGAGTGCTGCAGAGACAGCATGGGCTCAAGCATTAGCTTTTTTGGAGGCTGTAGCAGTTACTTCTCCTTATATGTAAGTGGGAAGGGTTTCCTGTGTTTCTCTTGCACACTGGGAGTGGGGACTGGCAGTGTCAGGCTGCATTAAAGTGGCCTGTGGGACTGGTTCCTGCTGTGCACATTTCTTCTGGACAGCCAAAACACACAGCAGATTCAGTCAGCTGCAGTGATGCAGATGGGGGTGGGGACTTTGGTGTTTCACCTTTTCCTGAGTCTCCAGCATCTTGTTCTGAGTGAATCAAAGGCCACACTTCACCTCTAGTCTAGAGGAATTCTGGGCTTGTCTAAAATCCTCAGATAGGCCTTGATTGTCTGTGCTGGGTTCCATGAGTACAGGGAGTATGCAGCATAGCCACGATCCAGGTGGATGATTCTATGATTCTTGTGTCAACACACTCCAGCTATGCATATAATACACAAAACCTGCATGTCATATCTCAACAGGTATCTCCCTCACTCCCAAATATGAGGAAAAATGCCTATAGATTCCATGCCTTCTTCTGTGTGCCACCATTTACTCGTGCTTGTCTGGCTTGCCTTCATTTCCAGAGGCCACAGGCAGGTCTGTGGCATCTCACAGCAGCACCCATCTTCTGGCAGGCTCAGTATCTCCTGATCCTTCAGGCCTGGCCCATTTCTACACACAGTTTTTGGCGGAAGTTGTCTTGATTTTTGATCCCTGAGGCCTTCTTAGAGGTGTTGACAAAGCTGAAAGACTAGGGACAGAACCTTAGAAGTAGAGAGAAAATCGTGAATGTTCTGTTTTCTTCCCCCATGGTGCCTATCCATCCGTGAAAAACATTAGTTTTTCATGCTGCCCGTCTCCCCAGGCTACAAACATGATTCTCCTTTGACACTGATAATGAAAATAGTTCTGCTACATTTCTGCATCTCATCCTCTTTTTTTTCCCCCACCCAAATAGAGCTGTCCTTTTCTTCTTCAGGCACGTCCAATTTTTGTCTTCCCTTCAACCACGTGATATGAAACTGCTTCACTATGGCAAAGTAACTGATCATTCCTTTTTCAGAAAAATCTGAAACCTTTTGCCAACCTTTTTGTCTCTCACGTTTCAATAAGATAGATATGTCTTTAAAATTAAGTTCTATCTTTTTAATTTAATTGGTATAAATTCCATGAGAGAAATAAAGTAACAATAGCAACAAAAAGAACCCTATTGGCATGGTGAGTGAATCCTTATCTCCAAAGCTCATCCAGCACTATTTCATATCCAGTCCCTGGTTTAAATTCCAGGTACAAGGCATGGGAAATCAAAATGTTTTTCTTAACTCACCAGAACATCACATTCCAGACCTTAACTGTATGGTGACTGTGATGTCACAACAGCTCTTCAGCTTTCAGGCAGAGCAGTGAAATATATTGGACTACAAATTAGCCAGAAGCTGAAGCCTTCTCTTCATTGCATCCCATGCACATCCATCAGTGTCATTATTCTCGATTTTCTTATCATTTTTGTGTTTAATATTTGTTACCAGTGTAGTGAATCTATCCTGCTGAATTTTCAGAGGCCAGCATCTTGATACTACACCTAGAAGAGGCTGGCTTGGGTTTTTCATTACATGGGAATTTCTCATGATTCAGCATTCAACCTTTGTCACTGGGAAGTTATTTCATCTTTGTTTTTCTCCTGTGCCAAAGGGTTTTATATAAGGCCTGTAACCAGTTTTTTAACAGCTATTCAACAGCAAAGATCCTGTGTTGTGTTTGTGTGTGCAAGTTCAGAGCAGAGATTAGGAGGCTTGTGCTTCAAGATCTCACACCAGTAGCTGGACAGGGGTAGTGGCTGCATCATCTGTGAGGAGGAAGGAGAGTTTGAAGAGAGTTTGAAGCAGTGAGTTTAGGTCACAACAAGAACCAGACATTCTGCAGCAGTGAGAACGATTAGTGCTTCTTCCTGAGAGGAGGTGTAGTTTCAGGAATGAGATGTCTGCTCTATGGTCTGAGAGAGAGGACTCTCTGTAAACATTTCTGATGAAAGGTAGCACAAATGGATCTTATTTTTCTCCATGGGACCCTTTGTAAGACTTCACTTGTAGATCAAGATAAATAATATATGAATGCATGAGTGCAGGCATAGATCACACCTTCTCAGAGATCAGATGTTTCTCTTCTTTAAAAGGCCTCAGACCAGAAATGACAGCATTGATGAGCTTATTGGACATCATATAATATGCAGTTGTGCCTTGAAAATTAAATACATAATGCCATTGGGGTGAGCTCAATGAATTAACCTTGCATTAGATAGTTGGATCCAGTGAGCAAAAATTAACCTATTTGTTGTCTTCAATCATAAACCACCATGATTTCAAACTTTGTTAGCACTTAGAACAGTAAATAAACCCCTGTAGATCTCTCTCTCCCTCTTAGGCCAGCCAATACCATTAACCACCTGTTCTATTTTTATGTTAGTGTTCATGAAGTGCATTTGAAAGAACTTTTTATCTTCCTAGTGTAACATTTAGGATGAGTCTGTTAGTGCTGGGGAAACTTATGATACTTGCCACCATTTGATGAGAAGAAATATAAGTCTCATCTCCTTTTTTAGCAGTGAAGGCTTCTTCCTCAGTCAGCAGAGCTGTTTCCCTCCTCATCAGGGTGTCACAGACAGTTGTGGGGCAGTTGTGGTGATTTCTGATGGCCTTGACTTCAAGTAATCCCCTGTTTTCCACCCATGATCCATGCAGAGGACAAGCTCTGAATTGTCCCCAGTGTAATTTCAGACAAATGAAACTATTTCAAATAACACCAAACACTGAACCACAGGCTTCAGGGACCAAAGAGGGGATTTCCCTTTGGTAAAGAATTGTGTGCACACACACAAGACCCCACATAAACACACGTGTAACATAAAGAATATACCCTACAGATAAAGAAAGACCCCCCCAGATGGGACAGTGTTCCTAAATGACATGTAGATTCATCCTTGCCTGAGTGTTGATCAGCATTCCTGGTTCATGGTCTCAGGTCATGCTGATTTCCAGTTTTCAGGGTTGGCTAGGTATTTTCCATGAGGTCAAACTGCAAAAGTCAGGATCATTCTTCTTACATTATTTCCCAGAAAGTGTGGGGATCATTTGGGCTTATCCTAATTAATCAGTTCCCTGTCAATGCAGGAGTCTCAGGCTCTGTTTTCTGTTCTCTGAGTGCTATACAGGAGGTCAAATGAGATAATTTGGTGGATTCTTTTCTTCTCAAACCATAAAATACTGTGAAATTGGAATTTGGCACATTTGGCTTGTACTCAGTAAAAAACAGAGTTGTTGCTGCCATAATTTAAAGAGAATTATGATTAAAATGGATGTAATATGCCCTTGAGAACTCTGAGTTTTATACCCAAAGCAAATGACAGGGGTAAGGGCAATGAGCAAAAGCAGGCTGCAGTGCAGAATTTCTGGGGTGTCTGGAGTTAGTGTTTGCCCTTGCCCACCTACAGACCCCTGCAGCCTGTGAACTGGAGCAGCTCTGCTACAGACAGCAAAAGCACATCCATTCCCAGCCAGCAGACAATTTAGTTCTTAATCCCCACATGTGTAGCTGTGCCTGACAAATCTGATGGCCCTCTATGTCAGGCTTACAGCAGTGGTGGATGAGGGGAGAGCAACAGATGTCATCTAGCTGAGCTTGTGCAAAGCTTTTGACACTGTCCCACACAACATCCTTGTCTCTGAACTGGAGAGACACAGATTTGATGGGTGGAGCATTCAGTGGTGAAGGAATGGCTGGATGGTTGCAGTCAAAGAGTGGAAGCCAGGGAAGAGTGCTGGTCCTCAGGGGCTGGGATGGGGATTGGTTTTGCTTAATTTATCTTTTTCAGAGAAATGGGCAGTGGGACTGAGGCACCCTCTGCAAGTCTGCCAATGACACCAAGCTGAGTGCTGTAGTCAAGACCCTGGAGGAAAGGGATGGCATCCAGAGGGACTTGGACAGGCTGGAGAGGTGGGATTGTGTGAACCTCCTGAAGTCCAACAAGGCCAAGTACAAGGTCCTGCACCTGAGTTGGGGTGATCCCAAGCACAAACAAAGGCAGGCAAAGAATGGATTGAGAGCAGCCCCAGGGAGAAGAACCTGGGGGTGTTGTGGGATGAGAATCAGAACACGAGCCAGCAGTGTGTGCTTGCTGCCCAAAAAGCCAAGGGTGTCCTGGGCTGCATCACCGGCAGTGTGACCAGCAGGTCAAGGGATTGTGCCTCTCTGCTCTGCCCTTCTGAGACCTCACCTGCAGTGCTGCATCCAGCTCTGGGACCCCCAAAATAAGGACCTGGACCTTTTGGAGAGAGTCCAGAGGAGGGCCAGGATCACAAAACTGGAGCTATGAAGAGAGAGGGCCATTAGAATTGGGGCTGTTGAATCCAAAGAAGTTGAGAGAGCACCTTCTAACTCAAACCCTTCTATGACTCTATGAAATCATAGTCATAAACACAGGAAATAATGAGATACTCCAAAATGTCACGTTGAGGGTGATAAAAGCACTGATCTCACTTATTGCCAGGTCTCCAGGCAATATTGATAGGAGAGGAGTGTCAGGGAGAGTGTATGGAGTAACAAGTGGCAATAAGGAAATATTTTTCCTGGAAACTCAATTAAAATTAAACCAAACTCAGCCATCTACTTCTTTAGACCAGAGAGTTCAGCTGGCAGCTCTGAGAGTTGGTTCTTTATGATGGTGTTTAGCAGCACTTCTCTTATGAGAAATAGCTAGTAAAATATTCACCTTCTCTGCGGGGCTTTACACATCAGGGCCAGGATACCTCATTAAGCTTGGTCCCTGGTTTAAAGCATTTTTCACCACTCTCTGGTGAGGATAAATCTAAGCTAATGGTAGATTTGATAAGACAGCAGTTTTATGATCCAAATACATTGCGTTGTCTATGAATATAACCTATTTTTGTCAGTTACATTGGAAAGAAATAAATTACTCATCAGTCAATCCATTATTATTATAATAAGAGCACGGCACTACTTAATTGCATCAGTTAAGTGGATATGACTTTGCCAATGTTCATAAATGCCATTACATCAATCCACAGAAATGGACCTGTTGATTTATTAGATGATGATGGACAAAGAAGATGTTGCAATCTCTTTTATAATTTAACCTGTGCTTAAGACATATAGGTGTTTAAGGCCAATACACATACAGTTATTACCACAGAGAGGGAAAGGGAAAAGGGAATTGCAAACCATAACAACCTCCATCAAGTATATGCCTATTTTGGTAAGTGTAATAATCTTGAACATGCATTTATGTAACACACTCTATGGTACTTAAGCTGCTGTGGGCTATCAAATACAGTAAATCCACATTTAATCAAAGGATCCATGTCTTATGATTGAGTACTGTAAATTTTCTCTGCCATGGAGAAATGCAACTGCAGACCAGTAGTCCCACAGATGAACTGCAGTCATGTGGATTGTCTAGCAATAATAAATTTCTCAGACAACTCCTGGTCCATCACTGATGGTTCATTTACCAAGTGCCTCTTTTCATTTATTTATATATTTCTGACAACAGATCCCTACCACACAGCAAGTCAGTGAATGCAGTCCCTGTAAGGATATCATTACTAGGAATAAGGACAAATAGACTGTTGTGATTTGATAATGCACCTGCTCTTCAGTTATTTTTGCACAATTCCATTTGTCTGCTGGAAAGGCCTTTTGTATGCTGGATAATGGTCAGAACTGACACAAAAATGGAAGTCATCCCAATTCTTGTGAAAGCTGTTTCTATTTGCCTTTTGCTCTTCACTGCGTCACTGAAACAATCTGTGTTTGTTCTTTCCAGTCTTCTTCGTGTGTTTTGGGACAGAGGTTCTCCTTGATATTGGGGAGTTTTAAAAGATGGTCTTCCAGAAGCTTTCTTCACCAGGAAGAAAGGCTAGGTTTTCTCAAGTATCTGAATCCTATTTAGGTACCTGACTAGAGCAATCTTCTTCAATTAATTCTTCTCACACAGAGCCCTGGAAGCTTTTTGTTGAGACGGTCTTTAAAAAGCTGCACAGTGTGTCTACAAACATAGATGTTAGTTGTTTGAAATTCCAGCTCAGAAACTCTGTGGGAAAACCCACATAAAATCTAAGGTTCATATGCAACTCAAAGTAGCTGACAGAAATGAGAAATAGGTTGAAATTTAATCTGTTTCAATTAATTAAATATCAAGATTTGATATTTTTACTATTTGCACTTTTGACTCCCCAGTGGGTATAATATTATATTAAGCTTCTCAATAAGTCTTCTAATTATAATGTCTAGAAGGTCAGCATCTTATTAGAAATAAAAATTGAAGCTTTAAGATAATACTGAACGCTGTAGCATCTGCGAAGCTGTCATGCCTGTGTTAGCAAAAGCCAGATTCCTGTGCCCATTATTCAAGCTGAATAAATAGATTTCTTCATGAGAAGCTTCCTTGAAGTCAGTGGACTGTGCAGTAAGTCTCTGTTTGCCATGACTGAAGGCACCAATGTCTGACCTCAAATAAGGAAAGAGATTTTGATTTTGCCAAACCTTTGGACCATATTGCACAAGATGATGGAGTTCCTGGTATGCTGACAGAGGAGAAACCTGCACAGCAGTGAAGATGTCCGAGTTATCTCAGGAAGGAGCAGAATGGTCAGTCCCTTTTGAGAGCTGCTCTTTGGGCCTCACAGCCCATTCAGCCTCCTTCTGCAGCGGCCACCAAAGGAAAGCCACAAAGATGATTTCATGGGCTGCTTCTCTTGCCATCAAACTTACCAACAAGGGGAACAGAGAGCACCTTATGTCTGTCCTCAAGGGAAAAAGGCACTGCAGCCCCATGAGCTCTAACACCCCTGTTTCAGGAAACATGGAGCCTTTTCCCCCCAGCAAAGCTTGAATCTTCTGGTGGAACCATGAAAACTTGGATAAAGCTTCCAAGGAACTTGCTCAGACTGAAGGCTATCCCTGATCACACCCGTCAGAGACATTTTATCAGGCTGCTGCAGAGAGTATATTTATGGTTGGCATTTTCAGGAGAGTCCCAAGAGATCTGATGAAGCATATCAGAAAACACAAACCGAAGAGCCCATCCTGAACGTGTCACAGAGGGATCTGGATCTAGCCTGGATTAAAAAGCATCTCTAGTACACTGACTTTGGTAGCACAACTGACAGCAGGATTTGGCCCATTGTTTCCTGGGAAAATTAATGAGCTGTAAGAAAAATATCTGACCATCATTTGACTTATCAAAGCCATTGTGACTCCTTCCCTAAATAACATTAAGATGAATCACTTATTATTTGAGAATTGAGAGTCACGGTAGTGACTGAAGCCAAGTCAGGAAAATAGCACTGCCATTACTAGCTTTGCAGGATTGAACTTGACTTGGAATCTGGGGTTTTGCCCTGACAATACCACAACGTTTGAAATCTTATTTACTTTGTGGGGTTTCTTTTGTACTAACCTACTCACTCTAACATCACATGAAACCTTTAATAGGTGTCCTACATACAAGGAATTTATTGTCAGCTGCTGGAATCCTGATCTCATGTGCAATGGTGCAAATAAGAATAAGGGGGCTGCAACCAGTGCAGAAATGCCTGGTTTTGCTTTGCAAAATGCAGTCATTGAATTTTGCAATGTAACAAAATTGGACCTGCATGTAGATTATTTGCATTACTTTGGAGTTGCATTTTTAAAAATCTTTATTACTTTCACACATTTTTAAAGTGGCTTTTCTATGTTCTTTACTCTCTCACTGCTTCAGTTGCACACATGGAAAAATATGGGAACCCTCTGGTGGCCAAAATAATATCCTGTAAATCCCACTCAGCCTTAAGCACCTCTGCACGATCTAGTAACATGGTCAAACTCTGTTGGAGTTGTATTATTAATAGGTTTGATCACCTTTTTCTTCTGTCCATGTACCTTTGTACATAGCCTGTATGTCATTGCCTCTTACATAAAATGCCCTGCGTTTATCTAGATAATTTAAACAACATGTTTTTATTGTGGTTGAAGGTCTGTTGGTGTTTAATTGCTGATCACATGCTCAGTGATTGGGGCATTTCCGAACAATTAAATTGTGAAGAAATGGATTAAAGAGTAATCAAAACTGCCTATCATGGAGTCCTCTGTGCAGGTCAGTCCAGATGTGAGAATGCTTAAAGATTATAGAATCATAGAATCACAGTAGGATTTGGGTTGGGGGAGACCTTAATCATCTCATTTCAACCCCCTGCCATGGGCAGGGACACCTCCCACTATCCCAGGTTGCTCCAAGCCCCATCCAACCTGGCCATCAACACTTCCAGGGATGGGGCACCCACAGCTTCTCTGGGCAACCTGTGCCAGGGCCTCATCACCTTCCCAAGACAGAATTTCTGCCTAATATCTAATCTAAACTTACTAGGTTTCAGTTTAAAGCCCTTATCCTCAAGAACAGATGAAAATTTTCATCATACCTCTGCCCACTTAGGGGAGTTTAAACCCTAAAAAATGTGAGCCCTCCGGTGGTTGGAAAAATCCAGGTAAATCCAGAGGTAGTGATCAAGGGTTAAGGTTTGAAGCAGTTGAGAAGCAAAGAATTGGCATAACCTGTCTGCTCACTGTGGAGAGGCTTCTTTTCTACCCTTCTGTCATGAGCAAGGGCATCAGGCCTCCAGCAACTTCTACTGCAGCAGCATTTGGACTTATTTTTTGTCTTGTCATCTTCATTATGTCTCCTAATAAAAGAGTAGACTCCTCTCAATTTGCTTTCAAAGTGCAAAGTAAGCCCACAGAACTGTTTCATTCTTCATAGCAAACCTGCCCTGGAAGATGCAGAAGTATTTAAATTCTGCCAGAGATCTATGGACTACAGTCCGCTAGTGCCCTCCAGTTTGTCAAATGGATGAAGTTCTGGTATGAATCACCACTTTTTCATTTTGTGCCATTGTACAATCAATATACACTCATATAAATGAGGATGCAATGGCCAAGGCTCCAGAGGGAGTTGGGCCCCACAGACTGCTGCATCAGAAAGTGGCTGCATCAGATTCCTGATCTTTTTTGCTGATGCTAACATAAATTTTATTGCTACATTGGCAAATTTGGCCCACTGAAAGTCTTGTGACAATTGCAACAATCAGCGCTTCCTGATCAATTTTTGCTTACATTTTTATGCCTTTCTTATAGGGAAATAAAATATTTAGATTTTCGAATATTGATTTTGTTATTTCTTGAGACAGACTTCATTCTATGTTCATTCATTCACTATGTACTAATTTAGGGTCATAAAATGCATCAAGGAATATGTATATACTCTGCTCACTTAGATACTTAGCTCTTCAGGATAAGGATCATAGAAGTTTGCCTTGTAATGCTCTGCAACACCCACTGTGACACAGATCATTTGCAATGCCAGATTCCACATGCATTGTGGTTTCTTACTTGGCATCAGATGCTGGGTATCAATGCAGCAGTAAAGAGCTGTTCTTCATCTGCTCTCCTGTACCATCTGAAATGCAAGGAGTCTAAATCTCAGCAAGTCAATTTTCAAACTCACTTTAGTCAATGGAGAAAAGTAGGAACCAACGAAGAGTAATTAAATCACACATTGTGCTGGACATCTAAGATATGTCAGACATCCACAAGGAGTGAGCCCAGGCACTGGGCTGCTGATCATCCTCATGTGTAAATCGTTGGCCTGTTCCCTGAAAGGGTTTGTGTATGTGCCAAGCAGCACTCTCTTCACCATTGCTTGGGCATTTTATGGGGAAAGAGGACCTGTGAGGCTGTCCTGGGACATAGCTGTGCCAGATAATGGTTCATCACCCCAAATCTCTTCACTATTGCCGTGCAGTATACCTACAACCTCCCTTTCTTACCATGAAAGCATCTGTCTGACAGGCTGCAGCACAGCCCTCGTATCATTTCAGACACTCACAACTGGGAAACTTGATATCCCAGGGCCAGGGAGGCAGAAGACAAGCCCAAAGGAGACCTAAAGTCAATTGCATGGGTGAAGTTAGGCCTCACTTCTTGGTTTTGAGGTTAGTCTTCTTTATACTCAATAATCCCTCTTCTCCTTTTATAAAATTGTATGTAGGTAAACAGATTTTCATTTTGAGTTTAAAAGGCAATATTTCTGTCATGTCAATTATATGATCATTTTTTATGATTGTATTTTATTTAGACAAATACAGAGAGACATGAGTTAAGCCCAGGAGCAGCAAGTAGGCATAAAGGGATTACATCAAGGGAAACACCACTTACTGTTCTGTGGATGTAGCAGTTCTGTTGTATCTGTATCAGAGACAAACCTCTTCAAAGGGAACCAGGGAAGCTACAGAGACCCAGCTCACTCAGCCAGTTCAGCCTCTGGTAGCAGTAAAGGGCAGGAAAAAAAGCAGCCGTGCATTGACTGTTTCATTAATGTGCTGCTCCTGCAGCACAGGGAGAAATGCTTTGTGAACATAACAGAACATTTCTTGCTGCTGTCTACCAGTGTCACTTCGTTCTGAAAATTCATTGCAAAAAACGTCACCTCCTTGCACTCCTGGGCACATTTGCAAATGTGGCTGTAAAAGGCCACAGTGTAGAATTTGCCTTTGAAGTCCTAGGAACCTAGGACTGGATGTATTGCTGGTTTCCATCCTCAGACTGGCCAGATGGCATGGACAGCTTGAAAAAAATAACCATTTCCACACAGCACCCTGCAGCCTGCTCTCTGTGGGACAGAGAGCCCACGTGCAACTCTGCAGTGCCATTTCTGCAGGTTCTTCTAAGAAAGGAATTGCATTTAAAGTCCATGTTGAGGCAGAAAACAGAGGGGAAACAGCATCTCATTTCTTAGCAGCCTGTAGTAAATTGATGGTATTTTGGTTTCATGGTTTGGGGAGGAGTAGATAAACGCAGAGCCCAGCACCCCAGCAATGTGGGTTGTGTTCAGAACACCTCCAAGAGACCTCACTCAGTTGCCATGACTATTATGGCATTCAGTTCAATAAAGTAGACACCAAAGCCCTAAAATCCAGGCCTGCTGGATCTTAGCTCCCTGTGCAGACACTGGAAGGGAGCAGTCACTGCCCAAGTTAAGCACTTGCAGTAGGGGGGTACAATGAAGCCCCGTGTGCTTCTGCCTCGTCTGCAGAACTGGATTGCTTTTTACTCAAGGAGGCTCTGTAATGCTGCCAGGAGCTGATTAACATCAGAATCACGTCGTCCTCTGTCTCTGTGGCAGATATAAATAGGTTTCAGTAAAGGTGGGCTGTGTCCATGAGCACTTCTCTCCTCAGGAGATGGTCTTATCTACAAGCACACAAAGTAGAGAAGCCCCAGCCTTCTCGAACAAACTTCCAGGATATTCCCCTTGTGATGAGGAGCTATCCTGCTGATCCTGTGCTTTGGAATCACCCTCTGACCCCTTGTCTCAGAGGCTTTACTGCTGGCAGGCACAGAGCCTCACAGCTCTCCACCCATTCGACCCACACAGGGCTGGACAGCTGAGGAAACAGCGAAACTGTACCAGCTCAAGTTTGCTTTCAGTTTATTATCTGTGTAGTGTCACTATAAAGGTCTGAGCTAATCTTAGCTGCATAATGAGCTGCTAGAAAGTATTCTATTTGTTATGCAAATAAATATTTACTTCAAATGTGGTTTCCCAAAGTATGGTCACCTTGCACGCATCTGCTTCCAAAAATGCATCTGCTTTACAACAAGGTAGTAATTATCCCTTCCTCAAGGGGGTTCAGTTTGAACCTACTCTGTGTACTAGACTGCTGGCAAAGTTTTTAATTTTGGTTTATGATGTTTGTAGTTTTTGGAGGCACAGGATCAAACACTTGAAATGCAATATTCATCTGATACTACATATCAACCCTAAATACAGGTAGGGTTTGCTTGGTGGGCTTTTTTCTCCTTCAAGAATAGTCCTTTTCTCCTGCATTTTTTTTCCCCTTAAAACATCAGTCAGATGAGTGGATAGATGCAGAAAGTGAGTAACTTCATTTTACTGGTAAAATACCTTAGTGGAGTAACACAATAGCATTATCATCCTTCTTTTTTACTGGTTCTTCTTTTAATCTGTATGTCATAATAGTGTCATTAGAGGGTGACTTCATCTTTTTACCAGGCTATTTCTGCAGTACTTAATGTCTGTTTGATCTTTCATTCAGATATCTATTACCATACCTATCTATTATAAGTTGAAAAGGTTTTTAGTCTGACATAACATTGGAGAGGAAGAAATGTCAGCTTCATTAAACCTCACAGTTCTAAGACTGGAGGTAAATCACTTATTCAGCACATTTTTTAAGAAACATACTGAAAAAAATCTTATGAAAATATGTAGGTTTTATTTATTTATCTTCCCTTGTCTCTTCAATCTACCTCTTAATGCACTTTGCTCTGCTTTCTCCAGAAAGGGAGCAAGGAGTGAAACAGTGTCTTAAATGTAGAAAAAAAGGCAATTCCTGAGCTCAATTTATGCTGGGCTGAGCAGCTCAGTGAACTCAGGGCTGGGAATAAGAGGGAGGAGAAGGCTGGGGGGTGACATTGTTCTTTAGCTCCTCACACACCGTGGTCCTGTATTGCAGTGAGTCATTAGAAGGGTGCACCTGTAGCCATCCACTGCAAGGCATCACCTTTCTGCCATGATAAACTTCTGGAGGGTAGTTCAAAGCAGCAGAATACTGTGTCAAGTTCTGGGGCCATCAAAGTCAGTAAGGAGACTCCAATTTTTTTTCCATCTTGATCCATAATGTGGGGTTGACAGGCAGTCTGGTGAATTGGGGACTGATTCAGCAAGGAGCATAAGCACTTCCATAGTTTGCAGTGCAGTAACCATCCCAGCAAAGCAGGCAGAATACCACAGTGGTGATGTCTGTAGTTATGAGGCTTGCTGCACTAGGACTGCAGGGACACAGGGACAGTGATGGCTTTTCTCCCAGGGTTTGTGGCTTTTCATCTACAATGACAATCCTCAGCACTGGCACCTAGGCTGACAGTTTGGGCATCAAACAGCACAAAACTGAATTCCTTTTGAAACAGGGAAGTGCAGAATGCACACAGAAAGGCAGGAGAAGGAGGGGAGCTCAGGGAGCTGAAACTCAAAGGTATTAGCATGCACTGGCTACTAACTGTTGAAAATTAATACCTGATGCCTCCCCTTTAGGTTTTGCTCCTTTGAGGGGCCTGGCAGGTGAGTTTAGGGGTGCAGAGACTATGCTTTAGGTATGAATTGCTACAGAGGCATTATGTAGACTAGACCAAGGACTAGTTTGCAGATGCCTGCTGTAATTCCCTGTATAACTCTCACACTACTCTTTCATTCAGCTTTTTTTTTCATGTGCAGCAGTGTCCTGGTTGTCTTGACTGAAAGAATGATCCTGTGTGTTTTAGCTGGATCTTCTTTGCTACAATCCATAACAGATGCCATTGGTGTTTTTGTTACTACCGCTACTTGATGGCTTTCTCCAACTGCACTTCACATTCCTGAAGCTGAAAGATTTGTTCTCTTAGCCACCAAGAAACACTACACTCTTATTTTGGAGTCTCCCTGCATTCCAAGATAGCACTGGCAACAGGGGACACGCAAGGGTCAACAGCTCCTCATCCAGCAGCACAACCTCATTCATTGCAGCAAAGAGGTTTTCAGAGTTTGGGAATGCCCTGAAGAGCTTTACCTTCTGTGTCCCAAAATGGATGTCATTTGCTCTTTGTTCCTAGGCAACCCAGGGAGACACAGACAGCTGTCGTCAAATATTCTGCACCCAAATTGTCCCTTCTTGGCTCTGAAAAATCTCAGTGAGCTCGCTGGGGGTCTTGAACTCGTACTGGGCATCTTTGGTTGGGATTGGTAATGGGATTGTTGAGCCATTGCTAGACTAAGGAAAAGCTGGCAGCAGGCTTAAAGTGTGTAATGGCATTTGCAAAAAATTGTTCCCAAAACACCTTACCCTCTGGAGCAACTGGGAAAATTAAGGTGAGAACTTTTAGCAATATTCACCTTCAGCTGTGTGAAATTCTGCCCTGGATTTTGTTTCTGTTAACCTGAAAAATGAGATTCACAGTTGTAAATGAGGCCTGCACTGGGCCGTGGATAATATAAACAATACTGGGATTTAGGTGCAAAAGGACAGATCAAGGTGTTTTGACAAGATATTTTGAATATTTAAGATATTATATCCTGCAACATTTTTATATCATTACATCTGAGGCATGAAGTGTGAATAACTGACATAGCCTTGGTCTGAGGAGTTGTCACCAGCTTTCAGGAATTTTTTTTTCCCCAAGGTGTCAAACTTTTAAAAGCAGCCTATGCAGTTCCTTTTCAGTCACAGCATATAACCCTGGTCATATCAGATGGAATGACCATGACACAATGACATCTCTATTTACCCATTTCCATTCCTAGAAATCAAAGATCTCATTTCCAACTTATCTGTGACAATATTGTGTTATTGCTTCCCTGCAGAAAAATGAGACTGATAATTTTTCAGTTCCTTTCCAGAACTGCCGCTGTATTTTTTTTTTTTTTT
>VZTR01009235.1:154734-215121 GCA_013400775.1 Chaetops frenatus
TCCTTTCCAAAAATGCCCCTTTTTTTTTTTTTTTTTTTTTCACCAACAACTTTTTCATTTCCTGTTAATTGTTATTCTAAGAGAAATAATTTACTCCTGAAGAAGCAGGCTGAGGGTTATTGTACGTACCTTAGAGTTTGTTGCATAAAGGCTGGAAACACATGATCTAGTAATGACATTTTTTAATTTTTGAGAGCTTCTGTCAAGAATTATTTTTAAACAAAGGAACTAGTTTAGAACAGCAGCTCTCAGTCTGTGATGAACACTGAAAATCTGGTTTAGCACACAGAAAGTCACCAGTTTTTATACCTGTGCCTGTCCCCACAGCAGTGCCAGCAGGTCCTCACAACACTGATGCAGCATGTAGCAGTAGGAGATTTTCTACTTTTGTAGATACACAACCTCTTTGGCAACAAAATCCAAACTGATAAAATCTCTCTCCTGTCAGTGTCCACAAGGAAGACTTTTTTCAGCCTAATTTTGGCTGCTGCTGCTGTGAATTTTTCATACTGCAGCCAACATAGCTGTTCTGGAAGAACACTGTGAGCCAGACCCAGCCTCCATAAATCAAAGCATGCCGAGCCCACGTTAGTTGAGCATCTGGATGGGGAGGCAGGAGATGCCTTTGGGAGTTGCTCTGTCTCTTTGCAAGGTAGCCTGAAAGGAGACTGAAAGTGAAACTTCTTCATAGAAGCTGCACTCTCACCATGTTTCTGTTCTTAGTAGCAGAGTGTGTGGCTGGCAGAGGGTCCAGGCTGGACCCAGGGTGGGAAGAGCAGTGACAGACAGAGGTAGTGAGTCCCCACGAGGGAAAATCATAAAATGGTTTGGGTTGGAAGGGACTTTAAAGATCTTGTTCCAGCCCTCCTGCCAGAGGCAGGGACACCTCCCACTAGATCAAGTTGCTCAAAGCCCCTTCTAGTTTAGGATTGAACACTTCCAGGCATGGGACAGGCATGACTTGTCTGGGCAATCTGTGCCAGTGCCTCACCACTCTCTGAGTAAATAATTTCTTTGTAATATCTGAGATAAATTGACCCTCATTCAGTTTAAAGCCATTCCCCCTTGTCCTACCAGTCCAAGCCCTTATAAAAAGTCCCTCTCCAGCTCACTTGTAGCCCTTTTAGGTACTGGAAGTTGCTCTAAGCTCTCTCAGGAGTCTTCTGTTCTCCAGGATGAACAACCCCATCTCTCTCATCCATAGGAGAGGAGTCTCCATAGGAGAGGTGCTCCAGCCCTCTTCATGGCTGCCTCTGGACTCCCTCCAACAGTTCCATGTTTTTCTCCTTTTGAGGTCCCCAGATTCAAGTTGGATCCCACCGAAGTGGAGCATAGGGGCAGAATCCCCTCCCCAACCTGCTGGTCACTCTGCTTGTGAAGCAGCTCAGGATGTTTTTCTGGGCTGTGGATTCACTTTGCTGGGTCATGTTGAGCTTCCTGTCCATGAACATCCCCAAGTCATTCTTCCCACAGCTGCTGTCAATCCAATTTCTGCCCAGAATGTGTTTGTGCTTGGGGTTGCCCTGACCCAGGTGCCCTTGGTCTTGTTAAACTTCATGGCTGAGGGTGTGCTCAATCCCACAGCCCATGTCACCCCCATGGCAACACGAGTGAGAACACAGGGCAGAAACCTGAGAATGCTCTTACCCATGTAAACATCCAAAAATAACTGGCATTTTTGTTGGCTTTTCCTAAAATACAGTATGCATAAGCCACATGGGTTGTTGTGTTGGCACCAGTGTGGGAACAACAAGGAGTCCCAACTTCCAAGTAAGTGGCCCAGTGAAGCCCTTTGGTCCAGGGTCAATTCCTAACCTTTGTCTCTCATTAAAATATCATTCAAGTGCTAAAAACATTCTTCCCACTGGTTATATCATTATGAATGTTTACCCTGCCAGTACCTGGAAAAAATTGCTCTCTGAGGTAGAGCCAAATACCATTACTAGATCTCCAAAAGATTTGACAGTGAAATTAATTAGTTAATCTTTGTAAAGTGCTTTGAAGATGAAGAGCTCACTATGACTTTTAGGTAATGTTATTATAGGTTAGTGAGTCATTTTGTGAATTTAAGGCAGAGGGGTCTCTTTTACAGCATCTTATTATGACCTTCACCGTGTCTGTACAGCTGACCAGTCTTGTCCTGGTGTCTCCTGCAGCCTGCCCTCTGTCTTAATTCCTGTGCCGCCTCTAATCCCCTAGGGCAAGCTCCATGGTCAGGGACTGGGCTTTTTGAGAGGAAATTTCCCTTGGGTATTGAGAAAATTCTGCTAAAATTTGTTTTCAGCAAGTTTCACTCCTTGCCACTGCTTCCCCCTTTGCTGGGAAGTTTGCCATCCAAGCCTGTTTTGTCAGGTGGCTACTTCTCCTCTGCCTGAAGAGACTCAGACCCCAACATCCCCAGCATCCCAAAAAAGAGCAGCCCAATCCACTCCAGCTCGCTGCCCTGGGCCCCACCTGGATGCTCTCTGATCTTTCTGTGGAGCTCCTGGTTGGTATTAGGTCAGGGACTTTCCTCCTGCTCTGTGTTTGTGCAGAACACAGCACCCTGGTTCCCCACCAGACTCTCAGATATTGCTGTAATGCAGGTAATAAATAATAACAACCTTTAAACCTCTAGTGCAAATTACAGCCTCATGCAACACCCACGTAATTTGGTATAATATTAGCACAGTAACTACCGTGGGAGAACTATATTCAGATAAGAGAATACACAGTATTAACCCTTCCATCTGAAAGCAAATGGAATTGTTTAAATGCCTACGTCTCCCTTTCTGCCACCATGTGCTTTTCAGAAAAGTAGGAGCACAAAAGTGAAGTGAGGGGGAGATAAATAACTGAAGACAAAAGGAATCAAACAAAAAACAGTGAAGTATAATAATGATGTCATTTCTCCTGTATAATACACAAAAATTCTTCTTATGTCTGAGTCCCCTCTTGCATCTAGCCCTCCATGATTACATTGGAGGAGATGAGCCCTCTCCCAGTGTTTATAGTCTGAGGTTCCAATCTTGCAAACATTTACATGCATGTTTAACTTTATGCACACAATTAGTGCAATTGAAGTCATGCCACTTGCAAGACAAGATGCAACAAGTGAGTGTATCAAACGCTAGGTGGGAAGAGGGCGGCAGACAGATGAAGGGTACTAATGATAAGATCATGTGGTTACCTGGGCTAACTCTGCACGCTCAGTGACTCCAAATGCCTTTTTTATTTTTGAATCATCACTTAAAAAGTTTTCCCTGTCACTCTATAACTGCTTGTTGTGACTCAGAAAACGCTGGGCTTACTCATATTCGTATAGTATGTAATTAGTGGACTTCTTCATTTTCCCTTCATAGAAATGATATCTCTCCACCACTAACTTAATCCTACTTTAAAAATAAGAAAAAAAAATTACTCCAAGCCTTTCTCATTTACTCTTATGCTTTCCTTCAATCTGTTTGTGTATTAACCTCCCCCTCTAGATACCTTCTCCAAATGAGCATCTTCTAGTTTCCTGAGGCTTTTCTTATCTTCATTGCAGCTGTCCAAGAGTCAAGATCTTAGGAACAGGAAGGCAAACCAAATATAGCAGACACTCTCCCTTACACGCTGGGTCCTGGAGTTGTGAACCACACTAGGGGTACTCTTGAAAACACTTCGGCCTTGATCTATCCCTCCTGGCTCTTGCCAACCAACACAACATAGGCAAGCAGACCATGAACCTTGGCAGTGCCAAAATCAATGGAACAGCTGGGCCAGACAGGAAGGGCAAAACAGTGTTGTGCAAAGACCATCTTGTTCTCACTCTTCCTTGCTCTTTGGGGAGATGGGAAAGGCCTTTTGGCAGCTAAATCTCTCCTTAGAAGGTCTTCCAAAAATGCTGCTTCCCTACAGACTGCCATGGGAAGCTTTGCAAAGTCAGATTTAGAAAAGTCACCCTATGCATCTCTACACACACTGCTGATACTCGAGGCACATCTGTGGAGCAGGGAACCTGTACAAAGTTGTATGGACTTGGGAAGACAGTTTACACCTAACATTGTTATCACATAAATTAGAATAATTATCACATTTGTGTTGTATTTTCATGATATTTGCTTCACTTAAATTGTTGTTATAAAATAATTTTATGAGTTATGTTGCTATACTCTGCGGCGATGTAAGGGAGTTTTCTGAACTCAATGGTGAGGCCATGTGATTTAATTGCCACACTATTTGTTAATTAGTCTGGGTGAAAATGCCAGCACCTGAGTGTGTTTGGAGAGTGGGCGGTGAGAACGTAGCTTTCTGTGAAGTAGTTCCAAATGCCAGAGAGCTTGAATTTGTGGTTCTGATTTCTTGATGTTCTGACTTCTTCAGCTCTCCCTGCCAAATAGCGAGCATTCAAAGTTTTCATGGGCAGAACTTTGCTTGCGTATCTCATGCATCTGAGTGGAAGAATGTTGATCTGATTCATCACTGGATCACATCTTGTGTAGTGCAAGTGGGTTTGGATCACTCTTCCACCAGGAAGGTGGTGTTTTATGCCACATTGCAAGGGTTTGAAAGGCTCAAGCAGAGGGGTCACCACCAGCCCCCTCAGTGTCTAGCTGTCATAGCTGTAGAGCAATTTGCTTACTATCAAAGGTAGACTTGAGTCCATAGAGTCTTTGGGTAATTCTTAGTGATCAGACTTGCAAAGTCTTCATACAGTCTTGGGCCTGCAGGAGGATCTGGTCAAGGCAGAAACACCAGACTGCAAAGAATCTTGCTCATGCACAGTTTGTATCACCCACAGACATGGGTATTGGGGTATAATAACTCTGGCTTTTTCAGAGACATGTAGCACTGTTAAGGAAGCTTCTGATGGGGCCCAAGGAGATACAGGTCCTTTCCTGGCTCTTGATCTGGTTGTAAGCAGCATCAGGCACAAGACAGTCAGTACTCTCAATGTTAATATACTCAGGCCTAGAGCTGCAGATTATGTTTTACATTATGTGTGTTATTTCTGGGCTAAGAAGTTTAAAGTTCAAACATCAGATGAGTTGTGTATTTCAGGGAGCATTAAGGGTATGCCACACTCTCCTGTTCTTTCTGATGTTGCAAAGCAGACTATGGCAATCTGAGCTGGCAGAGTCACTCACAGCTTTCAAACAGCTCAGATGAGAAAGTAGCCATGTCTCTGTCATGTTTTGGAAATACAGGATAAAACACTCCCTACATAATACATGTTTTGATGAATCAAGGCTTGAGGAAGACAAACGTACCTAGAAAGGATCTCTTTGCTGCATCATAACAGAAAAAGCAACAGCCTGGCAGGGGAATGATTTGAGGGAAAGGAAATAACAACCCAGTGGTGAACTGACAGCTCCTTCAGTGCAGTACAAGGCTTCAGGAAAGATTGATTGGCTCAGGGCAGGATGAGGAAAACGTCCCACTTGTGAGTGGCCCCTGTCTGCCCAAGACTCAAACTGGTTGCACACAGATAATAATCACACTGGGAATGTCTGTTTACACATGTGGGATTATCTGGCTCTGGTTTTGTTTTCCTCAGTTCCTATTTTCAGCCCAACAACCCACCATAAAGGTACATCAGAGAGGAAAGGCTGAAAAACATCTGTAAAATCCACTAATTACATCAATTTTCTTATATCCACTGGAATGGATTTTAGCAATGAATGATTTTAGCAGCTGGGTAAACCCTTTGTCTACATCATCACTGTCTTCTGCTATGCTGGCCATAGATGGCAACAGTAAAGATGACATAAAAATAAGTCACTCTTCTGCACCAGCAGGTGGGAAAACTGCTGAGTTCTGCACTACCCTAAAGGTAATTATTTCACTGGCATTTCAGAGCAGAGTCAGCCTATATGAGAGGGAAATTGCAAGTCACCTGTGCTTAATATTTAGGTTCACATTAATTTATACCCACTGTACTAAATTGTGCCCTCATTTATATACACACTGCCCCACAGTGATTATGCAAGAGAAACAGAGTGGAGAATTTGATCTAGAGTGATTTCAAAAATAGCATCATGAAGTTAAATTGGTACAAACGCAGAGGGAGTAAATCCACAGAAGAACATAATGTATGGTATGAAATAACAAGTTACAGTGCTGACACTGTCAATGAAAACTCAACACCTGGATGGGTCCCAGACCAAATAGAAAACTCTCCCAAAAATGCTTGTGTCCATCCCATGTATGCAAAGCACCAAGAAAAGGCAGGATGCTCCAGGTCATCCAGAACCCTTGTAGGAAAGCAAAGCTCTAGCTGAGGAGCAGAAAAGTGGGGAGGCTGTTCAATCACTCTGCAGATAAGATAATTGTAGCTCAAATTCACAAGTGTAAGGTAAAAATTCACTACATGCCTGAAACTAAAAATATTTTCTTTCAGGAAAGCTGGCAGAGTGATTCAACAGCTTCCTGTGGCTTAGCTGCTATAACACAGTAGAAATAACCTTTCTTCTGTCTAGGTCTTAGGAAGTATTGTGTTTCATCCTTGCTGAGTGACCTGCATTTCACAGGTCGGATATAAAAATTATCCAAAACTCAGTTCTCCCACCCCTCAGCATGTTGAGAATTCATTGGGAAGGGTGCTTGGTGCAGAGTGTACCTGGCACCTCGGACTCATTTGCTCTTCCTTGTTCACACAGCTGTCCAGCTCCCCATGTGCCTGAAAACTGGCCAAGAGGACATCTGGATCCAACACCTGCAGAAAGGGGAGCCCTTCCCTTCCCTTCCCTTCCCTTCCCTTCCCTTCCCTTCCCTTCCCTTCCCTTCCCTTCCCTTCCCTTCCCTTCCCTTCCCTTCCCTTCCCTTCCCTTCCCTTCCCTCCCCTCCCCTCCCCTCTGGCTTGGCCATGGCGTTTGAGTCTCAAACGCAACACTGGGAGCTCCTGACAATGACAAGTGATGGTGCTTCAGAGAGTATTTCTTACAGGCACTGTGCTCACATTTCTGCAATGCTCTACTACATGGTTTCCAAGTTGAAAATACTCTGGTGGTGGAACAATACTTCTTCTTTTCCAATCTTTTGTTACTCCCAACAGCATAATTAAATTTTATGGGGACATAATAATATGGTATCTCATACACCGTTACGATGTGTGACTTTTGTAAAATTTTTAAAAAGTTCACTGAAAGGACCTCGAGGCATTTAAATATCTGGCAATATGGATGGGACTCCTCACATCTAACACCAGCCACTGAAACAGCAGGGGTCCAACCTAAAGTGAGCCATCTCATATCCCAAAGGGGAGCTCAGCCCTGGCAGAGGGCAAGGCATCTTCCCTGAAAAAGGCACTGCTGGTCATTCCATGGAGGTTTCTGACCCTTTCCACTCACCCTAGGTGCAGCTGAGATCCATGGATTAGATGAGATACAAATTTTAGAGACCTAATTTATGGAACATCGATCCAACACTAGGGTGAGATGTGGTACTGGAGATATCTGTACAATACTGTTATAGGCATGTGTAACTAGTAGGTAAAGCTGCCTGCATGTAAATTTTAGGCACTTTTAAAGTTAAAACTTAAAGGGTGAGGAGCCAGTGACTTTTATTCTTCTCCTTGACCTTGCTGCAGCTGAAACCAATAGAGGAGACACTTGGTGTTAAAAACAAAACTCCCAGTCAAGGCAAATTCCTGGATGCTGAAGGTTTTGCATAAGATCACTGTGGGAGCTTCAGGCAGGTAAACAAGTCACAAGGCAGCTTAGGTGTGTAAAATTACTATGGATCTCTGAATAGGGGAATTGAATTGGGTCCAAGTCATCTCCTTTTTATATTAACAAAGGGCCCCATAGGCTCAAGGCTGTGCTTCTGCTTTTCCAGCATAAGTATTTTTCTGTAAGCAAAGGCTCCGTCTGACCAGAATGTTATAGATATAATTTCTAAAGCTTTTTGAGATTCCGGGGTATAATGCACTGCGTAAATGTGAATGCTACTACTGAAGCTTCTGCACTACTAAAAGTAGAGCTCTGGTGACAGAAATATAGGTTTGATAATTATTTGATATGATGAATCAGTTAACGATTCTCTTGTGAGTAGCCAACAGCCTAAATTTGCTACAGCCCAGTCTTTACATTGGGGGTTTGCTCTCCTCCTCACCTTTCCTGGAATGCCAGCTATGATGAGCAAGCTATTTTCAGTTTCTTATTAGGAAGCTGCCTTTGGATCAGTTCCTACACTACTTAGCATTTTGCCTGAGTAGCAAATTCAGGATCTGGCCCTAGGAAACCTGTTCTCTTGGCACATTCTCTTGGCCAATTCCTTGTCAGCTTAGTTACCTCTATCTGCTATGTGCTGTCTGCAGTGGCCTGTGTAGGCACCTCTAGGAAGATGGAGCTGTTGTGACACTTGTCTCACAAAAGAGCCTCTCCAGTTCTTCACTTTGAAGGTCCACTAAAAGGTGTGTCTGTGATGACACATCTGCTCTGGTATTTTTTTTCTTTCTTTCTCATATTAAAAAGTACCGTGATAAGTTCTTGTCGCTGTGCCAGGATGTCACTCGATACGTGTAGAGGAGAAACAGTTTAAAGCTACTTGACTAACAGCTTCCTCTGTCAAATATGACATTAGAGTTATGATTGTCTCTTTTTTATCTCTTCACTTTGATGACAAGCTTATCTGAGGTAGTGAGACAAAGAGCTGAGTTGATTCAGCCTACCATGCTGTGCAGGTGAGAGTTTTGAGATCATGTACAGCTGTTCGAAGGGCAAGTCCTGGTGCTGAATGACAGCTGCTTTCATCAGAAGCATGGCTTGTTTTTTCTTTCTTTCTTTCTTTTTTTTTTTTTCTTTTTTTTCTTTTTTTGACAATGCCAAGAAATTCAACTGAGGCTTAAGGAATGTACAAGCTTAAATATCAAAATGTGACTGCTTGTATAATAATGTCAATCTGAGCTACTGCTCCTTTTGATATTCTTAGATCAGATCAGATGCTCTTAGAAAATCAAATATGTTGTTGCTGATTCTGGTCAGGAGTGAATCTGTTTACCAAACCTCTGTGTGTGGATCTGACAGTACAGGGTATCACACCCAGTGCAATACTGCCTGGAATATTAACATTTCTGATTTGTTGCTAGGAAAGGGCTGCAGCTTGCTAAGTTCTCAGCTTATCAATCAGCACTTTCCATGATCACAGTTTTCACCATTTTTGGCAGAGCAAAGGGATATTCCATCCCTTTTCCCTCCCTTCCCCTGCCACCTGACCTCTCAATACCAATTTTTAGTGATTTGATAAGTTCATTAGCCCACTCTCCAAAAGCCCTCAGATAGTGTAAGTTATTGGGGCTTTTGACATGTGGCTGTGTTGAATTTCCCAGAACACTCCCATACACAGATGTAGCATGAGCTTTTGCAAAAAAAGCGCTCAGTCTTTATTGCATGAACAAAATCTCCCATGTAAGCAAGCAAAGAGGTATGTGCTTATCCAAGTATTTATCTATGCCTGCAGGTATTTGAAGTTTGTGAAGGAGTGCAGGGTTTGTACATGCACTGGTTGGACTATACACACATGTTATTAAAAGCTGGATATACCTAAGGCTCTCTCTCACTCTACCTATCCAGGAATGACTACACTTATTTTTAAACCTCAGGTTTTCTTGCGTTCCTTGAACAGAGCAACCTGATTTTTTCCCTACTTTTTCCTTTCTACTTGTCTGCTATGTCACAAATATATTATCTTCCCAAACCATCAGGCACATGACTACATTCATGATTTTTACTATTTCCTTTTGCTTTTCCTCAAAAACTATTCAAGGAGTCCAGCTTCCTGAAACAGATAGATCCTGGCCATGTGATGTTGGAAAGTCTTGAGGATAAAGACACTACTTTTTGTTCCTATAACGAGCATGTCAACCAGGTCTCTGTAGAAAATACTTTTCCAGAATGGTTTTCTCACCAGCAGGAGACACTGCTTTTTCTGCCATGAAACGTGTGAGAGGCTAGGAGTTTATCTTAGGTGAAAACAATCATTCATGTCAGCCAGCAAAGACACTGGAAATAAGAAGAGTATTTGTAGCCACTACAGTATTCCAGTACATGGTACTTTTGCAGCTATTGATTGATATTCATGGAAACCTAGAGAGAGTAGATTCTATTAATACCAAATCTACATATTAATCTTGATTAATATTAAAACAGGACTGGAAGAGTCATGTGAAGAAGCCCAGGGAAGCCAGAGGGCTTGTACATACTGTAGCAATGTCTAATATTTATACAAATACCAGTTGCAAAAGGAAAGAAAAAATGCTGGTGATTCTCTGTTTCTATATATGCATTATAACTTATTATATTATACTGTAACAAACTTATAGACTTTTACACTGCGAAATTATCTGTGTATGATAGGAACTTGCTCTGACCCAGATCCCACCACTGAAGTCATGAAAAGGGAAATCCTACGCTCCATGGGATCCTGTTCTCACAGTGAGGGCCACCAGTGCCATTGTGCCATATCTTCCCATGCAAGGCCACAGAATGCAAAGAGATACAGGAAAAGAGAAGTATGTGTCTCATTTCAAAACCTCCTGGAGCAAGGTTGATTTAATTTTATTTGAAATAGGAATCTTGTACTACTGCAGCAATGCAGGCTTGCACAGGGCCTAGGAATCTAGGACTGCAGAAAACCAACACCATTTTAGTGCCATTGAAATTTGAGGTACTGGGTACCTAGATGGTTTTGAAAATCTCAATATGCTTTAATTTGCCCTTCTTGACATCTAAATATCTTAGAAACCTATGACCACTTATCTTCCAACAGAGACTTGGAAGACTTAAAAAATGTTAGATCCTTTCATTATTAGAGTCAGAGTGGTAGCTAATTGTTACTGAGTAGCTTTTCACCCAACAATAACAAGCAATAAAAATCTAATAATCCAAGCGATCGACTGTATTGAATAATTCTTCTGAGAGCACAGTGCAAATAGCACAATTCTGGGCATACTAAAGAGAGTGAAAGATTAATATCTAAATGAACACAGAAAATGTCTGTCACGTCAGATACATCAACTCTGTCAGTCCAATACATACACTTAATTAAAATGGTTCAACCATCTGTCCAAGAGGGTGCATGGGAAAACTTTAATTGATCGTCTCAGTTTTTCCAAGCGATCAGGAAATAGGGCTAAAGCTAGCTCTCCTGGAATGGATTTAAGAATTATAAAACTGACAGTTGGGGAATTTTCTGCTTTAGCTATTTTAAGCCTCTCTTATTTCTCCCCACAACTTTGATAGAATTGGATGAATCAAAAATATAGATGCGCCTGAAGTACCAAGAAGGTGAATGACATCCCTGGGTGACAGCCAGGCCTTGTGCCTGAGGGATGATGTGCTGTGAAGAAGGGTAGGTGCTTTCCTGCCCTCCCTGGAGGGCACTGCAGAGGAGCAAAGGCAGCTTTCATTTTCCACTGGGGCTCTCAGGAGCTCAGTGAATGGAAACAGCTGAGAGGACATGCAGGATCTCTCACTGCTTTATTCACCTCACCCGCCTCTTGATCAGGTCTCTGCTCCAGAAGAAGATGCAAAGTCAGAGTTGTGTTCACCAGGGTGTAGCTGCCTCACCTGGAGTTGTGCCTAAGGTGGTGGATCCTGGGATGAAATTCAACTCATTTTACTTCACCTGCCTAAAAGATATCAAGTCTGAGCTGGTCACCTTATGAAATCAGTGGAAGAAAGGCTCCTCTAGAAGGTGGATGAAGCTTTCTGCAGGTGGTGCTGCTGAAGGCCTATAGAAAGTCATTACGTCGGTACAACAATTTTCCCTAAAAGACAAGTTGTAACCTACCACTGAAGACAAGTGACCTTCATTCATGCTCATCTTCACAGCCACTGGTTTCCCAAACCAGACCCCTCCTGATTGTTTTTACCTACATTCAGTCTTGGGGTTACAATCTTAGGTGGCTAATTTATCTTCTTTGCAGCATCCTCTGCCCTCTGCCATTCACTAATCTCCAAAAGATGAGATTCTTCTGTCAGCCATCCTCACAGAAACATCCAAAAGGCCAGTTTGACAAGCTTCAAAGAAGGAAAGTACTACAGATTCTTCATATGGCAAATTTTGTATGAAACCCAAAATAAAAATAACAGTGGCTATTCTCTTGTCCCTGGGAGGTTTGCCAGGTGGCCCAGGTCCTTCCAGCTGATACCGTATTGTCATTCACCAGCCTCTGAAATAACAGCCTCCACTGATGAGGTGAGGAAAAGCTCCAGAGAGCAATCACTGAAGCAGGGATAGCTGACACAGGAGCAATCCCTTTGCTAATCATCCCCTTAGGTCCTTCAAAACCGGGATGGCAAGAGCTTACCCAGGGCCCTCTCAGCAGGCTCTGTGCTGTTATCATGGCTGCCTACTCTCTCCAAGACACGCTGGCTCCAGCGGTGTTTTATATTCCTTGTTGTGGGAAGAGGTTTATGCCTCCTCATTGCTTCACTGACAGCTAGAGGAGATGGCTGAGCAGCGGTGGGAGCAAAACGAGTCCTCCTTCAGCCTGCTCCGTAGCCTCAGGAGACAGCAGGGCTGGGGCACACCCTGCTCGAGCAGGGTGGGTGGGAATGCAGCTTCAGAAGGCTGTCTCTATCCCTTCAGACCACTAACAATCTTCCAGTCCACTCAGGTGCTTGCAAAGTGGACAGACCCCAGGCACCTTTGGTTCCTTTCTGCGAGCTGGATGCAGCCGCAGCAGCTGGTGAGCCCTTGTGTGCTGCTCTGCTGGTGGGAGCTGTGTCTGTGTGTCTGTGTGTCTGTGTCTGTGTGTCTGTGTGTGTGTGTGTCTGTGTGTGTGTGTGTCTGTGTGTGTGTGTCTGTGTCTGTGTCTGTGTGTCTGTGTGTCTGTGTGTGTGTGTGTCTGTCTGTGTGTGTGTCTGTGTGTGTGATGGCACTGCCAAGGCGTTGAAATGCACACCAACGCTCCTGAGAATCCAGCTCTCTCTGTGGCTGTCTGGCCCAAGAGCTCAGGTGCATGAAGGGCTTTGAAATGTTTGTTTTGTGTGTGCAGGGAGCTCGGTGACTGCCTAATGGCTGTCAGCTACCAACAACGTGCCGAAAACAGCCAGCGGTCAGAGTACTTTCAGAAGTGTTCCTATCTTGTGGGCTACAGCAGTGTTTTTTACAAGCCTGTCCCGGTCTAGCTAAAAAAGTTCTGCAAAAATGTGGGGAGACAGCAGTCAGGTGGAAAGCTTGTGGGAAGGCTCATGAACTGGGACATTCTGCTGGGCTTGCTTCCCTGGTACACCAAGTAATGTCCTTTGAGGTTGTTAACCTGCCCTTGGTTCTGCCTCCAGCCTCCTCATCCATTCTCTCTGCTTTTCCCACCATTCACCTGCTCTCCATCTCATTCCTGAGCTGATATGTCTGCTGTGAGCACAGAGCTCTGCCCTATCCTGTATAACCAAACTGTGGCTAGCACTGCCATAAGCTGAGCCTAAAGCCAGGTATGTGTGTTTTAGCAGTGCCCATGCCCTATACCTGAATGCCCATTCTATACCTTTCTCACCTGGACTCCATGAACAAACCCCACCGTTGTCCTGCCCTGGCTCTCTCTGCTTGTGCTGTTCATGGCACCCAAGGTCAAGAGGTGCTCTCACCCCGAGAGCCAGTTTGGGAGCAGATTAGGTATTCTGTGTATGTTTGAAAACTGGAAAAACTTCCACTTCTGAACATCATCCCCTGTGCCTGTTGCACTGTCCCAGAAGCTCCCAGTGACAGTACAGTTCCTTAAGAATTGCTTTTCAACTTGGTAGCCTTTTCCCAGTGGGGTCATACTATTTATTTGTGTTCACTAAAGCAGTGCCTTATATTCCAGCCACATGAAGCCTGGTGTGTCATTATCCTAAACTGATTTTCTCATTTAATGTCAGGAATATAATTGTGTGATTTGTTGGAAAGCTCCTGCTTCTATTCACAGTAGCTACTGTTTGCCGAAAATTACACTGTATGATGACATCTAATTTTTCCAATTAAAAGTGGATTGTCACCATCCCAGTCTTCTGGTGTACTCATTTAGTAGTTAAGCTCTCTGGGTAAACTGGGGAGAGTTTACAAGAAGACATATCATCCTTAATATTTAAAATACACTTTAAGAGGAATGACTAATTGTGTGGGAATAATGTCATCACTATGTTTGCATTATAGCTCTATGATCAAAGACAGACTTCTAAGATATAATCTAAGATCACTTAAATCCTAATGAGAAATTATATGGGAATTTTGGTATTTCAACTATCCACAAGAGTAGCTGAGCTCAATTATCCCGATGTCATGAGGGATTTGTTTGGATAATTGAGACTTCTGACCATTGAGACAATGTTCATTGTAACTAATGGGCATGCAGGGATAAATCTCTATTTTGAAGAAGAGGGAATTGTACACAGCTACAGCTTTGAATTACCAAGTTGTGCTGTAAACCCAATTTGGATTCCCATGGACCCATGTGGTTAATAAATAAGTGAGAAGGTGGGCCTGGAACTCCTTTGAAGCATTTGTCAATTGGTTTGTAAACATGATCAAGTTAGTACAGAGATAAATGGCTCCACCTGTTACCCAGCCCCGCAAAATTTATCAACTTGAGATTAAAATCTCTTTACCTATCCTTATGATGAAGTTCATAATTATGAAAAAATGTATCATATATTACTCGCAAGTCAAAACAAATACTATTCCTTAGATTAGTGGACCAGCACAATTACACATGTCTGTCTAATACTTTCTCCTTGAACTAATTAATAGGGTGAGAAAATACACTCAATTGTTTGTAAGGGTGAAGTGTTTTTACACTTGCTAAAGACATCTGTGTCTTTCTGGGTCTCTTTGAGCCAACGTAGCCATTGGGGCCAGCTGGGCAGGATTCACTCCATGCTCCTATGGTTTCAGAGTCATCCCAAGACAATAGAAGGTATGGAGATGAGAGCAGAGATATGGGCAAAGAGCTCACTGTGGTTCTATCTGAAGACTGTGAAAATAGGTCAAGTAGGTTTGTTTGTCTGTTAATGAAGTCTGTCAGAGCTTTCTCATTCCTTTTTTAGGAGGAGGCTCTTCTTGTAACACCTAATAGCATCTGACTGGCTGAGAGAATAAAGCAAGTGCTGAAATACTTTTTTAAGAGCAACTTAAGATCACATCCCTCACTGAATGTTACTAAAGGTTGTGTTCAGAACTCACCTCAAGATTTCTGAAGACTTTTTCAATTAATGACAATTTTAACATCCTTCACTAGTGTTAATAAGCCAACAGAGTAGAGAATGCAAAAAACCCCTCAAAATGCAGAATAATTAAGAATATCTTGCTGCCACTTTAAATTCATGACACTTCTATATCTTGTGTACTTCATGAACTTCTGGTAGCTCCCTGTCTAGGGTAATACGAAAAGGAGTAAGAATTACTGGAGCAATCAAACAACTTGCATACAAGCAGAGGCTGAATAGATAAGGACAAGAGAAGATGTATGATAGGAGATCTAAACATGCATTAATGCTGTGAAGAAGAGAAAGAGGAAATGATCAGTCACTATTTTCATAATGGCAGTGGGTTCAGCATTGTAAAAGGAAGATTTTTTTGCACAATAGAACCATACTAACTGCTACAGGATGTGGCAGAGCGTGGAAATGCAGTAGGTTCAAAAAGGCTAGAAAAATTCCAAATGAGACAAAATGGACAGTGGTGGCTATTAAAACTGATGATCCATGAGCAAATCTGGTTAAACCTCTATCTACTGATTTCAAGAACTGGAGATCAGATGACATGGTAGCACTATGTTGTATTTTTTTTCTTGGGCCCTTTCCTAGGGATCTGGGCAGGCCAGGACACAGGCAGGAGAGCTGCTCATTTATTAGTCTCAGTGTGGCTGCTGTTTGGAGGGAAGACTCTGCCTTCATGGAAAGCAGGATGGGCAGTGCTGTCAGCCTTGGGTCCCACAAATGTTCCCTATCCAGCTGAATTAGCTAGAGTAGGTGTTGGCAGAAGGAAACCTCTGATTGGGACCTTCTGAAGGCTTCTCTCATAAACGTAAATTTCAATTTGAAGTAGAAGATGTTACTGAAAAGTGAGTTGAGGGATTTCAATCTATGGAAAGATGACCTCTGAATCCCTAAGAAATGCCCACGTATCAGGAGGCAAAATCAATGAAATGTGGGTGCCTCCAGAAGAAGGTGTCAGCAAAGGGTTGTTTAGAATTTGTGCCATGTTTTTACATGTAAGGTAGGAAACAAAACTAGTCCTGAACACATCTTTTAAGTTCTACGTGAATCAGTTTGAAATCATAATTAAAATCACAGCTGACCAACCATGGATTTATCTGGCTTCCTGCTATAAGATTCAGAAAGTACCATGGGCAATATATGGCACAGTGCCAGTGCCACACTCTAAATTAACTGGGAGAATCTGGTTTTGCATTGTGTTCCACTCTACTATTAAGAAGATGGGCAGACATGTTAGACAGGACTTGTTCCCACTTGATTGATCTTGGCTCTATACTATTTTGGAAGTTAAGTACTTTAACCTTTATCCCATTGCTGCTTGGTGTGATGTAATAGTAGAGCTCCTAAGTGCATGTCTTTTCAGGAGCATCTTAAATCATGCACAACTTAATCGAGCTATTAAAAAATAAAGTTTCTTCTCTTGCTTAGTCTATTTTACATCCCAAGTGACTGAAGTCCACTAGTAGAAGTCAATCATATTAAGGAGCAATTGGCTTCTTGCCTTGGTTTGTCTCATGGAACCACTGCCCATCTTCTCTTGGTGTGCTTCTTGGGGCTCTGATCAGCCAGGCTGCATCATACCAACACATTAGAGGCATTACTTCAATTTCTAGGGTCATACCTAGCACTACATGACCCTACAGTGTTACTACAGACTAACAAAGTTTGGCAAGGAAGAGGGGAATTTCTGGGAATTCAGTGAAGCATTCATGCTCTGTGAAGCAGTGTCCCACTGGTGGGCTCTGTTGTTTGACTCACTTTCAGTGCTTCAGTTTTCATGTTGCTTTTCCTCTAAGGTAACCACGCCATAGATCTCATTCTGTAACACCACATCCACTCTTTGTGAAGGCCATGGGGGAGTGTAATCAGATCACATGCAATGGCTCTTTGCTTGAGGGTTGGTACCTTCAGTGTCATCTGCACTGAAGAGATTGGTGAGGCAGAGCTGCAAATCTGACAGAGACTGCATATTTGTCCAGTCACCTGAGAGGGACAGACACAAATTCTGAGTTATTTATTTAGTCTAGATGGTCTAAGCTAAACCTCTACTTCTGTCTGGGATCTGAACAGTGAATAATATCACCTTTTCACTTTATGATTCATGTTGTATCTAATCTGACTTGCTTTCAGAATAATTCTCTTTATGCTAGATTTGTTCCTTTTCTGCTCTAGTCCATGGGTCATAGTAGAGGACATGCATCACCCTGGATATGGCATCATTAGTTTCCACTCTGGAGTTGGGAAGAGGGTCATCAGATGAAGGCAGATACTATTAAGCCTTTAGTTGTCATGGCTACCTTCCTTCCACCTCACTCGTGGAATTGCCTTGGGAGATGTAATGGAGAAGACACTAAAAATCTTGCATTGCTGCAACTTCTTTTTAACAGATTATGAGACCCCTGGCTTTCTGCACTTTCCCTGGGAAGGATTTTCATCCTCAGGCTCCCATCTGAGTCAGTCCACAACAAGAAGCAAGGGATGAGACTTGGCTGAAAGAGCAGCTGTGGAAAGAGAAGGGGAAATGAGTAAAAGGCAGAAGAAAGTGGGTGAAAACAGAAATACATCACCAAAGAAGAGAGGTGTTATGATGAGAATCAGGAAATAATACAGGTTGCAGGAAATAAAATGAGGAGAAGGCTGAGAGAACAGCAAGAGGTCAGAAAAGAAGTGAAAACCAGATCTACATTTCCCTTCCTCCCAGGCTGCAACACACTAGCTAGGAAAAATGAAGATTTCAGTGTTGTACAGCAAAGAAGACCTCCAAGGACCTCTTCTCCAGTGCTGTAGGAATTGGCTCCCATTTTCCCCTACATCCCTCTCACCCACTGGGAATCACATCTGCAAGACAAGGTGAGATCACTGCACTCTTGCTTTGTCACGTAAGCTGATGAAGGAAGACAGGAGGACCCTGGTGCCCTGATTGGCTTCAGACAACCTGAGCCCATGAGCCACTCTCCAGGGTTAAGCACAGAGGGCAGGTGCTCCCTGTGTGCTGTCCCCAAAGATGGGCACATTAAATGGTTTCGTGCCTGTGGAGGAACTGGCTGCCTGGTGTTCCTGTGCAGGAACCTGAGAAGGAAAGCAAAACCAGGGGCATTTATTGCACAGGACCTAATGTGCCATACATTTTTCACTTAGCCTAACCCAATATAATACGTTCCTGTACCTTTATCAAAATGTTTGTGATGCATTTTAGGACTCAATAATGAAAAAAAATAAACACTATGGGTGTTCTTATTTAGTGATAGGTTTTAACAGGTCGTGTGGGTTACATTAGTGTAATTCAGTAGCAATGTGTTACAGATTCATCTCTTCGTAACATAAGATTTAGAATTCTTCGTTTGGGGATCATGTAGTTCTGCAGAAAACGTCAGTGGTTCTCATTTTCAGGCACTAAAGCAGATGTTATTGATGCCTTTATTGTTAGTGCTGGCCAAAGCTTAGATTTCTACCTGCTTGGAATAAGCTTTGGGGTCTCTCTCCCTCCAGCAAAATCACTGAAAGTATAGGACTCCTTAAACTGAAACTTAAAGCCCAGTCAGTACAGGTCATCCCCCAGTCCTGCCCACTGGCTGCCTCCAACCCAATTGCTCACAGTCTTTGCAAATGATTACCTTGGCTTAGGCATAAGGAAGGCTTAAACATGTTTTTCTCTTGTAAGACAAGCATTGTCATTTTAAACACTGCTGTGGAAGTGGCAGGATGCTGAGGCACTGAAATGTTTGCGACATTTTTTTTTTCTTTTTTGCAATTAATTTTGGGGGGGTTAAGGAAAGATCCTCCATCGTGCATTTAACTGACCTGCACTCTGTCACTGAAAAGAAAGTGCCTCTGAGTGTTCAGGATAAATAAAGAGCATGCAGGCCTATTTTTAGACCTAATTTCATTGTTGTTTCCTAGGCGTGTTCTGTGATTGAATGATCTTTTATTTATTTTTTTATTAAGATATTAATTAACAGCCATTTATTTTTTTGAGATTTGTTTCCTCCTCAGACACAAACACTGTCTGCTCCCTTTTTCTCTTAATGTATGAACCATTTGCTACATGCTTACAAAATGATATCAAGTGTAAATCTAGTCCTGATAAGCAACCTTGACAAGGAAATTACTTAGCATTCAGTGTTCATAGGAAGGGAGGGTGGGAGAAAAAGGGAGAAGGAAAAGGAGAGAAAGGATAAGATCTCAAATGAAATCAGCACAATGTGCTCCACTACGATTGGTTCTAGAGCAGATAAGATTTCTATTTCTTCATAAAAAGGTCAAAGTGTCTCAGCATCAAAACTGTATTTACCAAAGATTGCTGTCATTTGGTGAATTGATCACACACAGAGTAAACAAACCTTTGTAAATATGGAATCAGATTAGCATTTTCAGGTTTCTCAAATGCAGCATTCTCTATAAAATGGTTGGGCATTTTTCTTAGACATTTAAATCCTATGCAAATAGTTACAGCAAATATATGAATCAGAAAAATGCACTTTCAACTGCAGTGACCACTCCTTTCTGTATCTCCTTTTATTTGAAAATAGGCAAACACAGGACTGGGTTATTTCTATTTGCTTTTTCTGTTGAATGTTTTTAATGGTTTGTACTGACAGAGGAAAAAAAAATATGTTTAGTTAAAGTTGATACAACCCACAAGTGGACATGTCAAAACAAGCTATAGAAAGTTACTTTTGATGTGTTTTATTGAGATATCTATGGTACTTTCCGATTGCTTTATGCCAAAAAAGGTAGCTCTACTCAAAAATTATTTCTTTTGAAAACCACAAATACAACTTGTCAGCCTTTTAAACCTGCTCCAGTATATTTAAAGAGATCCTTCTTAAACTACCAATTGTCTACTCCTGGGGAAAAAAAAAAAAGACAAGTAATACAATAAAGCCATGTCAAAAATCTTTACATGAACTACTTGATATTAGGTCACTATTATTTGTATGTGTGCATACATCTGTTTTTGTTTTCAGTGGCTGCATGTGCAGGTGTTAAAAAGTAGCAGTGCAGAAAAGCAAGTTATTATCTCAGTGACTGCAAGTGCTCTGAGCCGAAACTGCAGAATATTTGATAACACCCTGATGTTCTTTCTATTTTAGGATTCTTCCTCTTACTGCAGAGAAGTAATCCAACCTGAAATTTTCCATAATTTTCTGTTTTCTCCTGAATCTCTTTAATCAGACCTTAACACTGCTAAAGTGATACTGAGGGGGGAAAAATAACCCAAAAACAAAAAACCAAAACCACCAGAAAACTCAGTCTCTTTCCGTACTCGGAGATATGGTTTTCCCCACCTTAAACATACAGGTTTTGAGTTCAAAGGCTCAGCTTCCTGGGTGATAGTGAAGGTCTGTTGTTTAGCCAAAGGATCAAGAGGATACTGGGTGCTGAGGTGTCAGAGAGCGTGTCTAGGCAGGGGTGGGAGGTTTATCAGGGGAGGTGGGAGGGTTGGTAACCTTGATGTTTAATTACCCCATCTTATCCATGGCTGCTGTAACCACAGGGTGAGAAAAAGTGAAGAAAAAAAGCCTAATAAAATGGCCTGTGACTTTTACACCTGGCAAGTGTGTGAGGCTGTGCCTTCCCCTCCTGCTGTTGTGGAAAGAGCTCCTTGCCAAGGCCCTGCCCTTTGAGGGAGCTTGGGCAGCTGAGCCAGAAGCCTCAGGAGAGCTGCCCTTGTCCTGGGATGAAGATGGACAGAGGGACACACACAGCCCTGCTTGGTAACACTGGGGACATCCATGGTAGGTGCCACCAAACCTAATGGAGAAACCAGAGGTGATGCCCAAGGAAGAGTTAGACACCATCAGCCCTCCAGGAATATCCACCAAAGCAGTGCAGGTACAAGCACAGACTGAAAAGAAGAAGCTTGTAAGGGTGGGAGCTTCCATAGGAATCACAATAGTCCCTGAGATGTAGACTTCTTCAATCTGAAAGAAAATTTTTTTCTGAAAAATAGGCATCTCAAAAAGCCCTCACACTGCCCAGGAGCCTCTGCCTGAGTGAGAGACAACTGGGCTTGGTCACCCCACGAAAATGCATGATTAAAGTTGGACAAAGGGTTTTGTGGTCATTCTTAGAGAAGGTGTGAAAATGTAAGCCTGGGGAGAGCTTCCCTAGTTTATTCAGGGCTGGGAGTCCTGGGCTGAAGCTCTAATTCTGTCTCCCCAATATCACACTGTTGGGGTAGCTTTTCCTCACCATACTTGTTCTCATTACCCCTCTCAGAGGGTGGCCCTCATTCCAAGGCTGAGTGGGTAGGTAGACAGTGCTCTCTGACATGAGAGGTAGACTTTTATGCTTCATATATTTATATACGTGTATGTGTGTCCTTGCACAGTGAACTCTGCTTTAGGAAGAAGTCCCTAAGACATAAAATCCATCATAATAAGGCAGGGTGGAGAAAAATGTGTATAGGAAAAGTTGCAGTGACTTTAATTTGTACAAAATATTTATCTGTGTTTTGATAAAACTATTGCCATAATGTATTTCAGTCTCTAGTAAGTTACACAAATTTTAATGCACTAAGATGTTGTGGTTTTCACTGTTTTCATGGAATTATAGAATCATTTATGTTGGCAAAGACCCCTAAGATCATGGAGCACAAGCCATTAATCCAGCACTGCCAAGTCCACCACTAAACCACGTTCCTAAGTGTCACATCTCCACATCTTTGAGATACCTTCAGGAACAATGCCCTCACCACTTCCCTGGGCAGCCTGTTCTGGGCTGCTTCACAACACTTTCTGAGAAGTAATTTTTCCTAATATCCAATCTAAACCTTTCCTTCATCGAGTAATAAGCCCTCCTTTTACTGACGATGCTTTTATAGAAGTATTTTTTAAATTGTCTTTTACAACAGTAGCTGAATGAAATTCTCTTTGGGCTTTACCTCTTTTAATTTTCTCCCTGTGTAACCTCACAACATCCTCGTAGTATTCCTGAGTGGCTTGACCCTTCTTAAGAAGCTCAGAAACTCCTTTTTTATATGCCAAATTCCAGTCAGAGATCTCTGTTCAGCCAGGCAGGTCTTCATCCTCACTGAATCATTTTTCAGCACACGACATCAGCCTGCTCCTCTACAATTAAGATTTCCTTCTTGAAGAATGTCCAGCCTTCCTGGATCACTTTGCCCTTCAGGACTTCCTCCCAAAGGACACTGTCAACCAGGCTCCTAAACAGGAAAAAAATCTGCCCTCTAGAAGTCCAAAATGGCAGTTCTGCTGACTCCTGTTCCTTATTTCTCATAGAATCAAAACATTCTATCACTTCACTGCTGTTTTACTCTTTTATTAGATTCTGTGTGTTTTATCTTTTGATAGATGTTGGTGGCTTTCCTCCTTTTTGTGCTTCTGAGCCTCTTGAAACATAAATTTTCTAGTATGGAAGATATATTGAGGTTAAGATCACTGTTTTCCTCTTTATACAAGAATTCATTAAAATACTTTTTTGTTAAATTGTAAGGTGCATGTTTCTAAATTTTGCTACTGCAAACAAAGACTGTGTTGACATTATTATCAAAATGTGTTCATGAAGAAGGTTATGGTGGGTTTTACTGTAAATGTGGCATTAGAAGAATGCAAACATCACAGGAAAAAAGAATTTAAGCCTTGGTAAATTCATCTGTATATGGCATGACAACTAAAGGAGACCGAAAGAGCCTCAAATACATTCTTAAATAAGAATGCCTGTAACTTTATCTCAGTATCTGAGCAAAAAGTTTTGCAAAGTACTAACAGAGGCATCATTTCCTGCAATGCTTTATGCCAGTTGACTTCTGTGAGTAAGGACTTTGTCTAGTATTAGGTGTTAGCAGGATTGAGCCTAACCTAGCTCCTCATGTAGCAAAGCACGCTTGCTGCAAGCCACTGGCTGTCAAAAACGAGCAACTGCCAGCATCTGGGTGAGGTTTGGCTCTCCAGTGCACCAAGGAATTCAGAGGACATTGATAGTGGAAGGAACCAGGTCAGGTTTTAACTTGACTGCAAATTAAGAGCTCACTGGGCATAAGAAGAATACTCCTGCACAGAGCAAGTAGGCTGAGCAAGAAGAAGTGTGTGTCTGATCTTGCAAGGAGCCTATTAATGGAGTCATTAAAAAGGGACCTGTTCTGCTATTGTGGAAGCATTGCCCATGACTCATGGGCTGTATCAGTGCAGCATGTGGTGCTCTGCCCACAGCCAGCTTAGCCTGGGAGCTTGACTTCTGTGCAAGGGTTTCACTTCCAATAAAAACCAGCCTGTCTGCCCAGTTACTCTGGCTGTCTGCAGTAACCCCTGGCCAACCCACACGGATTTAGGATATCCAGCAGATAACTTGCCCCCATCTCTGCTACTGTGCAATTTCAAGTGAGCAGAGTAGGGAGAGCCAGCTGTTAAAGCCAGATGTTGAAAACCACCATCTGATGCCTCCAGCTCCCTGTGGTATGGACTCCTTTCCTGGGAGTCATGCCACGGCGCTTGGCTCAGCCAGCATTTCCTCCTTCTTGCCTGTTTTCCCCAGCTCAGCCCTGGAAATCCCCACTCAGCTGCCTCTCCCCCAGCCCGTGCCCCCAGGGCCAGCGTGCACCCATCTGCCCTGGGTGCTGCCCTGCACCCCGCGCTGCTCCCAGCGTGTTCCTCGCTCCCTGGCCTCGGGAGGCTGCAGATCCACGGCTGTTTGCTCTGCGGGTGTGCTTGTGTTTGTGGAGGGCTGGTCCATCCCTCAGAAGGAACCTGACTGGCCAGGAGCTGCAGTGACTCGGATTCCATCAAACATGGAATCCTTACCCCTTGTTTTCTTGTCCCCTGCCACCTGTTTTGTTCACTGGATGGTTTTCCGGGCAGTGAGAAGGTCAGAAGCCCTCTCTTAACCACACATCTTTGTGCATGTCACATATGTGATATATGCTATAGCCATACAAACACTTCTAATAAAAATTGTTCCTGATACTTCAGTATGACCAACATAAAATGCTGCGAATCTGTGAAGCTATCAAAAATTGTAAGGATTAAATGTAACAAGCATCTATTCAGGTAATTTTATTTGCTGGATAGTTGCAAAGTGTGTGAAATAGATTCTGATCATGTGTCACATCTTAATCCTTAAGTCTTAAGGGATAAAGGCTTTTATAGAATGAGAAAATAGATATTTTGGAACTAACTACTGATTCCAACAGAGTAAACTTTTAGAAAGTCACCAATGACTATGAGATACAAACCAAAAAACTACATATGGGGGATTCTGAAAAGCTTCTGCAAAGCTTCCAAGTAAGTTCAATGAGAAGAATGGGTTCTTTATTTTATGAACCTTTTCAAGCTTCAGACAAGAACTGACAAAAATGATAATTTTTTTCTCATAAATACCTAATATTTATTATTTGTCTAAAGCAAAAGAATTTTATTTTGACTATTAGATTTTTAAACTCTCAGTAAAAAGGAAAAAAACCCTAAAGCAAACTTTACCTAGAAAAAAAATCAAGTCAAACTTAAAATACAGACAAAAATTTGTTTGATGAAAAATGCCTTTGATCGAAGATGTTTAGGGAAGTTTTGTTCCACCTGGTAGACAAGTAAAGTAGACATGTATTTGTTATTCCTCTTATGCTTCACGTGTCAGACTGGGCCCTATTATTGTCTATATAAAGTGTAAGCACACCTGTATATGCAAAGTGCAAGGCAGCAAAGTATTTGTGAAATGCTGCAGGTGATTGGGAATATGCAGAATGGATTGGATATATGCAGAATAATGATCATTGTAATAATCTCCAAACACTCATGTCTGCATTTATTTTATTAAACTTTCTTAGAAGTTTCACAATTAATTTTCAAAGAGTCAAAGACAAGAACTGAGAAAATACAAGCTGTCTGTCTAAGTTTGCCTTTGAAGAAATGTTGCGTTTGCTTTCCAGGGCCCAGTGTGAGAGAAAAGTTGTCACCAATTACATTTTTGTAAGTTTTAGACTTTTCTGCAATATGCAGAAGAAAAAAGGCCTGTGCATCTTTACCCTTCCTGAGGGTTATTGTGTGCAAAAAAAGCCCATAGCATGGGCATGAGCCTCAGTGTTCCCAATTCCAATTGTCTAACAGCTGGTTAGTTATGGGAGGCCACAGAGATGCTCTGCTGCAAGACTCTTTCCTCCAAAAGCCTCCCTTCTGGTGACTCACTGCAGCTGATGGAAATGGAGATTTCAAAATGGTCTGCCTAACAGAATATGGAGAAAAAAACGGTCACCTTTTCCTTACCTTTGCTTAAAACTGGAAGTTACATGAGAGGGATGAAATTACAGGGCAGAGAAGGGTCAAAGTCTTTCCACCATCATTTTACATGCAGGGGAGTGAGGGATGGGAGAGGACCAGGCACATACATGATCCTCTGCTACCCCTAACCCAATGGGGTTGCAAAAATGGGGGAAATTGTTTATAGGGTCAGTCAACGAAGTGCTGTCCACCTCTAGTGGTCACAGGTAATTCATGCTTTCTAGAAACATGATCTTGAGTTGTCTGAAGGCATTTGGCACTGGCTTACTTTCTGAAATCTGGGGAAGATCCAAAGTGCCTTTCTAAGGGAGGCATTAGCAATGCTTCTTCCCAGCTGGGAGAGCCCTGTGCTTTGGTTTCTCCTCAGTCAAGAGCAGAAATGGCCATTAAAGTTACAGCACTCATAGGTTTGATGGGAATGAGAGTGGATTCTCGAGCAGGCCAGAGAAGTGTGCCATCTCCACCCTCTACCTTGCTCTCAGTGGGAACACTGCAAACAGCCTGCAGCATGGAAATGGCAAGGTGGACAGACATCTGGAGACATGTTCAATAAAGGAAAGCATTAATTTAAGAGATTCTGCCAGAGTGCATCAACAAGACTGACTGCATTTAAAAGAAAAAAAGAGAGGTGGGGGAAAAGAAAGGCAAAAAGATAAAGAGTCCATTCGCAGTCTACGGAAAAGTAGGATGGTCTGAAAGGAATTGTCAACTTTGGTGAGAAAAAGAGCTGCACACAAGAAAAATGTAACTTTAAAATACACAACCACATGATGTCGGGTGTGCTTAATGGAGGGAAGGACTATATTAATCTGTTTGAATTGCTAATTGGGGATTTAGTTGGCTAGATTGGGGGTTATAAGATTAAGGCTTTTATTCTGTCTTTTTGTTCTTTTCCAAAGGTAGGAATCCTCTATAGATCCCCACTCTTGGGAATCTAATGCCCTCAAATGCACAACTCAGCAGCCAAAGAGCAACCTGATAAAGCATTCCTTGCAGATACTTAATGGGTACATTCTGTATCTCTGTCTGCATCTTTCTCTCTGCATATCTTTTTTTTTTTCCCCCTTAGCATGCTTGGAGGAAGGTAAGCAAACAACATGAACTGAAGGAACTACCTCTTCCCCTCATGTTTATAGTTGCTTTTCCAGAAGTCATTTCCATTTATGGAAATAAATCTCTAAATTTCTCCTGTTTCCGGGGTGAACTTCCCCATTTTATTTCAAGTTGCTTCAGCTGAATAGGACAAAATGAAAAGAGACTTCAGGACAACTGTACATCAAAACACACTGGACTCCTTGGAGGAGGAGGCAGCTTCATGCAAGGCAAGTTTGACAGGGCAGGATGCTTCCTCACTTCCTTGGGCACAGATATCAGAGTTCACTGGAGAAAATAATTTACACTACCCTCCAAAACTACAGGTCTGCACCATAATTCTTACAGTACAGTAACTGAAATAATAATTATAAGGGTGTGAAACAAAGGAAAGATATTCTTGTTTAAGACAGCAAGGGGAGTTTTTTAATGTGAGGTTGTTTATTTTTGTTCCAAAAGAAGATGGTGAGGTTGTGTCATTTGCACAGCTTCCAGTGGAGAACTGGGACATTTTGAAGTTATTGATTCAGTATTTAAAAAGGCAAATAGGGGAAAAAAGTATTATGTAGTAAAATGACTACAGAAGTCCTAACTCCTAAAGTATTTACAGAAGCCCTCTTCAAAAATCTTTTTACAATAATTACCTGTATTTCCCCCAAAGTAAGGACAACATAGCTTCATATCCTCCCAATTGTTTTTTGTAACAGAAAAGTCAGAAGAGACTTTTTCTGTGCCCTCAAGGAAAACGACGGTAAATTCGGTGTTTGGTGAAAATGTGCTAACTATCCTCATCCAAAAGGTAAAAAACCAAATTCTTCAGACACTTTTTAATTTACTCTTGCAGGGAGCTTCTGTATTGGGTACAAGTAACTGCCAAACCCATTGTGTCTTGCTGCTTGTGTACTTCAACTCCTCAGTCATTGCAACTGTTTAAAAAAACCTGTGACCAAACTTACATTGGTAGAGTACTGCTGACTCCCAAATCACCCCTTTACACCCACTTTGCACCTGTAAGAATGGCTATTTATGGTGCAACTCTAATGATGACCTGGATTTAGGATGTTAACAAAGCTAGGTCTCACATTTTTCCTATGGGGTTCAAAATCTTTATTCTCTCTTCTGTGGGCATATTTCTACTCTGATCAGAGCCTTAATGAAGGCAAAAAAAAGAGACCAGAAATGCTCAGGGATGCACCAGGTTTGATAGTAGATCAGGGACCCAGCAGGCCATGGCAACATGCCCACTTTTAATGGGATGAATCTCATAGGAAATGTTGCGTAAAATTCATTGTCAAAACAGTGCCAAGTTAGATCCTTCAGCTATAACAGAAGAATCAAAATATGGCTCTGCAGGAAGCTGAAAGCATGATAGATGCTGCTGCTGTGAGGCTGGAAGTACCACATGATGTGGTGAGGATCTGAGGGGGTATTTTTTAGAAATTATTATTAAAAATTCTGTGCATGATATAACAGTGGAGAGAACTTAAGAAAATTTGAGGCACAATGAGTGGCACATAAATGAAGCTGATAAAGAGTTTCAGAGCTGGGAACAGCACAGGAACCCTTTCCTGGATAAGAAAGCATTTCAAATAAATCTGCTCCTCAGGATTTTTGGAGTTAGAAGCTCTAATAAGTTGCAGGGCAGGTGGCCTCCTTTTGCAGTGTGCTTTAGCTCTGGGACATGTTCACCTTGTTGAGGTGGAGCTGGTGCTTCTTGAACCCTGAAAGAGGGACTGTGGCACTTCTACTGAGCCAAGTGAGCTGTGCTGGGGAGAATCAAATCGCGGCTCCTGGAAGACACTTGTCTTCACTGATCCAAATTTTAAAGCATCTTATAGAATTCACTCATCAGCCTACATCTGTCCCCTTGTCAGATGGGCTTGATCAGTATTACTCGGTTCCTTTGTAGAGATTTAAAAGCTTCCCATTCTTCCTTTGAAATGTGGGAATAAATCGCATATTGGATTTTGCAAAGTGAGTGAACGGCCCCTTTCAACTAGTCAGCAAAAAGTTTCAATAGAGGAATTAAGGCCGATGGAGAAGGAAATGTGATTCTGGGCTTAAAAGTTGTTTTTGGTGCAGACTTCTAGAAACCTAGTGCATACATTCATTGTGTGAGTAATAATGGAAAAGAAATGTTTTAAACAAATACCTTTTGTAGGATAAGTTTAATGCCACAATCATATTACTTGGATTGACTGCAGAAATGGGAATGCAAATGATAAACCTTTCCCAACAACACTAATCTGAGAGGAGCTCTCTGGGAAGAATAGCTTCTGAAATATTGTACACAATGAAATATTGTGTCTTTCCCTACCCCCAAGGTTGAGGTCTTCTTCCCCTCTTCAGGCAAGTGGCACTAGTCGGATTACAGTGCAATCATAACAACTAAAGATGGGAAAAGCTATTGGGCCATTTAATCTCTTCCCCTGCCAGTAGAGGATTACTCCTGAAGCACGTTCTTCAATACCTTGTCCAGTGCTGGGTGACTGGAGCAATAGGTTTCCATAATATTTTAGGGAGATTATCTTTTAGATAAGACCTTAATGACCTATGTCCTAACTACTCTGCACAAATCCTCTGAGCTGGATTCCTCAAAGTTAGGCTTAAATACAGCTGTGTGCATGCATTTGCCTGTATTTGTTCTTAAAATCAAGCTTAGGGCTGTCACAGTGATTTTGATTGAAGTTGTTAACAGCTCTTTGGTCAGAACTCCCTTCACTCTCTCAACTGTGTTACATGTAAAGCAACTATTTGGCCATATGGTTTCAATCCATATATAAGTACATACTGGAGGTTCTTCTGCAAGTTTTTAATTTATAAAGAAAATTCAAGATATTAAAAAATCCAATCATCCATTAATGAATAATTTGACTAAAATTTTCTTTCCAGTTCCTATGGTTTGATTTGCTCCTTTTAAAGAGCTGTATATAAATTTGGGCTTATTTACTGATTTATTCATTACTTTTTAAATGATTCAGTCTATGTGTTCATATTTTTCTGTGTTAAAAGTTGTTTTGTTGTTTTGTCAGGGACTCACATTTTGCTTACCAAAATATAACTGTGAAGTTATAGTTATTTTTAAATATAAAGCTTGGTAAGATATTTTGTTGTCCTACTTCTTTACTGTATTTCCTCCATATTATTATTACTGTTGTGCATACACTCTTGTAGGTACAGGAATACATATAGAGCTGTCAATTTTCCAACTTCTTTACTGTATTTTAAAATGAGTGCCCAGAGAACTCCAATTCTGCAGTCTTTAGAAACTTGCTTTGCTTTGAACAGGAAGAGAATATCAACATAGGCAATATAGCAATATAATAATAGTTCCTTTCTCTCCTAGTGAAGAGAGGTCAGTTCTTCCTCTCTTCCTCAGGCAATGGAGCAGTCAGATTATTAGCAAATTCTAAAAATGAAAACTGAGGGAAAAATGTTAATTTAGGTATGAACTGTCATATGTTTAAGCTTTAGACATGTAGGATCAAGATGTAAATTGATACTATACTGTTGAAGATTTGATGAAAAGACAAGGTGTTCAGTACTCAGATTTAACAGGAATCTTTTTCATGTTGTTCATGTTTTTGCATCAGGATTTGTAGCTATTTATTAGAAAAGAGGATGGCCCCTTTTTGTTTCTATAATAGAAATTATATTTCAAGGAAGATTAGATTGTACAAACAGTTTCAGACAGACACCCTGCCAGAGAAGAAGGTCATATGGGATCACAGTAGAAGCATGTCAACAAACTGTGATGGTCTTGCATTTTGAATGGCCAGAGATCTGTAAGATGGAGCAAAAAGGATGAAAAATGTAAGGTCAATGGCAAGTTGATCAGAAAAATTATTTCCCTTATCTTCTGAATGGAAATCGGAAAATATATGTAAGGATGAAAACAATTGCAAAAAAATCTCTGCTCCTTAATTAAGTTGACCATGTTTGTCCATTCTGATTCTGGCTTGTTAATTTGTTTCCTTGACATTGCAGAGCATTCATGAGTTTTATCTGATTATTCAATTCAGTACAAATTTTTACCGAAGGCTTCAACAAATCTTTGTCATTAAATTGATGAAAAAAATAAACAATTTTCCATCATCAAAGATCCATCTATCTAATAAGGGCTTGACTGCTAAAAACAGGTCTAAGATGTAGCTGTGCAATGGCACAGAAATTTAGGGCAGCCAAAGTTTTTGTAATGTTGAATGTGGCAATTTTCCAACACTGAAAACCAAGAATATCAGGAAAATGGACTGATTGATTTCATTACAAGCTGCTAAGGCAGCCTAAACACTTGTGTGCAGAAGCTTGACATGCAGCAGTAAACAAGTGGGAGCTCCCTTTGGCCCGGAGGGCAGCTGGCACAGCCTGGCCTGGCTCAAAACCACACGGCTTCATTTTCATCATCCCCCAGAAGAGAAGCTTCGTCCCCTGCTGTTTATTGGCAGTGGTCCTCCATTTGCAGCAACCCTGAGCCGTGCCCAGACCTTGTCAGAGAAAATGAGACACTTGGCAGAGGTCAAAACTGTGCCACGCGTTCACCAGCAGCGCCCCAGCAATCGGGGGATCGCTGGCTGGAGCATCTCTCCTTTTTCTGCTTCCCTTTCCAAAGCAGACTGCAGTCCTACGTGCCCAGCCTCATATTAAACTGCCCAATGCACTATTTTATTGACTGCAAAACTATGAGAATAAATGATTTTATTTCTATTTTTTTTTTTAAGCTGGGACAACTTTAGAGGTGTTCCAGACATAAGCGAACAGATAGAAGGTGAAAGACTGGGATACTGGAGAGAGCAAGCAAAGTGTATAAGTGATGCAAGAGATGCTTTTCCTAGGATACATGGTTCAGGAGAAATTCAATGGAAAACACATTACAGCAAAAAAAACCCTGGACCTAGTTTTTCTATTCCTCAATTGTATCTTCCAAGAGAAAATGTTCCCAAGAATGTTAATACTTTTTCTCAAATCTGCTGAAAATACTTAGCAGGTCTGATTAAGTCAAGGATAAATTTAGTTATCCCCATAGCTGGTTTGATCTCAATTGCATTTTTGATTGCTTGGTTGTAATTGCCATTTTTATTTTATTGTATCTCTAATAGGTGCAAAGTTTCTTTTAATTTAGTGGTATCTAACTTACCTAGCAGTGTGTTTTGGTTCTAAGCAATTTCAGTCTTAAGCATACTTAATTCCCTTCTGAGATCCTCCATCACTAACAACACAAGATCAAATAACCAACTAATTAAAATTTATGTCCATCTTCTATTGAAGTCATCATTCATATCCCCTTGAGTAGGTGATTTCTGACTGTGTGATCCCACAGGAATATTTTTATGTCTACAGTAATATGTGAGTGTGGAAATGTGGAGTTTATTCTCTTTCATTCCTGTGTAAATGGAAAAGGTTTCCACTAAAGGGTATTTTTTTCCCATTTTCAGATATACTGTGCAAAGATGTAGCTAAATTTGTCTTGCTTCAAGGAAACACTGTAAAGTTATATATATATTTAATTTTCTCATTAAAATGCACATCAAATAAACTTCATCTTTCAAAAAATACCTTTTTGCTGTTTTTTCCTTGTAGGCACAACTCTTTCCCTGGAAATAGGGGTGCAAACCCCTTCTGAGCCATCAGTATCATTCCAAACATGTTCTTTGGGGTGTTGGGTGACTGCTCATCTCTTCTGCGGGTGAAAAATGTCCTTAGCTTGTACCTAATGACAGCTTTCCCTCCCCAGGTATGTTTATATTTTCAAAGGAAGCAAGGCTGGAGCTCAGGTTCAGAGAAGTGAATCCCTTTCATCCACGCTGTTTCATTGCACATTGGCACCACCCTGGACATATCCCGGTGCCCACCAGGGAATGGCCTGTGACCGTGGCTGTTCCCAAGAGGCAGGAAGAGTGAGTGCAAACTTTCTGACTGCCTTCACCTTGCACAGAACGCCAGCACTGTCCCAGGAAGATTTGTATACCCCTAAATGCATACTCACATGCCATTATGTGTTGCAAACCATTCTTACCAAATGCCCCATGCTATGAAAACACCACTCTGGTGGGCAGTGACACAGCTCTCACAGCATTTCAAAATCGTGGCACTACAGAAGAGGACACAAAGGCTGATGACTCTGTCTAATGTCCCTGTTTGCAGCACAATATGGTCCAGAAGAAAGCAGGACCAAGTACTGTGCAGCACGAATTTGACCAGGTCATTTGGCCTCAGGCCTGCTTTATTTAGCATGAATTTCAACACTTTTTAGCCATACAGACACAGCTTAAAGCAACATTTACTAACCCTGCTCCCCACATGAGGACAAGGAGGGGGAATGGCCCTTCCTTTCTGCAGAGCACCCACTGGGTCACTGCTCTCCTTTCACCCAGGTGGAAGAAGCCACCTGAGAACAGCTTGGCAAATGCACAGACCTCGGATCAGACCTCTAAATGGAAAACCACAGTGCTGCAGAGCAGCCTCCTGTCAGCCAGAAATGCTGATCACCAAGGAAAGAAATTAGAACAGGATTTGGACCAAAGTGAGCGTCCAACAAAACAGTTGTGCATGCAAAAGTGGTTAAGATAAAGCAAAGGTCATCGTGACTCCCTGACAAATTGTGTTCTCATAGTTTTTTTGAGCTAAAATTAAAAGTCTGATGATGTTTTCAGCACTGTTATTTATGCCACTCTGTGGCTTATTTACTTTTATCTAGATGGTTGCAATGATTTTTATGCATCATTTCTACTGAGTCAGGTCCACTTTCGAGCACATCCGGTTGGCGTGAAGTTTTTCCAACCAGGACAATTCCCAAGTACAAGCTGTCCTCAGTTCCAACAAAACAATTAGAAGATATTGTGGGAGTGTTTGCTTTAGCAGTGCTTGATATGGCAGGCAGGTACACCCAGCCAGCCTGGGCAGTGTGCAGAGACAGGGCACCACGGAGCAGGGCACCCTTGGAGCTTCCAGGTGTCTGGGACAAGGAGGTCCCACACCTCCCCAAAAAGGAGTGGCTTTGCCAGAGGTCTCACATCAGAGCAGTGGAGAAATTAAATACCACACCCTGGGGTCCCACTGCCATGGGCTGGTTTCCTCCATTGCTTTAGAACTGAGAGGAGGTGAACTGTGCTGCAGCTCCACATGGATCTGCTCCCACTCACTGTTGTCTTTTGGGTCTCAGGGCAGATCACTGCTCAGATTTCCTGGGGCAGCCTACAGACACAACCAGATCATGTGTAGGAACAGACACCAGCACTGCTTGTTCCCATCATAGGCAGAATTGGCTGGTTTTAAAAGAAATGCACAGGACTTGAAGCTCCTCTGACCCGAGAGGTTTTCGGTGCCAGCATTTCCAGCACCAATAAGGGAAATATTTGTGAGGATCCTGGTGTGTTAGCAGCTTAGAAAAAGACTTAACACTGGAGATTTCTAGTCATCTTCTTCCCAAGCATACCAGTTCTGCTCAGAAATTACTGTGGGATTGATGGAATTCAGGCAGGAGGATATGACTGAATGCCTCTAAAACAAGAGAGAGGATGAGAAATACCACACAGTGGTTCTAGGGACATATTTCTCCTCCGGCCTCCTGTGTGGGGCCATAATTAGAGATCTAATTTACCATTATTGCATGATTTATTTCTTTTAGTTCTTGCTGCCACCAAGTCTAATAGATTTCTCATGTTATTAGATAACCCTCTCTGTGAGCTGTTGTATAGATAATGGTTTCATGCCGCAGACCCAGAGCTTTAATTTTCACGAGTGCACTTAAAAATAACAATCAGGCAATGAGTTATTAGTCTAGTTATTGCTCTCAATTGTGCCACCATTAAATAGTTCGGTGGCTTTCTTAGCTACAGGAGGAATTGGCTGAGTGTCCTCTCAGTCTCCCAGATGGGGAATGAGACTGGTGACTTTTTCATTGTCCCTTCAGAGGGGCTCACAGCACCTGGGTGTTGGTGCTTGTCGTGCCAAGTCTCGAGGTAAGCACATAAGTCAATGCTTACACCCTGTAGACTACAGTGGAATTAAAGCAGATGCTTTGTTAAGTAGAAATATATTTGAATACTTGTCTCAATTTAAGGAAAAAAATGAGTGCTTTTTATGGCATTTTTGCTGGTGAGTTGTGGATCCAGTTCTTCAACCACTGCAGGTCTGCAGAAGAGCCACTCCCAGCTATTGGCATGGGCTTTTCCATTTTGAAATTGTATATCAGGTTACCTGGGCTTCGGGAGTCTGATCATATCAGAGGCAGAGTCCACTGTGAAGTGAAGGGCATTTGATGTGTAATGGATGTCGTTCAGCAACGGAGCAAATCAGCCTCTCAAGCTTTTATTGCATCCCACAACGTGAAAGTGGAGAAGTCCGAGTTTTATTTAGCTCCATAAAATATTAAACCTCAACAGTGATGGAGTTGATAAAAATCTGTATTTTGTAAAAAGCTTTTGTTTCAAGGGTATTCTTTTTATGATTAGCCTGTACATTCTCAGAAAAAATAAAATAAAATAAAATAAAAGCAATATCTATTATTACCAGCGAATGATCCAATAAGTGTCTTGGGTATTTCTGCCAAACTTCTGTGCAGGTTCCTAATGAGGGAGATATTAAGTTAAAATCAATGTGGGAGTAGTTCTTGTAGACCAGGGGAAAGTGTGTCATTATTTTTACTGGCCAAATATAGTATCATCATCCATTAACTCCCTAGCTGAAAAATATCCTGTATCTCACTGGGATGCTGATCAAGCCATGTTCTTGTATATGATTTCTCTTAAGACATGCCTAGCATGTATTTCAGTGGGAAGATTTATGGCAGGAGAATCTCAAAGCACTGGGAAATTTTCTGTTTCTACATTTTACCTGTATCCTACAAATCTACAAAAATAAAAAGGAAAAAAAGCCATGACATAAAAAAAAAAACCTGTTTGCTGTAGGCTACAGGAAGTAATTTTATCCAAACAGACCATCATAAAACTTTGAAACTTAAACTAGCAAGTTCTCAAGAAACATAACAAATCTCAAAGTACAAGAAACAAATTGTCATAAGGAAATTCAAGATCTGGTGCTCAAGTTCGAGCTAAAACTATGAAGACACAATATAATCTATGACACTTATGATTCCAAGGAGCTGATGTTCTAAACAGAGCTAGGTAATTTTTGTCTTGTATCCACAAAATACAGTTTGGGATTTTCTGAAACTATTGATGGATTTCAGTTGAACGAAGTGAATTATTCTGACTGTGAAAAAAAAAAAATCAAGACCATGGTTGTGCTCTGCATTAAATAAAAATTCATTATAGGTATTGCTTATGCTCTTCAGGAATAGTTTTTAAAACTACTCAAGAGAAATATAACAGAAGAGCCCTTTCTCTCTTCTAGATTGATGTAATGGTCTTTGGTTTTATGTTTCTAGTTTGCCCACACAATTCAAACACAGTTTTTCACCCAGTTCTGTACTTACATCAATGTAGAAATGTTGTTGAGTTATTAATTTCATTGAACATCATTAAAACAGGATGTTTCAAATCTAAAGTTTGTCTTGCTTAATTTAGGAGAGATCACTGAGAGATGAAATATTTAGAATCCTAAGTGAGAGAGAGAGCATATGAAGTCTAACTTGTTTGGTATTTTCTGGTGTTGTGAGCACCCCTACCATGGCCTTCTCAGGGAAAATACTAAAATGTCCTTCAGGGACAACTGATCTGACAAAAGCAAAAATGCAGCTATTCAGAAAGGCCCTGACAAGCTGTGAGTGAAGTGAATTTGAAAGGTGTGCCAGGTGAGGATACGTGGGAGAAGTCCCTCTGTGGAACCACGTGCAGCTCTGAGGACACAGAAAACCAGTGGGAGATGTCAAACCCCAGACCCTTCTCTCTGCCCTCCCACAAGCTGCTAGGGGGTGTCTCAGACCCAAGGGTCTGCCCTGGAGGGAACTCCCCACATCTGACAGAGACCATGCCACCAGGTTTTGCAGCAGCTCCCGGGGGCTGCTGCCAGTAAAGTCTTCCTGATGCTCCAGGGAAGGGAGCCTGGGTGTGCACAGGGCAGCCCTTTACAGTAAAGGCAATCCCCACTCTCGTTAACCCTCTCGTTTGATAATGATCCACTAATGGAGAGAATTAAAGTTGGCAGCCTTTGCCTTGCAGCTGTTCTCCACTCCCTCCTGATGAAGGCAGGCTTTGGGGAGCCAGTCTGCCATCAGGAGATGCTCCTTCCCTTAGGCTCTGCCTCCTCCTTGCATTGCAGAATCCGAGCCCCGTGGCTGTCTGCAGGGCTGAGGCACCCAAAAGGCTGCATTTATCTATTTCAGTGTTGTTACAAGTCAGGCAGGCTAATTTTGAAGCTTGGATGTCTCAGAGTTTCTGCCAGAAAATAAAGAGTATGCTGTGAACTTCACATTGCCTGCTACCAGAATTTCTTGAATTTCTGTTAAATCTTTGTCATTTCTTTTTTTTCTTTGCTGGTTACATGACTTTTCGAAAAGTCCTTTCAGTCCTATTGTAACATTATAAATCACCTGCTGAACGATTTGGATTCAAGGTGGTTGATTCCTCACGATTTCTGCAAGATCAAAGGTATGGCTGTCCTCCAAAAGCTGTGATGCTTCACATCAAAGTTCACAATGAAAACTATCTCAATTTTCCTCTTCAGCATTTGGATTTGACTTTATGACAATAACATTTCAACTGGCGTGCTCAGCCTTCATTTGCAAGAGGACACGGCTGTGCAAGTTAGCATGGCAAAGGCAAAATCAAATGGAGCAACCCTGATTTCAAACCCTCTGTTCCTTGAATTTGTAAGCTTGTTTAAAAAAGCGAATGTCTTTAGCACTGCTATAAATATCCCTTTGGTAAATGCCCTGAGTATCTTTCAATCCATGCTGATCCTTGTAATCACAGCCACATTGTTCTGGTTGTGTCATTGAAAATGCTTTTGACAGAACAAATGATGATCACCTGTGCTGGAGTTTGCAAAAAGCCTAAGATCAAATCTGTTATTTCATCGAGAAAAAACAACATTCAGTTCATTTCTATCTCTTTCATGTGCAATTCTTTTCACTGTTTTTTTCACCAGCTTTTTTTATTCTTTTTCTCCGTGAGCCTCACAAAACAAATATCTGGTGGGAAGTTCATAAAGGATTTGCTTTTACTTGCTTCAGGTGCTGACGGCCTGGTGTGGCTTGTTATGCTGGGGTTTTCTTCTTAAAGCAGAAAAAAAAGAAGGTTTAGGGACTGGACTCTGCTTGAAAGTGAGAGTTCTGCAGATGTGCAGTGGCTGATATTCCTGTACCTATCCTTGCACAGCAGGACTAGTCTTTAAAGTGTCTGAAGCTGGTATATTCAGAGAGTATCAGTCATAAATACTTTTATGTCTGACTCATTTAAGCTAGAGTTGTAACTTTCACATTGCCACGTGCCTTTATATTGAAGTTTAAAGGAATTCCTTTCGAAGCCTAATGTTTGGCTCATGATGAAAGAAAATCAAACAGCTTATTTGGAGTTACGTTAAATAATTACACGTGTAACCCTTTAAATGCTAGATATGCAAATAAAGTGCTATATGGTGACTTACTTAGCAAAAACTGAAGGCCAAAATCCCCCTGTCTTTCCCCCTCCCTTATCTCATTCCTGTTTCTTCTGAAGTTTTCTGAAACAGAACTTACCCCCAGCAAAAATTGTATGATTAGGTAAAATACAGTTTAATTCCCGAAAAAAAGAATGTTCATAGGAAAGGACTCAGTTCTGTACCCAAATTTATTGCTGACATCATTGCAAATTCAATTGAATTGAAAATTCACAGGATTATTCCTGTTTTTATGGTACTTGCGGTGACCCCCAGTGCTGTAGTCTTTTCCAGGTGGGAAAAGGTACATCTGAGTCACAGATATCTCTACACTGAGAAATGCTGACACATCCTGGAAGGCAATAGCTGCTGTCTGCCTCACTGAAATGGGACACCAGTGGGGATTTCTGGAGGCACGAAGAAGCCACAATGATGAACCTGGACAGGGAGATTTGTGTCCCAGAAAAATAAACACGATTTTAGCAGCTATTCTCAACCCGTGCTAGACCTTCCTTAGCTGTCCTAGCACTGCTGGTGCTCTTTCATACTTTTGCATAGAAAAAGGAGCTAAAAACTTAGAATCTAGTCCCATCCCAGCTGAGTCACCCAAGGTAATTTAGGAATTCCTTGGATTTATGCCCTCTGCTCCAACATATCTTAAGGTTAATATACAGGATTATCTGTTTAGGATCTATCATTTCACTCAAGCCATTAAAAAAAAATCACAATACAGAGGGACACATTTCCAAAATATTATGCAATCTCTTTTAGAAGATCTTGCTTGCATGGTAACTTTTTATTAACTTAATTGCTGTATGCAGCTAAAGACACTCAGAAAAATTGCCTATTTTCATGGGCTTAAGTACTTCAAGGAGAACACTGGGCTTCATTGTATTAGAGCATTTTTGGCTTCTTCATTGCTCTGAGCCATGACAATTTGTTGTCAAAATATGTGAGCAAGTATCATAAAGCCTGGAATATGGAGCAAAATTTTCTCTAATCTCAGAGAAGATTAAAATTAAAATCTAAGCTATGATTCAGATCAGGGGGTTTTGTTTGTTAGTTACTTTGTTTGTTTATAAATTTTTCTTTCTGTTTATTTGATCCAAAATAATCTGTCCTTACAAAGTTTGGGGTTTTTTTCTGGCAGAACTCCACCTGCCTTTTGCTGGTTTGCTGGAGGTTGTGTTTATGTACCACCAAAAAAAAATCTGCCTTAAGTGAAAGCTTTACCAGAATAAAAATTGCAATATTTGACCCTTACATACAAGACCAGGGATGGCAAGAACTAATTCGGGTCAAATGAAGAAAGAAGTTTTAGCCTTAAATAATTTTAAGAACCAGTTAAATGAACCAGTATCTATTTAACTATTTTTAGGTTTTTTTTAAACTTTTGGACTAAGGACACAAAAGGTAGAGAGAACCATACTTCTGAGTCAGAAATAAAACTGTAGCACTGTGAGAACTATAAGTAAAGAAATGTATTTTTAGGTGCTTGTTACCATGTTGTTACTTTTTTTTTTTTGTTTAGATCACACAGATGTGGCCGTGGCTTAACTTTTTCATTCACTCTCTACATATTTTACAAAAGGGAATAAATGGTGTTCATTTCTGACAGAGTGCTGTTGCATGCTAGGGCCCTCAGAGTTTGTTTATAGCATACCAAAAGCATTCTGTTAATGAAACATTTCAAGGCTAATGAACCAAAGCCTTGCACCAAACGGAGAGCGGCTGCGAAGGCTTTCTTGTGTGCCTTTGTCAGAGCTCACGTTTCAGCTGTGCTCTCTGCTCCACCCACTCTGCAGATAAAACAACACCTCAAGTCTGCAAGATTTGTTTTCTATGGAAAACCTGCAGCAAGTCATGCCATTAACTCTTTTGAGGCAAATAAACTCATGCTTTTTTGGGTAAATTGGCTACTGCTGCAGGGATGAGCTGCTGTCCTGTTCCTCTGAATTTTTAATGTCCCGTTGATCCTAAAAAAAGGTCAAGAAGTAATAATGAGAAACTACCTTTTGCCAAGAGGTACTTCATGTGTATGGCCCATTATAATGGTTCAGTGGTTCTGTATAAAATCAACCCTATTTTGAGGATCTAATTCGTTTGGGAGGGAATGTTTTGTGGTGGACACTTCCAAATTGAGTTTTGACCAAAGCAATCCAAGCTCTTTATCCTGAAAGTCTGTAAGCAGCCAGGTAAACATGCACAGTGAAATCAAGATCCATAAAGACATTTCTCTGAGGATCTATGTTCTCCTCTCTGCCTCTGATTTTTTTTATGGCTTCAGTAAAATACTGCTACAAACCTTTTCTATCTGTGTAGTAGCTGAGTGTCTGGCAAAGGCCCTACCCAAGCAACACCCTGAGAACGAAAGCTGTATCATCCCTGAGCCTGGGATGAACCCCCACACTGAGTAGAAGGTCTCAGCCAGTTACCTTGCAAATAAACAGAGTAAGAAAAAGGTGTAAGCAGAGAAGAGGTAGGAGAGGAGAAAGATATTATTCTAAATTTTCACTGGTTCATGGTGAAGATAACCACAGAATCATGGTTGCAACTATCCCTGCCTGCCCTAGGGCTAAAAGAGCCCTGATGATGTAAAAGTCCTGTCAACCCAGGATCAGGTTTGTGCTGTTGCTGTTGCCCATCTCAGGTCATCATCCCTGCAGTGTTCCTCACCTGGGTTGTCATCAGGAATCCACTCCCTCTTGTTTAGAAGGGAAGCTCCTTTGTCTGTGAATCCTAAAACATATGTACTAACACAAACAGCTGCTTATTTTAATGAATGTAGGGTCAGTAATGTGATCTAGAGCAAATACTTGAAGCAAGTTGTGGTTGAAATCCCAGTATTTTGCTGTCGTTCACACAGGTCAGTGGATTGCCTGCTTCAGAAGAAGGTAGAGTCATACATCAGGTACTTTAAACATGCTTTTCTCTACCACTGGGCTGTCCAGCAACTTGCCACAGGACCAGAGGCAGGGAGCACAAAAACTTCACCCCGTTTCTACCATGTACAACAAAAAGGGTCTGGTAGAAGGGAATTTGAGAGAAGAGCTAATTCGGAAGAAAAATCTGTGGTGGGAAAGTGGATCCCAGTGGTAAATAAGAGACTCACAGTCTTTATTTGGCATTGTTCCATTATGCTCTACATTCAAAAAAAGGATAATTTTGAAAACACAGTTGTGGGTGAACATTCCCTGCAATTCCAACTGCAATTATAATTATGACTCTGACATAAAGTTATTCCTTGGCCATTATGCTTCATTTTTTTAATAAAGTTACTTGTTCCACTAGGAAAAAGAAAAACAACTGAAAATATTATCTTTCTCAGATCAATAACTTCTTTGAAAATAACAGGTGTGTATAGGCAATAGCTACTATATTTTTAAGAACACTCATATTCTTTCAAGCAGCTGGAAAGGTTATTCTTACCAGTTTCAAATCTAAGATAACAATCTTCCCCAGCCACATGAACAGGCCCTGTCTGGAGACAATATCTTTAGCCTACTTTTCTCCCAGGGACGTGTTTGAGTGTGGTTTTTGGTTTGGTAGTGGAGTTCTCTGATGTGTATCAACTGAAACCTAGGAGTGTTTTTTTTTATCACCATCATTTGTAGATGTGGTCCAAGTTATCACTGGGAAAATGTGCTACCTGTAAAACGAAATATGAATAAATTCACCTGCTCACTCTAAACTCCTGTTATTCAGCAGCTCCATCTTTTCCCCAGTCCTTTCACTCCATTAATATGTGAGGTACCTTTAGTGCGTAGTATAGGAAGATGCAATTCAATAATGACTTTTCCTTTGACTGGAAGCAATGAAATCCCACTATTGTGAAGTGGAGTAGATTGCAGACATGGAGCATGCTGAATTGCAGGCAGGGATCATAGCATCCTCATTATGCAATAAACAAACCCTTTATAGATGGCATCCAAAGTGGTCTTTCAAGGTGCTACTCCCTGGATATGTCCTTAAGGAATGGAAAAGTATAGGTAGGAAATCAGTGAATGATGAGGATTTGGTGCTACACAGTGGTCTTCACCTACTGCTCTCCAGCTCTTTGTCTGTCCCAGAAAGCCTTGCAGGAGATACTCCTGCCATTTGCTAGAGCTTGCAGCCACTTCTACAGGGCTGCTGCAGCAGGGACAAGCTCAGAGTAAGCCCTTTTAATAAATGCTGTGTTTGGAGAAAAGAGAGAAATGTGATTGTTCTTCTGATTTAGTTCTTTGGTGGAAGAAATTATGTCTGAGTCTGGCACAGCTCCTGAATTTTTGGCATGAGACTTTGCTTTACCCCCTTGCTGTTGTCATTCTTCTGTTTCTAACTCTTCAGCAGCTGACAAACCCCAGGCTAACATGAATGCAAATGCCAAAGGCAGTACTGAGGAGATGTCATCTCGTCTCTTTTGACACAACCCTCTGTATTCTGGTTGTATTGGTAAAATCCTGTCCAATGCAGTGAAAGCTGATAGTGCCCTGAAGATAGGGATGAAAATCTGAAATAGGTTATTTTATGTTTCTTCAAGAGAAATTTGCAGGGAGTAAATAGATGGGACATATCACACAAGGGGATTAATTTCAGCACAGATAAATGTCTGCATTTTATTAGGCTACAAAGGCAAGCTGAGATTTTCTTCTCTGGGAGCCCAGAAATTGAGACAGCACAAAACAGCCATCTGATCCCTGTTCTTTGACTCCTTGAAGCTGAGCTGAAGACCTCCAATTTCAAAAGTAAGTATTGATTTTGGGTATCCAACTTGAAACTCCTTAAAAGTAGAATGCTATAAAAAGCAGTAGTAGATTGAAGGAGGTGGTCCCTCAATTTCTGCAAATCAGGCCTTTTCTAAGAGGCTGAAGCTGCTCACTTTGGTGTGCTTAGGTGAGTAAAGGCTGATGGCAGAATGTAAATGCACTACCAGTCATCACAAAGCACCTCTTATGTGCATTATGTATTTCTGTTTAGTCCTGAAATCATGAGTATTTTCAAGCTGTATTAGTACAGAAGTAGAATATTAGGATTGTTGAGCATTTGGCTGTGAAATCTTTCCCCATTTTGCATCATAAAGGTCAATAAGATTGTGTGGAATAATTTCCAAACCCTTGTCCTCAAGCACCAAATATACATGAAAACAATATATACAGTATTTTTAAAATAAATGTTGCAACAAAATCGAAGAATGACTATTCCACATTTAAAAGATCTTTTCTTCATTAAATTGGTAAGTCATTTAACTGAGGAAAATATAGCTAACATTATTTGAAATGTGAAAGACATTTTACATATTGTAACTTTTAATGATATTCTGCTATGTAATAGGAGTCCATAATTATCTGTCAAATCCACTGACTTACCTTTTTTTCTCCAAAAGCTACTCCATAATAAAGTACTACTGTCAAAATAGCTATTCTAGTTTTCTCTATGAAATTCTTTCCCACTTGGAATAATAATAGGTATTGAATATAATTCTATAGAATCAGCTTCTGTAGGGCTAAAACAGGTGTTTAACTGGAATGGAGTAATGTTTAAAAAGGATTAAAATTGAAACAGGAAGTATTTTGTGCCAAAAAGATTGTGCTTAAGGTTGCTCATCATCTTAAAGTTGATGTTTCAGACAAAGGTTTGCTTTCATTTGGGTGGGATGATTTTTGTATCTTATTATCCTTTTAAATACCTACATAGAAATGTTAGAAAGCCTAGCCAAATGGGTGGACACACCCCTTATTTTGGCAATTTTGTGAAAGTGACACCTGGACAAACATCTGGGCAGCTGAATCTGTCAGTGGTAGTGAAAGTCAGCCAGAAAGGTCAAAAATGCTGTAGACAATTGTAATACTTTGATTTAATCATGTGTTGAGCTTAAAGCTCTGGGGCAGGCTGGTTCAAAGAAATGCAGCAAACATGAGTGGGAATGTGATAAGTGGAGAAATGAAGACAGTCCGTGGAGAAGGTCCCATTTTAACCTGTCACTGGCAGAATTTAACTGTTGTCCTTCAGCTGCCCAGCCATGTCAGCTAACCCATGGGTGTCCCAGGGGAAGGAATGCAGTTCCAACCACAGAGAAGTGGGTGTGCAGCTGTGGGGCCAGTGCCTGCCAGCTTCCTCTTGATGGCTTTTAATATCTGTGGAGGCTTTTTTCCATATTGCATCAGATTTTGAAAAATATGCTCTCTGAAAATAGGGGATCACTTTTCTGTGCCCAGGTCTGGTAGAAGGTTCTGTTCCATCAACTTCAATGGTGTGCATAAAACATTATGTTTTCAGGCACAGCAGAGCTGGAGGCAAAGAGATTGAGATGGTGATTCTGCTTTATCACCTTAAAACTACTTGAAGTCCACAATGAAATGAAAACATTGGCCTTAAACTCTCACTGTCTTTTCATGATGGAAGTTATTCCAGAGCTGGAGACTGAGGAGCACAGAACAAAGTATCCTAGCTCCCCTGCACCATCCTGTGTGCCTTATTACCCACTAAAATCTCCAGTGTGGTTTATTCTGCTCCACCATGGTGTTCCTTTCTCATCTGAAGTGCCATTTGGCTAAACCACGATGCCACATGGGAGGTTTGGGAAGCAGCCAAGTGATTTACCTTTACCTTGCCTACCATAGTCAAGCCTTCTGTTGTTTTTGAATTAGCAGAGTAGCTTTCAGATTGTAGGCAAGGTGGTGAAACAAGTGGTTTTGCACAAGAAATAGATTTGGTTTCTTTAAGAAGAAATTTTACATTATTTCATCTTTGGCAAATCATGTGACGTTAGATAAAGGACACAGCCCCAACCCCAGATCTGACCATATTTTGCATTTTTGATAGATCTTGATCATAAATTAAATCCAAAGGGTAAATATGGTCTAAAGTAGATTCTCTTTTTTAAACAAATGACTAAAGCAGGCAAGAAATAATATTTCTGAGAATTGAACTTCTAGGAGACTTTTTACTCTGGTCTGCTCTTTTTGACCCCAGAGATGATGTCAGCAGCTTGGCCACGGAGCTGTCACAGCTGAGCACAATGCACTGGCAGAGGTTCCTACACTGATTTCTCTGCTTCTTGCCCCCCACAGGCACAGCAGGTGCGCTGCCCTCCTCGTGTGGCACAGCTCGCTCCCAGTGGTCATTCTGCTCCCAGCACCACTCTGCATGGCTAAGGCACAGTAATCCTGCTCTTAATTAGCAGAGAAGCACTACTATGGAATTACTCATGGAGTAAGAGGCTTCTGCAATCAGGATGCCTATTTTGAGGTATGTGCTGAGTTGGTTTTTTGGTGAGAAGGGAAACCAGCCCAGTTTTTGTACGGATGTGACATTATGAACACGCCACGTGTCCCAAGAGCTTGGCTCCTGCTCCCCAGCATCCCCAATGGTAGGTTACACTTTCCTTCATGGAGTCACAACCCTGTTTCAAATACTGCCACCCCAGCTGTTAAATTTCTGAAGGTTTTGTCTTTCACATCAGCCAAGCAAGTGGACATTCCCTTTCTAAATGGGCGACTAATTGGCTCACAGATTCATTTGCATGAGTTTTCAGTTTTCAACAGGTGGCACTAAAGAGCCAACAAATGATTCTATTCCCAGTCTCCAGCATGCAAACTCCTGGGCAGGCACTTTTATATCTGTTTATCTTTTTAAATACGGCATTATAATTCCAGCATAATTAGTCATGTAATTGAATTGCATGACCACATCCATCCAAGACATTTGCATGTACAATTAATTAGGATTTATCTAAAAGCACACTTTTTGTTCTCTGTTTCCTACAAGTTAGATTACTCATGGATGGATTAGATACTGATTTCATTTTGAAAATGTCACAATACATTACAGAAAAGTAAGTCTGCAGAATTGGTAAGCAACTGACTGGCAAAGAATTCTTTTTCTTTTCCTGTGTATTTTTATAATGCTACCAAAGGCCAATGCCATAGACCAGGGCCAATGAGGGCCAGACTTGCTGTAGTCTTAGATAAGTAAGAGTCTGTAGCATCTTCTTCAGATCCTGCAGAAGCAGGATTTAAAGAAACAAAATATCTTTGCACATACTAGTACGATCCCATCCTCTTTGAGTGTAATTTTTACTTAAAATTACTGCTTTCCAATGGCTGCAATACATTTGTCAACTTGAATTTTTGGAAAATAATGGTCAGAAAAAGAAACTTAAATACATCCTTGGGAAACTACCTTGTTTTCATGCAAAATATATTCATCTCAGTTGCAGGAGCAAATGGAGACGAACCTTGAGATGCATTCTGCTATGACAAATACAAACCAAAATACTATGAATGGCCCAGCAACAACAAAAAAAGGAGCTTTGAAGAGGTGTTCAAACTGATGACAATGAACCAAAATACCTCAGAATCATGAAGGGCAATATGGCTTTTTTTTCTTAATTTTTTAACAAAGCTTTTTTTCTTCAAAGGGTATGTGTTTGCTTCATAATTGCCTGCTACAGGACAGCAAAGCTCTTCTTTCACTTTAATTTTGTCATCCAGTTTCAACCAGTGCAGTATGTACTGGGTCACTTCCAGAAGAATAAGCACAATTAAAGAAAAGCTTTGAACCCCAGCTGAGCAATCTGCAAAGGATTATAAATACAGCTGTCAAAAAGAAACAAACAAACAAACAAACAAACCAAGATAGTTCATTTTGCAACTAAATATACCATCTTTCAGCTGTGGAGCTTTGAGAACAGTTTGATCCTGAAAACCATAGGGAGAACAGGGAAAATTGTACCAAGATATTCTGTGGTTAGAAACAATTTCACAAGTAGGATAGAGCACGCTATCATGGCAACACTGCAGTGTGAAAGGGAGGAGCAGGCCAGCATTCCACATTTCTGGGCAGTCTTTGAAGTGACCTTTGCTTTGCAGCTCTTTCTTTTAAACAAATTATCTCCTGTACCACCTCTATGAGCTCTCAGCCCACAGCTCCTCAGAGGCCTTTTGTTCCATGAATGGCTTGTGGTGGGGGAAGAAGTAGAATGGTTTAAAACTGTTTCTTCCTGAGATCTCTCTTCTCTCTTTTCTTCTACTCCAAATTGCCGGGTTTTTTTTAAATTTCCTTTATGTTTTTTTCTATAGGGTGGGTGTATTTTTATCAAGATTTTCTTCTTTTGGAAAAACCTACCCTAAACTTCCAGAGGAGTAAACAGTGAGTCCCTGAGGGGCACGCTGGTTGCTGATCACATCTTTAGCAAGTATTTCTGCTCTGGGTGTTTCTCACTGTTACTGATTTTAGCATCCTATTAGAGTTAGGCCAGATGGATTTTCTGCTGGCAGAAGTACCCACTGAAATCAAGTGGTTTTTATCTCAGAAAGTTAGTGGAAGGAGGTTTCTTTCTATAGTTTATTAGGTATCAAGAAGTACCATTCATCTCAACCTGTAATTAAACAATGCATTTCTAATTGCAATGTGCTTCACTTCAGCCTGATCCTTACTTTTATGTTTAAGTGCTTTGTTGAACAGAATGCAAGCAGGCTCAATTCTTTGCAGAACTGCAGATGAAAGAGCTACAGCCAGACACACACATAAGTGTGCAGTGTGAGTGTGTGTGTCTGTATTTAAGCTGTGACAAATGATGGACAGTACTGTGTCTGACAGATACGTATTTGAAGGATGATTATAGCTAGAGCAGAATTAGAAGAAATAGTTGAGGTTGGAACAAAATGAAAAGAAAAGGACTAGAAGGAAATTAATCTTCCTTAATGCCTAGGTTATTTAAGATTCAACAAGTGAGAGTTTTGTAATGTAGTGTAAGGCATAATTTTTGAGTGGCCCAGAGGGTATTGAAACAGTATCCTAACAACCTGCTCCCTGTGTACTTTGTAAGACTTTCTGAGCAATGCACTGTCCTCACACCTACTGAAAATCTGACTTTCACACTTTATTTTATAGGATATAGTCATCCTTTGCAGATACTTTTTTTCCCCCTACATACACTGTTGTGTGTAAAAGCTATGAGCTTCATGACCTTGGTGGAAATGTTTGTCTGAGACTTTAGAGTGCACTCTGCCAGTAGCCAATTCCCCTCTGAGGGTGACAGATGCAGCAGTGCTAATGACATGTAATATACTGTATGTGGCTTTAGATGCTCCATAAAAACATGAAAGGTCCAGAAGCACACTCCATATTTCAACAACCTGACAAAGCTTCCACTGAAACAGTGGCCTATAGTTCAAGCATCTGATAAATGTTTGTAAGACTCTTAACAAGCAGAAAGTCAGGAAACTATACCTACGAAACTTTTTTAAAAGGTAGAAAATTATTTTAAAATTTTTGGAAGTAATTGACTCCTACTTTTTTGCTGACTAAAAGGATTGAAGTTCTGAGACTTAAGCCTGTAACATTTAAATTTGTCTGAAAGAAAAATGGAGAGGTTTTGCTTTGACAACAATTTGTTATCTGCCATTTAAAAGGCAAGTAAGGCAATAACTCCCCAAGTGTTGACTGGCGAGAGGTCAGATTGCTGGAAATGGAAGAATACTGAAAACCAGATGAGAAGAAGGGGAAGTCAGTGGTGTCTTTACTAAAACCTAATTAGGAAATAGTGTCTTTTCCTCTGCTCTGGAAAGAGCAGAAACTATCAGTGAAATATCAGCAAACAGTTTGGCATCTTCAAAGATATTAATTAAGTAAAATTTGGAAAGTGCTTTGAAGATGAAAAATGGTAGGGAGTGCTAAGTATCACTATTAGCAGGACCAATGTGTCAACTGATGTTGTCTGTCTGCATAATATTGGATGAACACTTGGGTAATTAAGGTCAAATGAACAGCCTTGCCTGGTGAATTTATTGGGTAAAGTGGGTCTTGTTTCTGGTTGAGGCAAGATGTGGTATCTGGGTGACTCACAGACCTGGAAAGTGAACGTCAGACATATTTCATGACTTCACAAGCCACCAGTAGCAACAGCTGTTTCTTACTTTGTGGGTCTGTCTTAAACTCTCCAGATACCAGGGCAGTTTTTCATAGCAAGTTTCTAAATGAGTGATTATTAGTTTGATATCATACCTGCCTTCATTAGAGGCTTACATGCCTTCCTGGAGTAAGACAATACCTCATTCCCCAGATCTAATTTTTCCAGCTTACAAATATTTTAGTAATAAAACGTTTATGGAATTAATTTGGCAGAGGCTGAGGTATTGCTGACCAGGAGGTGCTGTTCAAACCTCTATCAAGAGCCTGAAAGTACACTTCAGACCTTGTGCTATTACTCTGGGAGAACTTGTCATGGACTAAACCCAATTTGATCTTCAGGATATAAAAAAAGATACCATAAGTTTTGCTGTGCTTTTGCTGTCCTAGATGAACTTTGCATAGGTAACACTTAATTTACTACATTTCAATGTTTATTTTTACTAAGCTTAGTGAGATCCCCAGAGACTACAGCCCCAATCACACCTGCAGGGGTTCAGTCAAGCTACAGGTGAGAGCAACTCAGAGGGGCTGCTCCCCTCAGCAATGTGAACCAGGCCTGGTGTGACTTGGGCAGGAACAGCAAAACCAGGACTCAGCCCAAGATCCAGGGAGCACAGTCATGCAGACATCCCTATAACAAGATCCATGTTTCTCAAATCACAGAATCATAGAATGGTTTGGGTTGGAAGAGACCTTAAAAATCATCCTGTTCCAAGCCTCCGCCACGTGCAGGGACACCTTCCCCTAGACCAGGCTGCTCAGAACCTCATCCAACATGGCCTTGAACCCTGCCGCGTGCAGGGACACCTTCCCCTAGACCAGGCTGCTCAGAACCTCATCCAACATGGCCTTGAACAGGGCATCCACAGCTTCTCTGGGCAACCTGTGCCAGTGCATCACCAATGTCAGGCATTTCAAATGTTTGGTTCTATTGGAAAAACAAGTTTAGGGGCCCCTGAAACTGTCCCATATAACAGTTCAGAAAGCAGGAGGAGAATTTGTACCTGAGCTTTCAGTGTAAGCTGTGAGAGCCACCAACAATAGATGATATTATCTCTCTAAAAAGACTTTAATCAGATGAGAAGTTGTTGCAGATGCCTCATTCCTGCTGTAGTTGTTTTCTTCCATCTGTATATAATAGCAGGACAGTGTGGATGACTTTAGCTCAATGCAATCTACTGCTTGGCTTGTGAGCAGTTGCTTTGCCTTTGGGCTGGAGACAGGGACCTCCAACTCATAACTGAGCAAGTATTCCAGATCATCCCTTTTTGTTAAATTTTTTTTTTATTTTTTATTTTTTAAAAAGTGGCAAAAATCTTCCATTTCATGTAGGAGAGCACTCGAGGAGCATCACTGAGGTGGATTCAGGCAGAACAGTTTAACACTCTGATAATGAACAAAAAGCTAAACCAAGTCAGCTTTCAAATAGTTTTCTTTTTTTTTTTTTTTCTTTTTTTTTCAAATTTAAGTGCACTGTCATCCAATTAATACTGCAAAGCTGAACTGTGCTTTCCTATGTTCTGTACAGATTCAAAAGTATTAGATGTCATGGAGCTCAAGGGAAACAAGGATGGGGCAGGCCCGTCTGTGTTTAGTTATGACAGTTCTGCACACAAATAGCAAGATAAGAATATCCCCAGTGGACAATAATGCAAACTAAACTGCCTTGAGGTATACCTAGAACAGCTTTCCATTTAGCATATCTTGTTGATTGAATCCAAAGCAATTCCTCAGAGGAGAACAAATGCAGAACACAAAGCCATAAAGCTGCAAGTCCTTTCACAGAGTTGTAGCCAAAGGATTACAGAGAAAATTTGTGCATCCTGAAAGAGGCCGTGAGAAGGGCTGCTGGGAAGCTTGCCACCATGCTTCTTGCCTCTTTGTTCTGCACCTGAATGGATGCACATCAGGATATCTGCCACAGAAGCAGACTTTAAAGTGTAGATAACTACACTTTAAAAGCCCTAGCTGGACACTGAAAGTTTAGGCTTTCAGTCAGCATCTGTATTTTGGATCTCAGGATATCTTCCTGAGGAATCTGCCCTTACAGGAGCAGCTCGCCCCAGCCTGGCTATCTGAGGGGCACAGCTCTGTTAGGCAGCTCTGAGCACAGAGATGCTCTTGGATGCACAGCAGAGCACAGGCCTTATCTCTCCAGTGCATAATCCTGCTTAGATCTTGTGGTACACCTCCTTCTTCATGTCCTGGAGGCTGTACAATGTACAGGTGTAGGATTGCAGGCCTACACTTTGAGTCCTGCTCAAACAGACATTTGGAATCTTGATGACCCTTCAGTTTTTTTTTAGTTCAGAGTGTTGGACTTCTCTCCTTTTCATCATAGCTAAAATAATCAGCATCTAGGGTGAAGAAGAGAACCTATGCAGAATAAATAAGAATAATTAAGCAGGAGGGCAGAGCCACCCACTATTAGTATCTCCTGTTGTCTGTGTCCTAGTCCCACATTGAGCTGTACGCAGCAATGCAAAGGATCAGTAGCTCATTTAGCACTTGTCATACCCAAAGGATGAGTCAATCTATGACTTAACTAATCTGGCACAATGCAATGCCAAGTTTGATCAGACTATTTCAGTGGTTCAGCATTATAGAAAGGAGCTAAAGACTAAAAGTGATGTTGACTCAGCCATTTGGCTCTTGTCAGTGAACGTTAGTGATTTTTTAACTGCTTGGATTTTACTTCTAATGAAAATCCATTTAGACAAAGTAATTTACATGCATTTCTCATTTCCATGGGAGGTTTAAAGCCTTTGCCACATTGCTACCAAGAGAGACATTTCAAAATGCAGTCATTTGCCTTTGCTTTCTTACCATACACGAATTATTTTGTCTCACATAATTGCTTGATATCAATACTCAGTGGATATATTTTGACACATGACGGAAGATAATGGAATTTCCCAGGGAGCAGGGAGAAACAGAATATTCTATTAGGAAGAAGAGGATTTTTGCATTGGATTGATGGAAAATTTTAGCTGGTACATCAAAAATGTTTCATCTCCTCTGATAAATCAAAAATTGTCCAGTCAGAGCTGGAAGCAAGTAACAGGCAATAAGTTCCAAGACATTAAGGAAAAATTCCAGCTGATCTGAAGTCAGTAGTAGAAAACACTGACATTTGCATGAGGTGAGAATGTCAAAAGCAGTAACAGCCAAACAAGCACTTCAGTACTTAACTGCATATTCCATGGGCCACAGTGAAAAAACCCCAGGCATCCAAACTGAATTTGGGCTGCAGGTATTTGTGACATCATCAGTGCCTAAAGGTTCACTAGAAACTGGGTATTTATAGAAAAGTGAAGCAGTTCTGGCTGTCTTTGGGCAACGGTGAGCTCAACCAGGCCTGGTCTCCCTCAGTCTAAGGAGATCAAACTCATTTGATCCTAAAATAAGCACTGGCTTTGTACATACCAGCTGGTCATACTATGCCTCTCCTTTTTTTGACCTATTGCTAGAGAAGAAAATACAAAATTCAAGTCTGTGTATGTTGGAGGGGGAGAGATGAGAAATAAGCTGGACATAGCAAGTCTAATGCAGTGATTGGGAACTGCAGAGAGAGACCTCTGGTTTGGTTCCTGGCCCCAGAGCTTTTCCTGGTTTTTGTATTACATTCTAGATGAGCTATAGCATTGCTCTCACTTTGAAGATAAGAAACTGAGAGCCTGAAAAGTTACAAAAAACTTATCTGAGACCCTATGTTAAAACAAAATGGGCTAATGGGGGCCTCAGACCCAGTATTTCTCACTGGCTGGACTTGAGTAGGGTAACACTGCCAGTTATTGCAGGATGTTCAAAAAGGTTTTTCTGAGCTATTTACTTGAGACTAAAGAACCCCATAACAGAGCAGTGAGATGATAGCTGGGCTTGGGGATATTTTGCAGACATGTTCCCTTTTCTTTACAGCCTTCCCAGACAGTTATGATCATTCACAGAGCAAGGACTCAGCTGCTATGGTGATGGGCAAAAGGGTAAGGCTCCAGGATAGGGCGATGAAGGCTGGAGGAGCAACCTCTGCCTTTTCTTTAAGTAATTATAGCCCTATCTTCATCCTGGCACTCCTCACAGAGCCTACATTTACAAAATGAAATTGCCTATGAGGCTGCACACTTTCAGCAAGACATTTAAAACTGCAGCTCTGAGACAGCTGAGTGCCTGATTCTGGATGGTGCTGGGCAAACCTAGCTGAGATTTTGAGGTTTTTACTTTGGGATGTTAAGGGATTTGGCAAAAGATACATCTACACAAATACATATTTTTTTTGTTCACTTGAGGGTGTTTGAAAATTTAAAAAAAATAGGATATTAGAGAAAAGAAAATAAATATAGTCTTACTTTTCTTCTACTTACCATGTAAAACGCAGCCTTGTTATGCAAGGTCCATAGTCAGTATTCATCTATGCTCAAAGCAGTCTTTAATTACAGCATCCCCAAAACTTTTCTGCCTTACTGCCAGGCTATGCAGGAATTTTGGGGAAGAAGGAGCAGCTGAAGCAACCATTTCTCTCTGTTCCTCACGCTCAAGGTGTCCACCCACTATAGATCTGGGACGTCTTCCAAAATAAACAATAGACAGAATTTCTTATGGTCTCAGTCTCAATGACAAGACCATGCTTTACTGGGGATGGAGCAATAAAGAGGAGAATTAAGCCCATTGCATTGCATCCAGTCACCTTTTGGGTGGGAGTGCTTCCCATGGTCACCAAACTTCTCCACTGAATACCATCTCTGAATACTGCCAGTAATTTCCCATCTTACATTGAATCAGGCATCTTGGATGCAATACATGATGTAAGAGCAAGAGAAAGCAAAGGAAAGAAGGTAGAGAAGGGAAAATATTGAATTCTTCTAGATGAGGAGCTATCAAAACAGAGGCTAAAAAAAGATTGATCCATAGGCCTCAGTTCTTTGTAATGTTTTATACCTATTTTAAAAATCTCAGAACTTTGCCCCAAAGAGATACAGTTTAAAATACTGCAGGAATATCAAGTCAGGAATGTTCCAATGCTACATTTTAAAAGGAATCACACAGACTGCAAAGGCTGAGGTATCCATGAGCAAATTAGAAGCTACAGCAATTTAATCATATTGGGTAAGATTCAGGTCACATATTATGGTGGTTAAATATGGGTTTCTGTGTATTCACATGAGGAATCTATCTAAGCTTCCCCTGTCATCAGTAAAGTTCTGATCTAAAGTCAAGTCAACACAGGCTACAGAACTGTTCAGTCACCCTGTGTTTGTTACCTACCTGCTCCTCCACATCTCTGATGAGGATTTGGAGCCATGGGATTGGAAATAGATTAGTATTACTTATTCTAAATCAGAGTGTTTCACTTAGGTGTCTGGCCATCTGCAATTTTCCAGAACACTTAGGTACAGAAAGAAATTAATATTTCAACTTTTGGTCTCATTTCAAGGTAGAAAAGTACCACTGAAATATCAGAATTATTTCCAAAGCATCAACCAAAATGCCTGGCTGATTTGTTTCTGGAGTCATCTGTGGGCTGCATTTATTCTTCTTGGCAAACTCATTAGTAGACTTGAGGGATACCAGCCCAGACAACTTTAATACAGCTTCTGTTGGTTTGCTAAGGGTAAGACTAGAGGGATTTGGAAGAACCTGATTGATCTGTGGCTGGGGAAATATGTGCTAAGTTTGGCTATGTCCATATTAACCAACTTTGAATGTCAGCTTGGGTGCATTAATTGGTGGAATCCATTGTGCAAACATCTGTCCACTAACTGGGAGAAAACACATTAAAGGTACAGATCAGTTAAGCTCCTGTGTGAAGTTCCTAATGAGAATAAAAAAGTGCAGACAATATTCCATTTCATAGAATTACCAGTTATTTGAACTCTCAAGTGCCCAGTCATTCCTTTGACTGCTTCCATCTAAATTTAGTTTTAAAAACCTCAAAACAACAAAAACCCCCAAAAAATCCTTCCTTAATTTGTCCAAAATGTTTGGTCTCAACCTCAATTGCCTTTAAATCCTGTCAATTAAAATTTAGAGTGGAGAAAACCTGTTAATAGTGAAATGAATCCCCTTGCATTCCCAAAGTGTCCAATAAGTCTTCTCACCCAATTGTAATAAAATTTGTTGTGGCATGGTTTTTAGGGATCAATACAGCAGACCACTGTCAATCAAAGAATTTTCTACTTACTTAAAAGTTAACAGACTTTTAGTGTCTTTGTGCTGCACTGAGGACAGTCTGAGTTACCACAGAAGATTAAATCTTTAATTTTACATTACTTCAGCCATCTCTATAGAACAAAGTGGGCTTTACCTGTTGAATATGAGGCTTATGTGAGCTGAAGTGCTCTTGAGACATTAAGAGGCAGTCTTGAACAGTCTCTGAGATTTAAGCTGAGGGGAATTCTAAAGGGATTACTGCAGCATTTTACATAAAACGAGAAATAAAAACAGACTTGAGCAATGCATGATCATAAACGCATTCCTGCTGTGATCAAGAGTTCTGTTCCCATTGCTGTTCTAAGACTAAAGCAGGAAGAACTGTCAAAGGGCAACCATACTTATAAGGATTTGTACAAGTCCAATTTATAATGAAATTAAGGGGCTGAGTAGTTTTGAAAGATTTGTTAAGAAGGGAGATACTTTTAATAGTCTGTCCAGCCCAGAGGTGAGAATCACAGGCATTATTGGAATACTGTTTTGCAGAGGAGACAGGCTACATTCCAAGAACAGCCATGGATAAAAACTCATACACCAATAAGCAATTTTAGCAAAAATATCACAAAAAATATAAACTATTGGAAATCCTTTTCTGAAGAAAACAGAGGCAAAAAAATATGAAGAAATAATTCAGAAATAAAATTAATACTGAGTGGCTTGTGTCTACCCTTGCATGCTTAGTGTATGAGAAAATAAGAAGCAGTGTGTTCTTTCTAGCTGTGATTCACCTTTCCTTCACCTTTACTACAGCTCCCTTTGTTGCAGTAATGGTGTAAAAAGGCTTCTGTAGTGCCTGTACTGAGAAAGAAATCTGTCTGTGTTTGTGTAAAGGTGTGAAACATAAAGCACAGTATAGTTAATGTTTTAATGGAGAAATTAGGATAGAGCACCTGCAACTGTCAGCAAATAGAATTATTTTCTTGTCACACCCTCACTAGCAAAAAAGATATTTGTTCTTTGTGACTGCAAATTCTCAGGAGATGAAAGCCAGTGTGTCACTCCCTGTTGTGATTGTACCTCAGTAGGTATCACATCTACAGGTCCTCTTAGTCCTCAGGAGAAAAAACAGCCTGGGCTAGAGATGAGCAAGTTTCTCAGCACTCTGAGCCACAGATGTCAACCACCACATGGACCAAAGCCACAAAACTGTATCATCTACATATCTTTGAGTGTGGAGATACAGCTTCAGAGAAGTCCCTCAGTTCAAGAGAAGCTCAAGCTTCTCTGAGTCTTACATTGGTTTCCTGCAAGGAAACAAATGTACATATAAAATTGTGCATTTGGTTATGACAGCCAGATATCTATTACAGACTCCATTAAAAACACAAATCTCTTCTTGTGGAGAAGAGATAAATATGTGAAATTTAGTTTACAAAATTGGTCTGAGTGGAAGTTAAATTTGTCCATCATTAGACAATGTGATTATTAAATCTCAGAAAATATTTACTTGGGGAAATACCACAGAGATATTTCCATCTCTATTTATATGTCTAAATGGTAGAAATCCCTCCACGGAGCTGTCTTATGTTCAATTAGAAGCAGCATGAAAGGGAATAAGGATCACAGAAAAGAAGTATTTGATAACTGTCATACAATAAAATGTGAAATATGAATGGAGATCAAGCACACATTGTGAACCATGTTCATAATTATCATAAAGTTTTATGCTGCATCTTGCTCTTTATTATGGCCTCACCACATAAAATACAGATCAGCTTCAATTAGAGTAATTTAAAAACAGAAGGTGACCTTTCAGCATAGCTTCTCAACTATGTAGTGTGCTACATGAATAAATATTACAGTTAAATTATTAATGCTATATGTTTATGGTATGTGTGGTCATCCCAAACTATATTCCATTTCATGTAATTACCAGTTTCTCCCCTCTTCTCCAAACTCCTCTGCCTTTCCCAAGATTTTGGGTCATTTTAATCAAATGAAGGGGATGAGAATTCTGAATTATTATCTTACCTTTGATCAGTGGCTACCAAAAAGTTATTTCCTATTTCTCAATCATGGCATCTTTCAGAAAGTGCAAGGATTTACCCCTGAAGAAATGCAAACATATAAATATTTGACATCTGTAAATATTTAAAAAGAACTAGGATATTCCACAGTAGTTAGGAGAACATACCTGAAAACTCCTGAGAGCAGTAAGCACCCAATGAATTTAGCTGGTGATTCTGACATTCTGTTGTAAAGTCATCCCACTGTGAGCTGAAGATTAGATAGCCTAGTCTGGGTTGTGTTTATTTTGTTACGTTGAAAAAGATATCTCAGTTGATTAAAATATTTTTTATAGATTAAAGACATTTTTGTCATTTTTAATGACTTACTACTAGTACTTTATAAAAAGTATTTGAGATTATGTTGACATACGCTTTAAAACAAGAAAAGCTCAAGTGGTATTTAATGGATAACTTATTACAAAGAAGGAATTCTCTAGACCTGCTTTACCTTTAATTCACATTGTTTAGATGGAGCACCTTTTTACACGATAAAGCACTGTGGGTACAGCTAGGAAGGGGTGCCTCGTGTGGCCAGGGAGAAAATCAAAGTCCCCTGCAAACAGGGAAGGGCTCCAGTGCTGTTGTATATTCGAGGGAGATCAGAAACACCGAACTGTGTAATGAACATCACATTCCACAGAAACTACCCTGAGTCCCTGGGGAGCCTAGTGGAGCCACGTGGACATCAGCAGTATCAGCCTTGTCTTCATTCCCCACCGTTGTCCTTGTCAGTCAGGGACCAGAAGTGGAATGAAGTGAATGAGGTCCCTTCCTGGCTCAGTGTTCTCACTGGACAGGACAGAGAGGAATTCTCAGAGGGTTCCACCTGTCCCAGCTGCTTCTCTGTGACAAAGAGTCCGACCACAAAAATGAGCTTGTGCATGAAGTCCATAACTGACATCTTCCTGAATATTAGTTAGGTAGCCTTTCACTGGTCATGTGGCCCCATGGTTCTTGTATATCTGGTTACATAATGGTCCCAACATATTCTCTTTGGTGCAGTAAGGGCTCTATTTTGGGAGGTGGTAACTGTGAGCTCTAATTCCTCAGTCGACTGTGTATCCACAGACCATCTCCAAAGCTTCTGGGCAGGAACATTAATTCTGGTATGAAAATTCACAAGGAGTAATTGTACTTGCACTTTTAAAAAATTGTGATGGTTACGGCTGTTGGTGATTCTTCGATTTTCATTTCTTTTCATACAAATATGATGTGTATTGATGGTTGGAATGTCATCATGTGCCTCTTAATATGGGGACATTCAGCATCTATTTTGTGACTCTATGGACATCTATGACACCCCTGCACTCTCAATAAAAGTCTCTGGAGCTGCTGGTCCCTCTCTTACAAACAAGCAAAGTCAAACATGATTAATTAAGAGCAAGGCAAAAGTTGGCAGTGGCAACAACTACATTTCTTTGGGCTGGGCAAAATTACATTTGCACAATTACATTCTTTAAATGCTGTGCTGGGTATCCAGAGCTTAGAAATTAGAAGCTAGAAATGCTTAAATTTCTAAACTGAGTGACTTCCACACAAACCTGAATAGGTACTCTCTGCAGTTTACACGTGGATACCAAGTAAATGCAGGATTCCTGTCTTTAGAAGGGCCTGAAGCAGGTCTGAATGGACTAAGGTAGCTAGACTCAGACTCAGCTCAATTTTGTGTACCACAATGAGCTCTCAGGAGCTCACATTGAATGTTTTGGACACAATAAAACTTAAAAACCCCAGTGGAGTAAGGATGAACTACAGCTTTAAACATGAAGAATACTTAAATATCCAAATCAAAATATTTTTCTAACATTTCAGTTTCAGATCTGTCTCCTAAAGTGCCCTTTGCTAGAGTTAATTTAGGTGAAACCTAACTGGGAGGAATCTCAGTTGTCCTGTCATTTGGGATTTGAGTCTCATGACTGAGCACATCATTATGAAATGCAGCAACTTTAGATCAGAGCTGTCTCACAGGAACAATGCCCAATGAAAAGCAAACAAAGGAGGAAACCAATAAAACCTTAATCTTTTAGGACACTCCTTCAATTCCAAGAGAAACTGAGACAGTGAAAGCACTACTTTTTACTCTCATGTGTATTTTCATTATGGGGTTACTTCAAAGTCATGGAGGTAACAGAAGTATGCCTGAAAATGAATTTTCACTGCCACTGAATACCCTGATTCTAATATCAGTCTTAATTAAGACAACATTAGAATGTTGGAGTAGTTGTCAATTTTTTCTCTTGATATTTGTTCCATTTTTTCATCAGATGATTGCTCCATGAAGCCAGTGTTCTTCAAGCTTGACTTTGTCCCTTGTCTCATTTTAAAAACCAGAAACTGGAACAACATGCAGGCAACAATGACTTAAACCATAGCTGGCCAAAATCATGTTCAAAATGGTAAATCTAGGATTCATAGGTTCTTGTATATTCTGTTGACAAGCAGCTAAATCGTAAATTATCTAAAACAAGTTAAATTGAACCTCAACTTTATGCTATCTTTCTGTGGCTGTCATGAGTTGAAAAAGTAATTTTTTCCTGCTAGGATTTTTACAGCTTACTGCAGGTACAACTTCCTTCAGACTTAGAGAACCAATTAACTGACTACTTTTAAGATAGATGCTCTGTTTAACCACTTAAAAAACTAGATATACCTCTGTGACTTAGCATTTAAGAAAGGAGAAGACCAAGACTCGCTCTCTTGCTTCCAGCTTCCAAACAGGTAACAGCAGAGCCCGCGCTGCCCAGCCAGGCCAGGCAGGGCCCTCTCAACCAGGTCCTGCCAGCTCCATGGGACCAGGCCAGGCTGGGCCAGGCAAGGCCCTCTCAGCCAGGGCCAGGCCCGTCTGAGATCCCGGCCATCCCTGCTTCCCCCCAGCCCTCTCTCCCCAGGAGTGCCGCAGCCCTGGCTCTCCCACCTCCCTGGGAAAGGAACGCAGCAGCTCTGGCCGCTGCACAGCAGAGATCGTGTGACCGACAATGGAGCCTGGGAGAGAGCACAACTCTCTCCGTACAGAAGAAACCTACATGGAGACACTGAGGTCAGTGAAGAAGGAGCCAAAAGCCCAGAGGGAGGAGAAAGAGGAGATGCTTTAAGCTGAAATTCTTTTGTAAGGCCATGGTGTTGGACTAAGATGTATCAGACTATTCCTTGTAACTCATGAGTGCAACTGAGGGGATGCAACGTTCTAACTTAACTTCCAGCAAGGTGTCTTGATGGGATTGATGTGCAATGTGCACCAGTATCAGCTAAGGCCTCAAC
>VZTR01009236.1:0-86917 GCA_013400775.1 Chaetops frenatus
GAGGCCAAGGGCACTGTGGCCACCGAAGTGGATATCAGCTTCAAGGAGCCTCAAGTTGCTGTCGCCTCAGGATCAACCGAAATGGATGTGAGCTTACCTGATTATGAGGTTCAGGCACCCATTTCTGATATTCCCCTGGATTCTTCCTGTTGTACAGAGGGGGCAATGGTTAAATCTAGAGCTTCTGTATTTAGAGTGCCTAAAATTTCTCTTTCTAAAAGTGTCAAACCTCATTCACAAAACCACTGTGGATTTGATGTTTCTGTTTCAGAAACTGTTCGTTATTCTTTAACAGAGGAAACGTCTTCTGTTCCTTCTGAGAGCATTGGAGCTAAACTTTTGCCTGATATTAAGGGAGATAGTGTATCTAAAAGTATCAAGTTTAGAGTGCCTAGTATTGGTTTCTCTAAATCTGAAATGAGTTCATCTAAAATTGATCTGGAGTCCTCATTACCAAAAGGGGATATTACTCTTACTAAATACCAAATTACTCTAACAGAATCTCAATCAAAAATAGCATCTCTTGCTGATGAGAATCTTTCGGATTTTGAAATTTTAAGTGAAGATTGTTCTGACGAGCAAGGAGGTCTTAAGTTAGAGGGTAAAACAACATCTGTTGAAATACCTTTGGTTGACACAGAGGTCACAGGTAAAATTCCTAAATTCCAAAAACCTAAATTCAGAATTCGATCTAAGGGAAAAGCATCTGAAAGTGATATTGGTTCCAATGTGGAATCTGAAATTTCCAAGGAAAAGATAATATCTGATATGACTGATCCTGACATTGAAAAACCAGCTCCAATCTCTGATGCCCAGCTTGGTGTAAAGTTGCATAAGCCTCCACTTGGAGTTGTTCTGGATGCACCAACAATGGATCCAAATCTTTCACCAATGGATGTTACCTTGCCAAAGTTAGAAGCAGAAATCCATGGCCCAGATTTTGAGTGCAAGGTAGAACAGGAAGTAGTTTCAGGAGAGAAGGGTACTGAGGGGAAAGAAAACAAATTTAAGTCATCAAAATTCAAACTGCCTTCATTTAGGTGGTCACCAAAGAAAGAAGCTATTGCTCCTTCTCACTTTGAGGAACATCTGGAAGGACCCACTTTGTCTACTTTATCTGGAGACATGGGATCTGAATTAACTTTTTCTACTCCTGAGAATCAATACCTCCATGAAGAATTTGATACAACAGAAAAAGGTGGTGAAAAGGTCAAAACCAAGAAATCCCAATTTACCATGCCAAAGATCTCATTCACTAAAATTAAGGGTCAGAAAGTCCAAGTTTCTCTACCCGTACTGGAAACTGATGTTTCTGGACCCAAACAAGAAAAAGTAGGTGTTTCTGTTCCAAAATCCGAGAAAGGGAGTAGTGGAGAAGGGGCAGGACTGGGCATAAAAGTGCCAGAAGTTACAGTGCCAGCTTTGGATTTTTCCAAACTAGAAGCCAAAGCTCCCAAAATAGAGATGGAGACTAGCATACCTACAGGTGAGGTCACAGTTCCTACCCGTGAAGATGAGCTGACACTGAAATCAGCAGTTACTATTGCCAGTCTCTCCACCTCAGATATTAAGATGATAACTGAAGGTTCGCTTGAGGTCAAGAGTCCTGACATAAGTGTTGAAAGAACATCAAGTGAAATTGCTGTGGGTGATGCAGAGATAAAAGTTGAAGGTTCTGAAGGGAAAACAAAAATGTCTAAATTCCAAATGCCAAAGGTAGGAATTACACTTTCTAAAGGGAAAGGGTTAGAAAAGGATGTTGGCCAATCCAAATCAGAAGTCAAGGTTCCCCAACTAAAAGCAACAGTAGAAATATCTGACATTGCTGTTGAAGCACCAGACTTGGAGGTGGAATATGGCACAGGAACAGAGACTTACAGCCCTGAAGCCAAAATGACCAAAGCTGACAGTAAGGCATCAGAGGCTGATGTTCACCTCCCATCAGCTGACATTTCAATTCTAAAAACAGACTGTGATATCCAGGGTTCAGATGCAGCAGTAAAGATCAAGGGGGAAATAAAGCAAGATGGAGATGCAGAAGAGAAAGAAGGACATTTCAAAATGCCCAAATTCAAACTTCCATCCTTCAGTTGGTCACCAAAGAAGGAAGCAAGTGTTAAATCAGATTCTGGAGCAAATTTGGAAGATCAAAAGCTTGCTGTCTTGTCAAGCAGAATAGACACAGAAGTGAAAGGAATTGCAGCTGATGATCAAGGTAGTGGGCCAGACCTTGATCGGGAAATATCTCCAGGAAAAGTTGAACAAAAAAGTCCAATAAAAAAGCCTCAATTTGTCATGCCTAAAATTTCGCTCTCCAAGATCAAGGTTCCAAAATCTCACTCTCATTCACCAAAAGTTGAAGCTGATTCTACTCTTCCTAAAACAGAAATAGAGGGTGATGATTCAATTAAGATACCTGATATAGAAAAAAGTCATCCTGAAGAGACTGAAGAAGGGGCACAAATAAACATAAAACTGGCTGACACTACAGTCCACACACTAGAGTCTTCCAGAGTAGAAATTGAAGCCTCTAAAACTGAAATGACAGACAGCTCAGCAAAGATTGATGCTTCTTTAACTCCCTCAGAGGGGAGTTTTCAACAGGTTGACTTAAAGATAAGTTCCACCAATGAATGTAACATTAAAAAAACAGGTATTAAGCTCCCCAAAGGAGAAGCTTCAGTTGATTTGAAGAGCCCTGATATATTAACAGAAAGCTCATCAGTTGTGGATGGAAGAAAAGTGAAATTGGAAGGTCCTGAAGGGAAGATTAAAATGCCTAAATTCCAGAAGCCAAAGTTTGGAATCTCCCTAACAAAAGGGAAAGTCACAGAGACAGAGATCAGCACTCCAAAAATAGAAGCTGAGCTACCCCAGCTAAGAACGACAAATGAAATTGCTGACATTGCTGTGGGAGTGTCAGCATCAGAACTTACATCTGATATGTCAGATCCTGGAGTAGCTGATGGTAAAATAAAAACACCTCAAGCTCTGGCGGGTGACATTGAAGATGCAAAGGTAGACATAAGTATCCAGTCAGTGTCTACACTGAAGACAGAGGGAGTTATTGAGAGTCTTGAGGAGAAGGAAATAACATTAAAAGAACATGAAATAAAAGCTGAAGAAGTTCAGACTGAAGAACATCAGGGATGGTTTAAAATGCCAAAATTCAGAATACCTGCATTTGGCAGGTCATCCTTAAAGGAAAAAAAAAGTGATGCTGATATTGAAACAAGTGTGGAAAGAGCTCAGGCAACTCTTCCTTCTGCTAAAGTACAAACTGAAACAAGTATTCCTGAAAATACCTTCTCATTACCACATGCAGTTGCTGAAATTGCTATTGGAAAAGAAGGGATTCAAAAATTAGGAGATTCCGTGAAGAGTTCTGATGTTAGCTTGCCAAAGATGGAAGGAGATATTTCATTATCCACAGAAAGAACAGATAGTAGAGAGAATATTCCAAAAACTGAAACTTATGCAGACGTAGTAAAACGCAGTGCTGAAGGACATACTTCAGAAATCACAGTGTCTGCTGCAGAATTGTCTAAGTCATACCCAACTGCTCCAGAAACTGACAAAGACAAGAGCTCAACAAATAGGTTTCCTACATGTACTCTGACATTTCCAGAGCACAAAGGCAAATCACAGGATACAGAAGTCCCAAAGGTAGAAAGTTCCATGAAGTTAGAGAAATCAGGAGTAGGATGCAAACCATCATCAGCTGAAATTACTCTGGATGCAAATTTACAGAAGAAAATAGATGTTAGTCTTCCAGAAGAAGAGCTAGGTATTCAAAACAAAGAGGCAGCAATTAAAAAAGGAAAGATAAAGGGCGAGGTGAAAATCATAGGAAAAGACAGTGAAGAAAGTCAATTTAAAAGGACGACGTGTGAATGGTCTACAACAAAAGGATCAGAAGATGGTACTTATGTTACTGCTAAGCTGGAAGATCTAAAGGTAGAAGTTCCAACAGTGAAGACAGATGTTAAAATTACTAGAGTAGATCCTGAAATGAAATTTCAAGTGAAAAGTATTGAAAAGGATGTGTCTGCAGGAGTGGAAGTGCAAGTAGAAGACAGAGCAGAAACAAGTAAAATTAAAGCATACGGGTTTAAGATTTCAAAGTTTGGAATGTTGCATTCAGAAATCAAGAGGTTTGAAGATGATACTGATTTGCCAAAGTCAGAAGCTGATTCAGCACCTAAAAGTGAAAAAGGCACAGAAGAAATGCAGTTACAAAAACCAAAAGGATCTATTGACCTGAAAAGTCCAGCTCTAGATCATATGGAAGCAACTGCCAGAATAACAGGGGAAACAGTGGACCAAACACAAAGTGTCCCAGAAATAAGTGTAAGAATTCCCAAACTAAAAATACCAAGATTCACTTTCAGAACCCTCCCAATTGAAGCTGATGTTTTACTGTCAAAAGTGGTAACAGATCCAAAGGGATCTAGTACTGACATTGAAATAGTGCAACTGCAAGCAAGCTCTGCTATCCCTGAAGAAACACCACGAGCTCTAGAGGGGGGTATTCAAAAAGCAAAAAGCAAGATTTTAACACTGACTGAACCTGACATTAAAACAGCACAAATGACAGCTACCATAGAGCCCTCCCCTTCAAGTGCAGGGCAAGACATTCATTGGTCTCATATAGAGGGCCAAGAAATACGTGAGAAAGTAGAACCTGAACATGTTGCTATTGAAAGGTGTGAGATTTACACTACTGAAATACTGAAAGAATCAGAGATTCTGTCATCAGAGCTCAAAACTGCTACTCTGGGATTCTCACTGCTCAAGGTGAAGTTGCCTGAATCACACAGCAGTTTAGATGTGCTGGTCCAGCAGCCATCTCCAATGGGAGGTGCATCAGCAAAAACACCTACAGGTGCTGGTGAAAGCTTAGGAGCAGCGGCACAGAGAACTGGCAGTGCTGAGCTCGAACTACACCATGAGTCTGAAGAGTCTAGAGGAAAAGTAAGTTTGACAAAGTTAAAAACATCTGCTCCTGAAATAAAATGTTCCAGTAAACTTGAAGAGAAATTTCCTGATAAATCACCAGAGGGAATAACTGCATCTCCTCTCTCTAAAGATGAAGATGTAGTTGAAACAATGGAAGGTGAAGAAAAAGACATAACCAATGAGAAAGCAAAGACAGATAGTAAAAGATCTCCTGGAAGATTCAAATTTTTGCTTCCAAGTATTGGTTTTTCATCTTCTGGGGATGAAACAAGCACAGATGCAAAACCAGAAATAAAAAAATCAGTTCCAGAAGATGTGAAACCTGCCGACACATCAGATGATTCCTCTAAGCAAGCTGAAAAAACTGGATGGTTTAGATTTCCCAAGCTTGGTTTCACATCTCCTTCCAAAAAGGCTAAGTCTGTTGACAGGGAAGAGGTGGGTCATAAAGAGGGGAGACTCTCAGATGAAGACAGCCCAACAGATAAACCAGATGTGTTTTTTGATGCACAAGAAAGCTTATCACCTAAAGAAATAGGAGAAGGTGAAAAAGCTGAAATTGATGGGGCCTCATCTATCGTGACATCTTCAGCAAGAACTGAACTAATCTTGTTAGAGGAAGAAAAAGACAGTAAATCTAATATTATTGGAGATACAACCAAATGAAGGTTATATTCTCTCAATCCTCAATGAAAACAAAATCATCCATATGTACAGAAGAGAAGGTTTTCTTAATTTTCCACTAACTGAAAATTAAAACCCAAAGCTAGTATTCATGAAAACACTTGAACAGAATTTACCACATTTAAATTTTCAAGTACATGGATGTACTAGATTGTACACTAATTAAAAGAATGATTTCTTCATATCTACCCCAAGGGCAACAATTCCAATGACAGGTGCAGAGGAGCCCATAGTTTGAGCAAAGTCTGAGTTGATACCTGAACTGTGAAAGTAAATCATTAAAAGGCTCAACAACAGTAAAAGGCTTGTTAAATAGCCTTCTCAAAACTCACCAGTTATATTTAGATGACAGATTATTTCCAGGATGGGTTCTAAACTAGTACTATGAGAACTATACTTACCTGTTTAGATTTTGGAACTTTCTGATCTACTTCTGTTTTGTTATTAAAGTGTTTTTCTTTATCTTAGCTAAGGTAGTATGTATATCCCACAAACATTTTAAAATACAAAATAAAAATTAAATACTAGTGTAGAGAGACTAATGCTTTGCCTCTTCCTCTCTTCTCATTTTTTTATTATTGTGGTGGGTCATATTTAGCCTTACAATAATTTAAAAAAATATATAAAAGCAAAAACCAACAAATTAATGTCAAGACCAAAAAAAAAAAGTAATTAAACCATCTTTGTAAGATACCAGAATAAAACATACTTACAAAGAATATTATTCAAATGTGGATAAATAAATTTTAATGTATATACTTACGGGATAGTTAAATGCTTAGAATGATCTGCCACACTGGTGGAATTGCTTCAGATATTTTCTGGGAAAGGAGGTGTATATAATTATTTGCTCCTTTGTTTATATTAATGCTTCTCTCAACTGCACAATGAAAACCAGAGTGCATATGTGACAGCCTTCACATGTACCATTAAAACACTTGTCTGTATTCTTAATTCACAATAAACTCACAATATGAATAATAACTTGAGTAGTGTGAGTTACTGACATTTCTGATTCTGAAAATCCAGTTTAAATTTGCAAAAGTTTGCATGTACTTCACTGTCTGCTGAGACATGCTTAATGACAGCACAGTTCCTAAATATAGGGGTAATGGAGACTTTTCACTCACTATAGTCCCAAGTTGAATCATAGATTATGTTGAGCTGGAAAGAACCTGTCAGGATCCTTGACTCCCACTCCTGGCCCTGCAGAGGACACCCCAGGATTCACACCCTGTGCCTGAGAGCCTTGTCCAAAGAGCTTGAGCTCTGTCAGACTTGGTGCTGTGACCACTGCCCTGGGGAGTCTGTTCCAGTGCTCAAACACCCTTTGGGTGAAAACCTTTTTCCTAACATCCATCCTAAACCCCTCATGGCTGAGCTCCAGCCGTTTCCTCAGGTCCTGTCACTGGCCACAGGAGTGAAGAGATCGGTACCTGCCCCTCCACTTCCCTCACGAGGATGTTGAAGGCCACAGTGAGCTCTCCCCTCAGTCTCCTCCAGGCTGAACAGACCAAGCAACTTCAGCCTCTCCTCATACAGCTTCCCCTCCAGACCCTTCACCATCCTTGTGGCCTCCTTTGGGTGCTCTCTGATCGTTTGTTTTTGTTTTTTTTTTTTTAATTGTTCCACCCAAAACTGCTCACAGACTCCAGGTGAGGCTGCCCCAGTGCAGAGCAGAGCAGAACAATCCTCTCAAATACAAGAACATTTTCCATGCAGACTTTACTCACTAGTTCCCTGAGCAACCTGAAGTCAGCTCTCCTCCTGTCCGGAGCTGAAGTTTTGCTGTCCCTTTTCCTCCTGTCAATAGAGAATTTAAATTCAATTTCTTTGCAGTCACTGTGGCCAAGATGGCTGCAATCACCACTTCACTCACAAGATCCTCTCTCCCTAATGACAAGTGCAGATATGCTTCATTACAGTAGTTCTCTCATCACAAATTTCTCCATATTCTACTTAGTACAGGAAAGCAGACACAGCAGAACACGTAGGAAATGGGTTGTAAGTGATGTGTATTTGGCTGTCTAACTACCTGTAGATTGAGATGTTCTTCATTTCTACATCACAGAATCACAGAATGTTAAGGGGATGGAAGGAAGGAACCTTGAAGATCATCCAGCTCTAACCCCCTGCCATGAGCACCTTCCTCCAGCCCAGCTTGCTCAGAGCCCCATCCAGCCTGGCCTTGAACACCTCCAGGGATGGGGCAGCTGCAGCTTCTCTGGGCAACCTGTGCCAGGGTCTCACCACCCTCGTAGTAAAGATTTTTTCCTTATATCTGATCTAACCCTGTTGCACTTCAAAGACATTTAGAATAGAACAGAGTAGAATAGTTAATTTGAAGGGGCCCACAATGATCATTCAATCCAATTGCTTGACCACTTCAGGGATGACCAAAACACAGACAAAACATTAAGATTATTAAGAGCATTGTCCAAATGCCTCTTGAACACTGACAGGCTTGTGGCATTGAACATCTCTCAAGACCAGTCTGGTTTAGTGTTTGACCCCTCTCTTGGTAAGGAAATATTTCCTAGTGTGGAGTCTGAACCTCCCCTGATGCAACTTTGAACTATTCCCACACATCCTGTCACTGGATACCAGGAAGAAAGAACTGGCACCTCCCCTCCTCTGGGAGCTGCAGCACCAGAATCCACCCTGAAACTAAAGCTGACTTTTCTGGGCCTCTGCAGAGAGCAGAGGTCTGTGAGTCAGTGCCCATGACCCAAGAGCTATCCTCTAGGGATTGTGGAGATGTTAATGACTGTCAAGAAATTAAGTGTACCTTAATATGGCATAATTGGTAGATAAAATGGTTTCTCAGTACCTGGATGAAAGCTCAACAAAGGTATGTTTTATCTGGAACAACTGGGAAAGAAAAAATCCTGGGTAATAGCAGGAAAAAAGGAGAACAGATAATACTAAAGCTTTTGGAAAAAGCTGGTGTGTAATGTGTGAAGCCAGCTGACTTTGTGGTTCTGTCAGTACTCATAACCCATGGAGCCAGCTAGGTTCTGTCTTGCTGTCTCCTTCATTGCTGTTGCAGCACTGTAGCCACAAGGCACTGCACCAAACCAAGAGCTTTCAGAGGTGATCCTGCTGGGACAGCAGTGCAGCAGCTCCTCCTGAAAGCCACTCTGGTGAAGCAGGGCCAGCAGTCACCTTGTACTCCCTCGTAACACAGGTGGATGAGATGAGCTGATCAGAGGAGAGTATCCATGCACAAGAGCCAAACCAGCAACTTTTTGTAGACATGAATAAACCACTACTGACAACAATCTGAACAGCCTGCAGTCAGACTAGAAAATGATAGAATATCCTGAGTTGAAAGGGACTCAGAAGGTCCAACTCCTGGTTCTACACAGTACAACTCCAAGAATCACACCACCTCTCCAGAAGTGTTGTTCAAATATTTCTTGATGTGACAACTTCCCTGGGGAGCCTTTCCAGTGCCTAGCTACCGTCTGGGTGAAAAACCTTTTCCTGATATCCAATCTGCCCAAGGATGATGCTAATAAATACCACTGGAGACCCCAGGTTACATTTGGTACAGTCCTTAGCTTGGAGAAATCGCAATCTAAAATGAAAGAGACGAGTATGAGAGGAATGGATAAGGACTGTTATTAACCCTGTTTCATAAATGGAAGAGAATTGAGACTCAAAGCCTGGTTGTAACTTACATGATATTCTACCTTTCTAATAGAGAACAAGTAAATAAGAATCAAGGTATGAAGGGGCTTCAAAAGTCTCACAAGAAACCAGGGAAATAATCTCAAGTTCCTCTTAAATCCAGTTCATTGTCTTAATTGTAAACTTCCCCCTCATCCCCCCATATGTAGAGCAAAACCAACAGTGATGTCAGTAGAGAAAATAGAAGAGCACTCTCCTAACCATCTATTTTTCTTTTATAAGCCAAACCTTAACCCACGAGGCTCATATGGCCATAAGAAAATTCTGCCATCTTGGCCAGAAGCTCTGTCCCACTCTGTCCCACTGAACAACTAATCCAGCACTGTCAGATTTGAGCTCACAAGTAGAAGAGAAGGAAGTTTTCTTCTTACTTCTGCAATATCTATCCCTGCCAAAACAGAAAAACACAGCTTGGAGTGCCATCTAGAGGAATGCACTCCTCTACAGAAAACTGTTTTGTTGGTTGAAGATGTAACCTCTCACAAAGATTTTCAAGCTAACTCTAATAAGGAAGTAGAGGGTGAGAGCACGAAAAGCACCTGCATGTTCCTCAATATTTTGGCATGTATGTAAATATTCCCAAAATTTCAGTGCTATCTGTACATGTAACTACATATCTTTAAAAATCTGCCACGGTAACAAGAAGCATTGACTTGTATTGATGGGTAAGATACTCCAGGGAATCTTGGAAGTGCCTGAAGAGATAGCTGAGGAGCAGCCTGGAAACCAAAAAATGGAAAACCGATGGGGGTAACCTCTAAAATTCCTTATTTGTATGGGGATTTTTGTGTATTCACAGAGGCATAAATCAATAGATAGTCAGTGACTGCACTCCCAGAGTCAGGCAGAGGTGCACAGCCCTGGCAAGGTTCATGGAGCTCCAGCCCAGTGTCACAGCTGCAGCACTTGCCCTGCTCTCCTTCCCTGTCACTTCAGAAAGTCACCCAGGGCAGAGCTGTGCTGGATACAGGTATCAGGCAGCAGATGGCTCAGGGCTGTGGTCCCTGAGTGACTGCAGAAGGAAAGGCAGCCCAGAGACACAGCACTGCTCAGGGCCAGCAGCAGGGCAGCCCAGAAGGAGCGAGGAGGCTCTCCAAGCACTGCCCACAGTGCAGGTGGGATGCCCCAGCCACAACAGCACCCATGTAGCAGCTTTGCCCTGCTCCCCCATCCTGTTTGCTGCACAAGACCTACACACAGGCATCCAAACATCCCCAGACACTCGGGGTTCCAGGGCAGTTGAGTTGGAAACTGGCCCCAAGGGTTAAACCCCAGGCATTTATCTCTAGCAGCTAGCTAGCCTCAGCATTTAGAAACAGGTATTTCTCTGTATCTAATTTCTAAATGCTTTTAAAAATTTGCCCTTGCTATTGTAGGTGATCATATACATGGCTCAAATCTTAAAGTGGCCAGGAATTTATTAAAAATGTTTAAATACATGTAAGCAAACACTGTTAATGGAACATTTCAGTTGAAATATATAGTTTCCAAAGATAAAATAGCTCAGCAATAATGATCTGTGTCTCTGATGTTTGCTGTAATGCCAGACACCTTGTCATACAACACTGTATGCATTTCATTAACTCTGCAATGAGGTAATCACAGAAAAAAAATCAAACATCACACACTGACTAATGATTTTGCAGGTAGAGGCAACTATCAGAAATCTGCATATCATCAATGTGGACGCCACAATGAAGTGATTTCTCTGGCAAAGGCAAAAAGAAGAGAGTTCCTTGATTTGCACGGGAACAAAGTTCAAATTTATTTTTTTGTTTCTATTTTAAATGTACATTTCAGTTCACTTCAGGGTCTGCCTCTCCAGTTACAGTCTTTCTGTCCCTGCACATCTTCCAGATTCACTGCATATTTGGAATTCCAGTCTCGATCAAAAAGATCTTTCAGCTGTTCCTGGATAGGCTGTTGCCTTCTTTGCAGGTTGGTCGAATTCTGTTTGATAATTAGTCCCACACCAGCTGTATCAGTGAAGTAGTTTTCTGACCAATTGGAAGTCCCTATGCAGTGGAAAAGTAGCTGATTAGAAAACATTCATTTCATGTTCTGTTTGATCTCTGCGCTTTGTTGATTTGCTGTATGACTGCAAATTAGGACCAGCGAGGTAGCAAAAATCAGGTCACCCCCGTCTTATATGAGACCTCAGTTTTTGAAAGCTTGGTATTAACTGTAACCCTGAAGGTTCATAACCTTCTGATTCTTTACAGCCTGTGACAGAATGCACAAATCTACTCATAAACATGGTAATAAAATGCAATATTTGAGGGGTAAAAGCCAGTGTTTGACATGAGTTTCTGTGTTTAAAGAAAAAAAGTCTTGATTTTCTGCACTTGTTAAAGGAAAACAAAAGGACAAACTGGACTCTTGATCAATAAGCCCTCAGGAGCTGTTGTGAGCTTGTCATGCAAAGCCTGCTGCTAAACCAGGCAAAGCTGAGAATCCAGCTGCAGACATTGTCTAGACTTCTCTCCAAAGCTACCTCAATTCAGAAAACCAAACACTGTAAAAAATATACATTTTACCACTTAGCACTTCCCCTCATGATTGCCTTAGCCAGAAAAATTTGTCAGTTCCAGGAGGTGCTTAGGCATGAAAACAAATGATCTGCATATTCTGCCTTCAGGTATGAAACAAGTTATTAAAGTATTGAAAACAATTGGAGCTGTAAACCCTCAGCCAGTTGGAGGATTGGGATGTTTGCTGGTGTGTATTGCTGGGAGGATGAGCTGGCTGAAATGACAGAGCACTTTCACATCCCCTTCTTGGAGGGTTCCTAATAAAAGAGTGAAATGCAAACACCATTCCGGCTTTCAGGAACAGCACACAGCTGACATTACTGTTTTCTCATTTCCTTTCCTAGAGTTCTGTTCAACAAAAAGTGCATAGAAGCAATTCCTCCCAGCAGTTCCTTTTTATTAAAGCACGATAATGTTATATACTGGAGCACCAGCTATCCCTGCATCATTCTGAGCATGCAGGCTGTGAAATTCCCACTGCACTTGTCACAGGCTGTGCACTCAGCCTTGTCATGCTCTCTTCCTAATGGTTCACAATCATATGAAATAATCTTTTACTGAGCTTGACCTACATTATTTTCTCCCCTTCACATCTGTACTTCTTTACCTAGGACAGACTTTGCTTTATATGGCAAAATGAGGTATTTTTTGGTATTGCAGCTGATCCTATCTCAGTCTTAGTCCAGTAGATCTGGAGATTCTGTAAGTATTAGGCATAATGGAATACATACCGATGTAGGCTACTTTATCAGTGACTATGTATTTGTTGTGGTTCACTCTCCCGTGAGGAATGTTTGTGTGATTCAGAACTGGAACAATGAAGAGTTTCTGCAGAAAGAGAAATCAAAAATATTAACAGAAATACTAGAGTGAGGAACAGACTTCATGATTGGACAGTGCATGTTTTCTAGTTTCAGAGAATAGGATAATATGGGAAGAACAGAAGATAACATACTGCACTCAGTTATTAAATACCCCATAGAAGAGATTTTACTCCTATCCAAGAAAACTAGCAAATAATCCTTCCACGATACATAAAACTGGATAAGCAATCGAGATCAGATACGGATAATGTTTGCCTGACAATGTTCCATTAGTGGCACAGCTATTATCATTACAGGGCAGACAATTAAATGCAGTTTTAGGCAGCTGTTTAACAGATCTGCATTTACCACTGATTGCTGCTCTTATTTTGTGCGAGAATGGGCTGATCACAGACACGAGGGGTACTGCAGGCAATTAGAATGCCTAACTTCTTGTGTTAACTCTTAACAAAATCTACATTTCCTTTTTTATTTATTTTTTTTCCTGAAACCCACTCCTCCTTCTGTGATACCTCTCTGTTGTGATTACTGCATCATTACTGGGAGCATCCACACCATCCCCACTCCACTTGATGCATTCTAGCCTAATGCCTATGGCCTGTGTGCAATATTCAGTGTTCAAGAATAGATCTATCTGTATAGGCAGACAGCAGAGCTCTCAATTTTAAAAAACTGATAGCAATTAGACCCATTTAAAATATTCCATGCAGGATAAGATCTCTGAGAGGAGCACTAAGTTATCATATAAACTGTTACTGTCACGGTGCTCAGCAAAAGCAACTGCCTGGATAATGTCTGAAGTGCCACAGCCAGGCACATAGCTGATATCACTAGTAGCTTGAAATAGCTGCTTCCTCAAAGATTATATATTGGGACTTATTTTACAAAAATATGAAGCAGTCACTGCAAAAACAGACAACCTGCTTCTCTAAAAGTTAATACTTGTACACACAAACAGCAGGTTAGTCTCAAAAATCAGTGTGGGGCCATATCCTCAAGCTGTCTTTCCAAAATCAGGTTTCTTGTCATACCACGTCGACACTGATGTGGGCATGTGGGTTGTTGAGAGCACGCAGGGACCTCAGGTAGTGGAGCATGGCTGGGTCAGTGTATGCCCAGCAGCTGACCAGAAGCTGGACTTGCACTCTGTGGTTGAAAGCTGCACGTCTCAGGGCGTTATCAATGGCTGGCCAGTATCTGCAGAAAGGGAGGTGTGTGCAAAAAGGGATATTTTTTTTAAAAAAGTTCAGTAGAAAGCTGTGACAAGAAACTGAGACTACGAGTGATGATGCACAGATGGGATCTCTGATGTCTAGTAAAGTGGAGCACTTGTGGCTTCCCTGGAGGTATAAACAAGATTTCTGCCTTCTACCAAGTCTGTTCTTTTCACAGGACATGTTTTGAGACCTCCAGACTCTGCCAAATTGGGGTGAAATCCATCCAAAAGTTTAAAGCTTAATAAAGTGCACATACACAGATAGACACACAGCATGGTGCCACCATGCTCATCTCCTTAGGAAACTAAAGATAACAATAGCAACTCCAGGGTAAAGCCCGTTCATACAGCACAGAGTAAAAAGGGCAGTGCAGAGCCCAGAGGAAAGTCTAAGAACCATTTTGCAGAATATGGCCTTTTCAGGGCCCTGGAGATGTTTTCCAGTGTCTGCAGTGGTCCTGTGCCATCAGCCAGCCTGGGCAGGCTCTATCCCTCCCCACCCCTCACTGTCCTCATTGTGTGTGCCCAAGGTAATGGACACAGCTCTGCCCTCCATGTTCCTTGAATATGGAAAAATCCATTCTCCTGACACAAGCGTTGGCAGTAGCCATGGGGAACATTTTAAACATCCTTCCCCCAGCTCCACAACACTAAGAGCTGGACAATGTGCATCCCAGGGCTGGTCACTCCAAACAGCCACACGACATTTTCATTCCATAGACTCTAACAAATGCTGCACGGAGGGAGACAAGCATGTTTAGTACAGACTGGAGGGCTGATACAGAGAGAGGTCCAGCATTTGCTCACAGTCCCATGAGCAATGATGAATTAATTTGCCTAACTTAATCCTTTTGGTCTTACATACAAAGGCTTGAATTCTCTAATCCTCCCCCGTGCATCGTCCTATTGCAATCAATGGCCCAGCCACGTGCTCTGAGGCTCAGGCTTGACTTATAGATCCTGAAAAGCTTGGAAAATCATGCTATTTGAAATGCAATTTTTGAATGGTTTCAATTTTTTTAATATATCAGTTTCTAGTTGATTAACACTCAGGCATTAGACAGCAGCTTTGTTCCCTCTGCCTCAGCTGCTGGAGGAACCTAACCTGAACTAATCAGCTTCAATTCATGGCACTACAGCTGGTTGCTGTGGAGATAGCCCGAGGCCCTGTGCTGCTTTCCTTGGGCCTTTCAAACTCTTGTTTGCATCTGATCAGCCCTAGATGTCACAAACTGTGGATTAAGCCTTCAGATGAAGAATAAGGAGTATTAAGGCACTCAATCCTAAGGGGGGAAAGAGACTTTCTGTGAACTTATTCTTGGCCAAAATCAGAAGATGAGAAACACAGAGACTCAACTGTACTACATATAAACTGGAAATCCTCTGAGCTGTTTGATTTATTGAATATATCCTCCAACTAGAAGCTTGTCTCAAGATTTTGTGTCTTGGACAGTAGAATTATCTGTGTCTATTATCCTAAAATCTTCCCCATAATACACCTGTGCCCCAGCTGAACAACAGAGGCTTTTACTTGTGACAGAGGACATAATGCAGGGTATCATTCTGGCTAAATGGCAGCCTGGAGCTTCGCCTACTCAACAAGCCATGTTGTACACAATTCTTCCACTTGAACTTCTTTCTCAGATTATTTAGACGGTTGGAAAACTCAGAAATGTTGTAAGCAGATAATTCAGAGCATTTTGTTGCATGTAAACGTCCTACTTCAAGCATATCTAAGAGGATTTGGGAGTCTTAGTGCTGCCCCATGGTTAACTTTCTGTGTTACTCAGGTTTGGGTTCATGTGCAGAGTCTGCAGAGTTCTGCTGTGACCTTGGGCAGTCTCTGGGACCATGGCAGTGATTCACCACATGCAGGCTCAAGGCCAGGCTGGATGGGGCTTTGAGCAACCTGGTCTAGTGGAAGGTGTCCTTGCCCATGGCACAGGAGGGGAGGAACGAGATGGTCTGTACCACCCCAAACCGTCCTGTGCTTACTCCAGATCACCACTATCACCTTCCCTCTGAGGCTGCTGCTGGAACTTAGATGGGATTATTAAAAACAAAACAAACAACAACAAAAAATTCCACAACAACAACAAAAACCACCAACCCCCAAACAAACAAAAAACCCCAGAAATTTCTTTTAGAGGCTGTTTCAGCTCTCACTGCAAAGGTCAGGACAGTCAAGAACCACCCTCTAAACTATGGGTCAAGTGCATCAAGCAGGAAATAAAGCAGGAAGTCAAGACACTTCAGAAGTAAAGGACAGCAAGAAAGAAAAATTGGAGCAAGAAAGGAGAGCACAGCAATGTTTTCTCTGAAAAATCTGATGCTGGATATATTTCTGGTGTTCCCTTTCCTCTCTCTATTCATAAAGCTGCTGTGTTGAATTTTGGAGGACGCTGTACCTGACTATCCCTTGCATGGCATTTCACAGCTTTCTTGCTGTATGTAGAGCACAGGAGGCTGCTCTAAAACACCAGCAAAGCACACAGATATTGTATGTCATCCTTCCTGCAGCACCAGGACTGGAATCACAGAATCCTAGAATTGTTAAGTTCTGGAAAAGACCTTTAAGATCATCAAGTCCAACTCTCAGCCCAGCACCAGCACCATGTTCACCACTAAACCATGTACTCAAGTGCCATATCCACAGATTTTTTTTAAACACTTCCAGGGGTGGTGACTCCACCACTTCCCCGGGTAGTCTGGTCCAATTCTCGACACCCCTTTCCATGAATTTCCTTTTCCTAATATCCAATCTAAACCTCCCCTGGCCCAGCTTGAGGCCGTTTCCTCTCATCGTGTCCTCCATGGTACCTTGGGAGGCACAGTCTATGGGATGGTTGTGAAAGCAGAGCAAAGCCTCAGTTCTCTCCAGCCTGGATATTTTCATTGCAGAAGGAGGAGAATCATGTATTTTTTTCTTTAAATAGTACAGGCAACTGATTTGCTCAGGATTAAAATTGTACCTTTTTGGATGAACAAAACGGCTGGTAGGGAAATATTCCATAACAGAAACATAGACAAACTTCTGTGCCTGACTGATAATACTGAGTATAGCATAGAGGTCATGGGTGCGACCTTCTGGACAGAACGCTGGAGGGGAAGCCTATAAAAAAAAAGAAAACACATAGATCAGTGATTTAATTATTTTTTTTTCTCAGACTGTGACTCATTTATGTTTAGATCTGTCTAGATTCCATTAAAATATCTCAAAGCACTAGAGATGGACCACCACCTTTCCTCATGCCTTCCAGATCCTACTGGGTGAGATACTTATTGATGTGTTGAGCCTAAAGGTGGTTAAAAGAGACCAGCACACTGTTCCTGCCTTACAATTTGACAGCTAATGCTGGGTTTACCCCTATTCTTTGAATAGTTCCAGAGAAACCTAAGGAACAAATTGTTATCCACCTTGAACACAAGCAGCTGAGGAGGACTGCTGAAGAAACTTTTCTGCTCAATCCTTAAACACAGTTTAGTCTGTCATGTTATTTTCAAACATACTTACAGAAAAATAGGTTTCTGTCAAGATTCCATTAAATTCTATTTCCAGAGGCCGATGCTTGTTAATGTGGGTAGAATAATTTAGAGGCCAAGGGAATGGGATGGTAGCATTAGGATATCCAACATCCCAGTAGGTACGAAATGTTTTCCAGAGGTCTTTGGCCAAACAGCTGCAGTTATATATCACAGCACCAAACTCTTTCACCTGCAAAGAGAGCAAGTTGTGTCCCAGCCCCAGAAGGAGCCACCTCCAGGGATTTCTTTGCTGTTTCTTCTGCTCTGACAATATTTTACATCATGATGATTTTTCTTGGTTATCTGCTAGGACATGAATTTTCTCCCAGATTTTTGAATATGCAGCAGCAGAGGTTACCTGAGATAAAGACCTCCAGTCCATGTTTGCACTACCAATATATATGTGTTTCATGTCTACTATCCAGAATTTGGTATGCAGCACTCCTCCTGTCAAATGTCCAAAATCAATCTTTTTCACATGAGCCCCTGAAGAAAGATGGGGAGAGGAAAAAAGAGTTTAGATATAGCATGGAGATGGTTCCTCAACAGCCAGAACACATCTGCATGTCTGACTCTTGCAGGCAGTCATAACTACCAAAACTCACAAGCACTCATTCCTGGGAACACATCAACTTGAAATAAATTATGCAAAATGTGAACTTTCAGAAAAATCCTAAAGAGCATGACAACACAGACAGAAACCATGAACTGTGAACCCATGAAAGCACCACACCAGAACAGGCCTTGGAGACCAGTTTCCCCCAGATGCCTTTTTGCAATACAGAAACTGAGTGGATCCCTGAAGGGAAATAATTACCTTTTTCCTCTAAAAGCTCAAGGTCCCTTGATTTTGTAGCCAGAGTTGGTGAACTTGCTGCAATATACAAGGAGATATTCTCTGCTAGTAACCTCTCAAACCTCTGCAGAATATCTTCACCCTGTATGGTACATCATTACTTTTTATATTTTGTTATAGCAGGTGTAGTAAGATACATGCAAGTGGAGTGTTACTAATGGGTGCTTCCTTTGAAGAACCCCAGCACAAGGAAGGTTAGAAATTTCACCAATTTCAGTCTAACTTGTCTGAAAGAGGAAAGCTGGAGTGTTGCTTCAGAACAGCTTGGAAAACCTTCCTGGCTTTGCAGGAGGAGTCAAGCAATGTCCCTGGGAGACAGACCACACAGCCAGCCTGCCCTCTGCCAGATGTACCTGAGCAAAAACAACCACAGACGTGCTTGTTGTTGATGTTACCTTACCTGCTTGGAAGAGGAGTCATTGACACTGATATCCTTCCCAGTAAGAGACCAGTAGTAAGAAGCCACATGAACTTTTTCCTGGGCCAGATCAAGCAGTCTCATCCAGGCTTGGTACAGGGGTTTGGCTGCAGTGCTGTTTATCTCAAAGGGTAAGTCATAAGGGACGTTTTCCACAAGTTCAAAGCTGCAATGGCAATTGTGTATTGTGAAGCAAATGTCTGTGACCCCAGCAGGACACCAGGCACCTGCCAGGCTGTACAGTTGTCCATGCTGGGTGTCAACCTCCACAACAAACAAGATGAGCTGGACAAACAGGCTAGGAGTGTTCTCTACCCCTAGTTTTTATGGCCAGGCTCCTATTGTTGTACAGTGTCCTCCCAAATTCAGCAGAATAGTTTCTCAGTAGCCACACTGAGCTTTTTATTTTACCATGCCAAAGATACGGAGAAAAGCAAACGCCCATAGCTGGATGTTGCTTGGGTACCCTCTTCACCCTCTCCCAGCACAGGCATCCCCTGCCCCTCCAGCCTCTGGGAAAGGCTGCTCTGCCAGCTGGTCACTCTGCTGGGTCCCAGTGCAGCCACAAAAGGAGGATGGCTGGAGGTGGCAGGGGAGCAACTGAGCTGAGATGAACACACGAGCACAGGGCTGGGAGAGGAGCTGTGACACTGCCCCTGCTGCCCCTCACAGCAGGCAACTGCCAATTACCTAGTGCCTAAAGAGCACCCCCACTCTTCCCAAATTCGTGGTGCTTCATCACTTATGATACAATGGGAAGAGAATAAAACCCATGCTGATATTATCAGTACTGTCACTATTTCTCCATCTGGTGATGACTTCTCCACGTGCCATCTAACCTGACTCACCTGCAGGAGTCATTGCATCTGCTGGTGTTCCCCTCAGCTATTGTGGTTCTTGGGAGATCTCCAGAGAGTCCTTCTTCCTCTGGGAGATCTCTGTAGAATCCTTCTCCCTCCTCCACCTTTCTGTAAATGCTGACAACTGCTGCTGCTTCTCTGTTACGATCAACTCTGCTGTCCACACTCATGAAGTAAACAGCCATCAGGACAAGACCAAGCATCAAAACTGCCCCTAAGATTTGAAACTAGAACAGAACCCACAGAGGAGAAGATTTAAGTGAACACCAAGACACCAAGACCCACCAGCTAATGCATGGCTACCTGTGCAGGTGAATAAATCACAATAAAAGCCAGTTTGATGACATGAAGTGCAGTGAAATGGACTGAAACTTGCCCAATTGATCCTCATTGAAATCTTGAAATCAGAGAACCAAGTGTAACAAACACGCTGGAAAGGAGATATGATATAATAAAATAAAATGTAATTTAAAAAAAAAAAGAAAATTGAGAAATGGATTGGTGTTGGTTTATGTGAAGACCATGGTTTTAGTACCATTTTTTGTTTTTAATTTTTTTGTGCTGACATATCAATCCCTTGTTTTTGCCTAAATTTTGTGATTAATTTGACATTGATTAGCTTTATTTTAGCACAAGACCAATGGATGTTCAACAGAATTTCTGCCAAAATCAAAATAAGGAAATTTCTAACACAAGATTAGCTGTGGGATCAAGCCAAGCATTACCATAAAAAGGGACTTTGTGATGTCAGGGGAGAAAAAACAGTTCAGAAAATGTCAGAGGCAGAAAGACATTTTGTGGTTTCTGAACATGTTCTGGTTTTGTCTGAAACCTCCCTCAATTGAAACTACACAAATCTCATTTATCTGTGTGAACAGTATTCCCATGTCATTCTAGCATGGTTAGTTTCATTTCCCTTTTGCTACACTTTCAATTTTTTTCCTGAATGTAGATGGAAAAAAAAAAAATAATAGCCTGGCTACCTGGTTGCTTCAGATCTGCAGTCCAGCCACTCACATGCTGAAAATTAAAGCACCAGGTTCTAAATGCTGCCCTGTACTGAGCAGGAAAAGACAAACAGCAACACAAGCAGATCTATTTCCCCCCAGTAATTACCATGTCTGGCTCCCCATGGCAATTCCTGGGAGCTGGAATCATCCAGCAGCCTGTGATAGGCAACATGCACTTCAGAGCTGAGCTTCTGAACTTCCAGGCAGGAGAATTGAGTTTTGGGGTGGTCGTGAGGCTGTAGCCATAAAATCTGAGCTCCCAAAAGGGCTCATGGGAACACCACATAGAAATCATTTGCCTCTGAATGTTTCTGTTTCAGTTTCTACATGGATAAAGCTTCTTGCTTTTAATTTTCTCTACTTTTCTCAAAATCCACAGTGCCGACATGGATTTCAGGCAGTGATTTGAATTAAATAATAATTTTTAAACTATCTACTTAAATGTTTGCCCTCTGGCTTGTTCTCCACCTCATCAAGGGCAAAATAAACTCACCCATTTTTTTAACAGTTCTGCATTTCATCACATCTTAGCAAGACCTAAACATTGCCCAGGTTTTAGAATACATTTCTAAGGTAAGCAATCTAGTTTGAAGTCACATCATGTCTGTCACCATGCTATGCACTGTGATGCCCAGGTACTCCGAGCCTCTGAATAAATGAATAAATGAATAGATGAATAAATGCTGTGCCAGTGGTGGAAGTGAGGCTGTTTGTACGAGCATGGTTTCCTTGTCCTGAGCCAGATGGAGCTGCAGGATTTAGCTCCACATTACTCCCTCTGGGCAAGGTTTGATCAGTCTACCAGATAAATCAGTGAGGGTTTTGTCACTCACTTGTTTACAAATAGGATTGAAACCTACACGGATTTCTAAAACAGGCAATAAAACCATTCTTCTTAACCTGTTATTTCTTTTCAGAAATGGCAGTGCAATCTCAGCTCTTGTAAGCAAATGTGGTGTATCCCAATAATTACCGTTTTGACGTCTTTTTGATTGTTCACGCCTAATTTCATCTTGGAGGACTCATTAAACATCAGGGATGTTTTTAATGCTTTTTTCACCATCTGAAAAACAGAAATGTATGCAAGGGGAAAAATAAAGCTTTATGGCAACATTTTTGTACAGCCAATTACAGACAAAAAGTGCAGGTTACTGCCAGTGCTTTCCACAGGGCTCTGAGATTTAAGTATGCATCTGTGCAACATCCTCCCTGTATTATGGGTCCTGAGTGACATTAACAGATTCCAAAGTGACAGAGAGGCAGGTCCCTGCAGTTCTTCCCCAGTGCTGTCTACACACAAAACTCCCTGCAGTAATTAATGTGTAAACAACTGCATCGCTGCCTCTTCCAGCCATCCTTCAACACCCACTTTTGTCCTGTTGCAAGCCAACATATTTGCCAACAAGCAGTAATTAAATGCAGAAGCAGTGGGTGATAGTGTGCAGTATCAGTGTCATCCTGCATGTGACTGTCAGGCTTCTGCTCTCTTCCCATGCCTTTGGGTTGTCTCCAATGCCAGTTTCTCATTCAGAAGTGACTCTGTTAAGGGGACAGGGACCAGGCTGAAATACAAACTCCCCTTCTCCCCTGTTGCAGCCATGACTTGAGAAAATATGTTATCTTCTTTTCCTTCTCAGACAGTATTTCTCCAATCTTGTGCTACCACCAGCAGAGGCAACCATAAGAGCAAATACCAAAATGTGCCAATATGACAGCAGATGGTCAGGCAAGGGGAGTTGGCTCTTGCCTATTTTGCCTTCTCAACAACTTGACAGGTGCCCAGTGGGTCATGAATCATCCCTGCATTGGCAGAGGTGAGTTTACCCCACAGGAGCCAGCTGACACTTTTCATTCTCAGAAGCAAGAAGCAGATCCTGGGGTACAGCAGATCTCAGAAGGTGCTGCCAGATGATACCACCACCTGCCCAGCCCCTGAACAACTGCTTCTGACCCCTGAGCCACTGGGCATTTGTAGCCTGGAGGATGACCCTGCTGCAGTGGTATTGGATGTGGAGTTGCTCCGTGGGTGGCCACACTCAAACAGGTTTTAGGTAGGAAAGATCCTGCCAGACTTGTCCCATCCATCTTGCCATGTGTTCACAGCTGAGCTGGGTGGGTTTATGGTGTCTGCCCTCCCCCAGCAGTAAAGCAGCATGGCTGTACACATTCCCTGCTGCTTCCAGCTGCTGCCCACTCCACCTTTCTGTGTGGATGCTGTGGCTGCATGGAACAGGCAGGGGTTGGGCACTGCCCAGACACAGCCACAAAGGCTCCCTGTGGGACCCCACTCACAGGCACTGGTGGGGCTGAACAAAAGAGGTGGAGGATGCCTTGGAAGACAAGGGAGGTGGGTCTGAAACAGTGCCTTGGGGAATGTAGAGAGGGATGTGAAAAGGGAGGGCCTGTGGTAAAAGAGCAGGCAAGAGAGAATGACAAAGATGGAAAAGGTGGAGAGGCAAGAAAAGGTACAAACACTCCTGCTTAAAAGCATACTAGAGCTGCAGAGAAGAAAGCCATATTTCCCTTTCAGGACCTCCTTGTTGTTATCAGCTGTAATCACTACAGCAGGGCCCACTTCCCAAAGCAGTTTTACTCATACTTTTCATTGTCACTTCCGTTTGCTGCCCCAGGCTCAGCTGCAGGCTTTTACACTAGAAATAGTTACAAATGCTGGCAGGTAAACATCCATTCTTGCAGCCCTGGAGAAATGGAGTGGCTGCCAGCAGTGAAGGACTGTTGGCCATTCCCATACCTCTGAAATCCCAGTTTTTAGCACAATATAAAGACCCACTGTCTTACCCCAAAGGGCTGACAGCCCAAGCAGGTGGGGGGATATAACCCACCAGCCACACAGAGGAAGGTGTGTGACAGCAACACACATGAGGGGAAGTGGTCACAGTCCAACCCAGAAAACTTAGTGGGAAGAGAAAGAGAGATGTGGAAGAGTTGGGTAGGAAAGTGAGGCAAAGGTATTTTAAAGGAGGAGGAGAAAGGCAGCTGACAAACAGCAGCAGCCCTTCAGGCTGGGCCAGGGGAGCCCACTGAGGCTGCAGGTCACATTCCACAGCTTGTGGCTTTGGCACGGCTGTCCCAATCAGCTGGGCTGGCCAGGAACAGCCACCACGGGTGCTTCTCGTCACAGAACTGGAGCTGAGAGGTGTTGCCTTGTCCCTCTGGCTCCTGAAGTCACATTTGGTGACCCAGGCAGTGTCCTGGCAAGAAACTGCAGGTGTCAGTGCTCTTAGAGCCACGTGATGGCCTCAGATGGATGGAGCTTACCAGAAACAACTTGTTTCACTTCTCTTTTTCAGCAACAGTTACAAAATGTCTTCAAAAAGAAGCATTTTTCTTAAAAATGAAGGTGAACAGATCTCATACATGCTGTGATAGAATCATCTACCATTCTATTCAAACAAAGCCCTTCTGGATATCTTTGACTGGTGATGGGTTGGAGTCCCACCTGCTGTACATAAGCGATGAGAAGTGCTCTAAAACAGGTAGTTTAATTTTCAAGAAGGGAAACATCACAGATGCAACCAGAATTCCTAAGAATAATATTGTAGCTAGTCAGCAATTGACTGTGGCTCCCTGGAAGCTTTCAGGGCTCTACCAGCTGCCAGTTTCAATGACTGAAGTTCATCCAAGAGCAATAAATACAAGCACTACTTAGCATTGCTTCTCGGGCTAGGACACCAGCTAATGCCAGTCTGCTGAGTACCCACAGGACACTGCTGTTTATAACATTAAGGTTGCTTTCTCCTTGCCTCCAAAATACCTCTTTGGTACTTCTTTCCTCCACCAGCAACAATTTGTGTCAGACTTTGAATTTCAAACACAAGAATGTGATTTTTCAGTATACAAAATCCTCCCCAGGAGCTGTTTGAAGTTCCTCAGATGAACATGGTGCATTCATCTCTCCATGGCCACCCCCCAGCTCTCTCAAGATGATGACAAATGTACTTACCATCCTGCAGGGTCTCCTCCTGAGTGGATGTCCCACTGTACTCTGATATTACTCCCAGCCTTATGTACAAGAGGCAGTGCTCATGCTCTGTCAGCACATTTGTTTAGGGTTCTTCTGGTTTTTTTCCCCCTCCTGCTGTAGATCACTTCCTCTCAACCACTGAGTTTCACAACATGTACTGACAGAGTGCTAAGTGATCATCCAGTTGTTGTCACCCAGTTCTTAAACTCCAGATCCTGATCTTCACCTGTTTGCCATAACTTGCTCTGTTGGATGGCAAAGCTCCCTCTCAGTGGTGTAAAGTCAGAGTCCAGATCAGCCTGAGGAGACACTGCTTGGAAGGACTGCTCAGCTTTGGTGCTGTTAGCAGCCCAAAAACGGTTCTATTTTCACTGCATTATTCTTGACCCACCAGAAGCTTCATTTTAAGCAGACAAACAAACCCTCCAAAACAACCTCTCTACAAAGCTTTTCTTGAAAGCACGTTCTTGCTCAGCCATGCTTGGACAAACACAAGGGTGCAAACCAGCTCGTTTGAAACAATGCAGCCCTCATCTTCAGCACGTGGCATTTGGAATTTGCAGTGATGCTGCTGAGGGGTTACAGCAGCCCTCGTCCCTACTGAACCCAAGGATGCAGGTCCCTAGTGCAGCACCAGAGGAAGGATGCTGTGAGGAGTCAGTGGAGAGACAGCTTGGAACACAAGGTTTTCACATACCATGTATTAAGCTGCTGAAGATGGATAAGGAACCAGAGGATAGGTCTGGTACAACAGAAAGATGCCTTTCTCTGGGAAGCTGAAAGTGTCAGGAGTCCTCAGCCTCCCTCAAGATAAGCATGAACTCAAAGAAGCCCAAAAGGTCATTGGTGGAGCAGATAGGAGCCCTCTCTGCCCAGCCACCTCACTCCTGAATTCACTGCTGGGCACAGATCACTTCTCATGGGAGCCATCCCAAATCTCTGTTACAACAGGACTTAAAAACAAAGCAAAGGCTGCTGCTGTCCCTGTAGATCTGGGTTACCAGAAAGCTGGAGGCAGGATCTGCAGCCAATGAAAAGAACTCCAGCAGGTCCAGATCACCCCTAGGAAGTGTCCCTGGCCCTCAGATGACTTCAGAGGCTGAGCATTCCAACTAAATATTTCAGCTAAGCTCCTGCTTGTGTGCAGGACAGAAATCCTGGCATGAACCATGTCAACATAAATCACAAAAGCTCCCACTGACTTTGGGATCGAACCACACAGGCAGTAACACTTTTTTTTATGAAGTTCAGGATGTATCATGTATTTCTCCAATATCACCAGTTCAGTTCAAGCTGGTTGTATCAGAGGAAGAGCAGCTTCCAGGAAAAGGACCTGTATTTCTCCTCTTTGTAAGCTCTCTAACCACTTGCAGCACTGATAAATTCCACTGTCCTCCTCCTCTCCAGCTTGTAAAATCCTGGTTTCCTTCTGCTTATCTGGGGGGCACTCTGTGGTTAACATACTCCCTTTAAAAATCATTCCAGGGCTCCAGTTTGCTTTAGGGTGCACTAAAAGATACTGTGAAAGAGCTTCTGCTGCCTGTGTGGGAGGTTTGCTAAGAAGAAACTGCCAGTTTAAAACATTCTCATCTCTGAGAGCTAATTATAGACAAAAACTTCAGTATCACTGCAGAGATTACTACAAAACTACACTTTCTGTTTCATGAGAAAAAGGCTGGGCTCCAAAGACCAACAGTCAACAGAAGGATGGGAGGCAGGAACAGCCAAGGTTTGTACATTTGAGAAGAAAAATTCTCTATTTATACTTTTTGCCAAAAGACTGTATACTCAAATTAGCTGGGGAGGGGGGACCCGAAATAAGTTATTTCAGATTTAGAACTGGGAAGTGATTCAGCTGACAAGCCTAGGGAAAATTTCAAAGTCCAAATAATATTGTGATTTGTTTGGAAGTATTTTTAAAGATTTACTCAGTTTCCACTTCTTAAAATATTCATAAATTCACTAAAATATCTGACCATAGAGTTGAAACATTTAACTTGAAATATTTAACTTATTTGGAATAATTTTATTTACCCTAAAATTAAATATTAAATGACTGCCACCTGTGTTTTGTTTGGAAAAATATTTCAATTGAAAACAAATAAATAAAGCTGTGATTCATATAGCACAAGGGATTGCAAAGTCCTTTGTTGTCTCAGTCTTGTCACTCATGTTTTGTAGCACTCACCTTCCAGTCACACCTGGGAAAGATGACTTGCAGGTTTTAGGAAAATACTTCAGTGTGTGCTGGGTTGAATGTATTTTGTATTATAAAAATTATACTCCTTCTCTTCTGTATGTGGTTATTGCTCTTGCTGAAACCAAAATTCACCTGTGCCTCCAGGTCTCCTGGGAAGTGTCCACAGGTGCCAGGTGGATGCTGTATTTTGGGGTTTTTTTTTTCCTTCCTGTGATTTGAATGTTGACAGAAGCATGTAGTGTTGAACAAACCCTTTCTGGCACCAGCTCTTTTGGCAAGTATAGTGTTTTCTGTTCAGAGGGGAAAAGATTTAATCAGGCTAGAGTCCTAGTGAGTGCTATTTTCTTACATCCATTGCTCTTGGCTTCTCTTGCTCAGCCCACATCCATCACAGAGCTCAGCAGCCAATCCACTGAAATAACACATCTTTTCTAGGCAAGTGCACAGGTGAGCTCCTGTGTGCTGGTGCTCAGAGGCTTTGCAGGGTTGCATCCCAATGGTTGCACTCCATTAAGGAAAGCAACACCCCCCGTAGCCAAACTGCCCCCTACTGCCCCACACCAACCCTGTCTCAGCAGCTGAGACCAGCAGGGCTTTGCTCTTCCAAGCCCATGGATGTCCTGGCTGGGAAAGACTCAGTGCTCTCCCACCACTGCATGGGCACCACCCAACAGACGAGGGTCAGCGGCTGGATCTTCACACAACATCCAAAAAAGAGAACCTGTCTCCTCCAAAAAATTACAAGTTTTGTTCTGAGAAAGGACCCTGAAACCCTGCTCAAGGCAAAGTGTTCTGGTGTTGGCTGCTATGCACACATGGAAAACCAAGCTCTATTTCACAAAGCAGCTGAGGATGTAGGAGAGCCAGGCTTGCAGCTGAAGGCTCAGCAGGAAGATGCACAGAGATCATTACTTTTTCCATCTATCCTTTATTTTTCAATTCTAGCAGATTTCATTGTGTTGCAAATAGTTTTGGCCACAGTTCCACTGCCTCTTATGTTTATTCAGTCAAACTGTTAAAAATTAACGAAGTGGGTGCACTATTGATTTCAAAAGGGCCCTTTGCACAGCATCCCAACTCAAACACTGCTCTGTACTGTCAGGAAAGCCTGGGGAAATGTTGATGTGTAATCCAGCCCTGCATTGTAGACAACATAGAAAACCTCTGCAGACAAAGCACATAACTAAGCTTCAGAAGGCTTTTAAAGAGAAGCATAAGATTTATTTTTTTTTTAAACATAAAATCCCTCCCTAAAACTTTTAAACATAAAAGATTTCCATGTTCACATATCTAATCAAAAGTTAACTAGGGGACAGAAAATCTCACAGTGATTCTAGTAAGGGACTAGTATCTTCTTCCTCTGTTTTAGTTATTGCTGGCAAACAATGCCATGTTTTCATCAGCTGCATGTGCTCTGCTTCCTATAGGAGCTGTGCTAATGCAGAGTCCCACGTGGCACTAGGCAGGGTGGGGGAGGCTGAAGGCAGATGCAGAGGAGGAGGAGGATTTAACATTATTTCAAAAGTGCCAGGAAGGATGCAAAGCTCAGACAGAACTGCAGGAGGGAAGGAGGACAGTGGTGGAATGAAGGAAAATGTCAACAAGTATTTCAAAGACACATAAAACTACATATGTAAGGTGAGAGCAAAAAAATAAGCCTAATAATGTCTAATAATGTATCTGTAATCACATGCTTCCTGGGGAATGATCACTCCCAGGCTGGATTCAACCACGTTAATCGTGGCAATGAAACAAAACAGCACTAAAAATTCAATCAAATATCACCATACCATATCAGATGTGCCACCCTCATGTGAAAGGGACTTAGGGACTTCAACCCCAAAGTTCTGGGGGAATAAGGGGACTCCTGTTCTTTGGAGAGGGATCTGCCCAACCATAGGTGTTACCAGGACTCATTCCAGTCATGCTGTGAATCTTCAGCTGCTGACAATTCTTTCATTGCACTGCACTTAACACCAGTGAGAACAGGCAGTTGAAACAAGCCATCCACCAAACACACATCCTCCTCCAAATTAACACACATAATCCAGCATCNTTTCAAAAGTGCCAGGAAGGATGCAAAGCTCAGACAGAACTGCAGGAGGGAAGGAGGACAGTGGTGGAATGAAGGAAAATGTCAACAAGTATTTCAAAGACACATAAAACTACATATGTAAGGTGAGAGCAAAAAAATAAGCCTAATAATGTATCTGTAATCACATGCTTCCTGGGGAATGATCACTCCCAGGCTGGATTCAACCACGTTAATCGTGGCAATGAAACAAAACAGCACTAAAAATTCAATCAAATATCACCATACCATATCAGATGTGCCACCCTCATGTGAAAGGGACTTAGGGACTTCAACCCCCAAGTTCTGGGGGAATAAGGGGACTCCTGTTCTTTGGAGAGGGATCTGCCCAACCATAGGTGTTACCAGGACTCATTCCAGTCATGCTGTGAATCTTCAGCTGCTGACAATTCTTTCATTGCACTGCACTTAACACCAGTGAGAACAGGCAGTTGAAACAAGCCATCCACCAAACACACATCCTCCTCCAAATTAACACACATAATCCAGCATCACTGTCACATGATAAAAGAATGATTTATTAGAGCAACTTTATGATAAAATTATATAAAATAACAATTTGGTTTTTTAAAGACATCCACAATATCACCTTGAAACAAAATGTACAGATACTGCCTATAATCCAAACAAAAATAAATTACTGTTCAAAAAAAACCAAACCAAAACAAAACAAAAGTGGAAAGAAATCAGGGCAGAAGAAACAAATCAAAATTATACACAGCATTTCAAGAGGGCGTGGAAAAGAGAAAGTCATTATTGATTCAAGTTATACAAACGTGTTTCAGCTTTACTCTCAGACAGCTCAGCTTGCATTTGTGTTGCATGCAAATGGAATGATCCAGTGAACAGTTCAGAACAGCAGAATCAGCAGCATAACAACAGCAGAGAGTGAAATAGGCACAATTCAGCACGGGGCACATTGAAAGTGAACAGGTAGTTCTGTCTGGTGTTTGCAAAAGTTATACACATTTACCAACTTCAAAAATAGCTAGTGTGATCTGCAAAACAAGAAAAAACTAGTAGAGTCTCGCACTTAAATACTTTACACTTTTTAATCTTTTTTTTGTTTTCTTTTTTGCCAGTAGGCTGTATGTAAACATTCCACTAATTGTACCTTTACTAAAATACTCAAAGATGATGCAGACGTTCTTTCCTCCTGGAGCACGACCACAACATGACACCACCATAGATCCAGCTGGATCCTTGCTCCCAAAGCTCCTACACACCCTCACAGCATTTACATTCACACCATCAGAGCAGAATAACAGGATTTTACATTTGAAAGTGTCAAACTGAAAAGTTTTCAAGTATAGTGGAAGAGCTGAGGGCTGGGATTTTGGAAGGTGCCCAGGGCATCAGGCACCCAAAGCATATGGAAAACCCAAAAGGACTTGAGCACTTGCTTCCCTAAGACTTCGAAAATCCCACCCTTCCTTACATTGCTTTAGTCAGACACAAAAGACATGAAAGCAAGGTGGCAGGAAGTGACACACAGGACAGTGTCACCCCTGCCAAGCTCAAAGCAGGGCCCATCCATAGCTCATGGAAGCCAGCAGGAATCTCGTGCACTGATCCTGGGCCCGCCAGATACACCACTACACATGGGTCAGGTTCACACTGGAGTCACACAGGCATGTTTCCATGGTTGCATACAGTACTGCTTGTAAGAACCAACAATCAGCAAAGGAGTGGATAGCTCTTTGGCTTATCTGGAGCAGACAAGTGCAAACCACAGTAGTTCAGAAGCAGTGATTCAAGAAAAAATATGTTGCGTTTCATTGTGGACTAGCAAAACTTTTCAAATGCAAAGATCCAAGAATGAGCATTGTGTCAGGACACAGAAGCATTTCATAGTTTGGCTGAATCACAAGTAAAACAAATCAAGCTGTGCATCCTCCCTGCCTTCACACACTCATTTCCAAATCATCAAGAGACACTGATTGTTGCATCCTCTTTAGTCACTTGAAGAGGTACCATATTCTGCAGGTTGATTTAACTGATGCAAAGTGTCTGTGGGCTTGCTCTCAAGTCCAGAACAGAGCAACCAAGGGAGAAAATCCCTCCCTGATGTGTTCAAGAATAAAAGGAGAATCAAGCAATTTTCAGGTGAAAGTAAACAGAAGTCCCATCAAGGACATATTGCAGAGAAACAGAATCCACTTGCGCATAGCCATGAAGATGTGGAAATAACAAATAATCATGGAAGTCAGATGCATGTCTTAGTAATTCATTTGTCTCTACAGCAAAACTGAAACTAACAGCAACACCTTATCTGTGAAGGTCCTTCAACTCCTAGTGAGTTGGGGTAGCACCTGGTCAGTTCAAACCCTAACTAAGAAAGGCTTGAAAAAATTGTGTCTCATATGTCAGGAACGATACCACCACTTATGATATTCACCAAGGACACAGTCAGGTATTTCAAGAAAAGACAGACCAGAATCAACGACTGAATTAACACATTCAGATAGTGCGTATATTACAGGCGGAACAACATCAAGGGCAAATTCTTTTTATTCTGCATTCATCTACGTGAAATCCAGAAGATTTCTTCATGGAAGGGCATCTCCACACAAGCAGATGAGCTTATAGCCTACTGGAAATCTCAGAAGGATATCTGCACCTACTATTTACCAGCCAGCATTCTTGCAGGCTCAAAAATAAACTAATGGCATGTTGACATACTCCCATCTTGGGACCGATCTTGTCTCTGCTGAAATCGATGGAAAGTTCTCACTGGCTTCACCAGGAAAGCAACCACCTTCACTAGTAAGGTTAAACACTTTGTGAGCATCCCTATTTATTTAATCATTTTAACAGGTTCCCACTGTTATAACATCCTAGCAGAAAAGCTCAGGTAACTACTGAAGCTAACTAAGGAATCCACTACTCACCCCAAAATACAGAGTCAGCACACAAGAAGCAGTCAAGCTTGGGAAACCATTTTCACTGCTTAAACTACATACTGCATGAGGGCAAAGTGGAACTCCACCTTTCCCAGTAAATGTATCCTCCATAGCTACAAAAGAATTTCTTTACCCGATTACTATTTGTTGACCTGGAAGAATGAAAAAGGAATCGATACAAGACAGAAAACACTGGGAGCAAACACATCTGGAAGATATCCCCTCAAAACCAAAATTTTTGCTCTTAAAGCAACAAAAATTGCTTAGTGTTTTGCAGTTTAACACAAAGACAGAATACAAACCTCAATTTTTCTTAAATAAGAAATTGCTCAAACAACTGTACACAACCCTTAGTGTTTCTAGGATTATAACAGAACAAAAATTAAATCCAGAGAGAAAACTCCTAAACGTACCAAGTGCTTGACACTGTAGAATAGTTTCTGAAGAACACCACAGAATGGTGGTCTTTGCAAGCACTTCTGCATTGAAAAAAAAATTCTTAACAGAACTAGCCATAAAGGTGGAGCTACACTGAAGCCATTATTTTTCCAGTGCTGTCAAGTGATTGCACTAGTTCACAGCAACTGTGTAATTAAGTTTATTCCATGAGCCATTGGAACAGATGTTTTTCTTTGCAATTGGGTAATTGCTAACATCTTAGTCTTTGGCCCAGTCAAGAGCATTTGTAGCTCATTATGAAAAGACTGTAAATTTAAATTAAAAAAGAAAAGCAGCTTAAAGACAGCATTTGTACCAAAATCATGAAAATTTGGCAAGCTAAATTGTAAAATCTTTTTGTACCTACCCCAAACTTTGGGTCTGAAATATCATCAAAAATAGTAGCTGTATCAGTAGTCTTTACATTCTCAATCATATTAATTTTTACACTTTCCAAAGAGGAAAAACAAGAGGGATTTTTCTGTCTTGTTTTGGTTTTTGGACTGAAAAACAGATGCACAACATCAGTGTGGTTGCCTTTTTATGACTGCTGAAAGGAAATCTTACACAACTGAAGTAAAGGTTTCTCTCAGAAACCCATGGTATTGCACAATCATTCTGTTGGATTTGCACGGTGATTCCAACACAGTTGTAACGCTTCACTTGTACACTAAAAAAAAAATTTCAATCAAATAAAACCCAAACAAATATAGAACCAAAAAAAGATGTGGGGTTTTTTTTTCAAATTGAGCCTCATTACAACTGAATAGTTATAAACAGGCCAATGCAAGAACACTTTAGCCTCAGCAGTATTTAATGGAAAATATGCAAAGCCTGTTTTCTTATGGCACACTGGAAGAATAAATGAGTAATTTTGTAAAAATCAGTTTGCCTCTATGCTGAATATGTGCTGCTCCACAGTGCTAGTCTTGTTTAAAAGGCATACACAGACTTTCCATTCACCCTCACAGCATAGATTTTTCTTTTTTGTGCAACATGTTAGCAATCTAAACAACTGCTCCACACAAACTGTCCACAAACCACTCACACACAATACTAATATGACAGTAGATTACGGTAGAACAGAAATACAAAATATTGTATCAGATCACATATTTCTCTCCATCTGGAATGAAATTCGAATCTTGCAAGCTAGAAGACCCACAGTTCGATTTCTGAGTGTAGTTTCTCATCTGTGCTGGGGACAAAGTCTCCAGTGTGGACCCAGAATTGTTAGCAGTCCTGACTTTAGTGGCTGTAGATTGTTTAGCAGCAGAAGATGCTTTGTTACTGGCAACTATACCCAAGTTTCCAGTAGGGTCAATGATAGCATTTATGACTGGGGAAAAAAAAGGAAGAAGGAAAAAGAAAAAAAAAAAAGAAACATAAACACATTAGCAGCACTCAGCAAAGTTCCCAAACAGAAGCTTGCTGCCTTCATTTTGAAGGCAGCAGAACTGTAAGCAGTACTTTTGTTCATTTTAGTCAGGTTATTTTCCTCATTAGTACCTTCAGGTCTAAACAGCTTTAACAAGCAAAACCTCTCCTAGACTGAAGCTACGTGGACTCTCAACTTTCTGGTTAAATTGGAAAAGACAAACTACAGCAGCCAAAGGGCAAGCTTTTAGCAGGAGCCCAAAATGATGCCTGGATGTTTTTACATGCCTTTATTACACTTTTAGATGATGCAAGAGCATGTCTTGCTTTTCCTAATGCAGAGAACTATGTGCAAAATTCAAGTTCAAAAAGCATAGCACAGGCTGAAAGAGCTGCTAAGAATTATTTCATCAGAACAGTCCTATACCGGTTTATCTTATGGGAATATGCTAATTACCACAAACAAAGCATTTCCACAGCAACAGCTTCCACATTTCAATAGTCAAAATTTTTCTTAAAAACTGGCAGTATAAGATAAATGTACTGTTAATTACATTTGCACTCATCAGAGAGCACTGTGGTAAAAAACTGAACTTCTGTATCCTTTGCCAGCTTTCACTGACAAATCAGGCCACATTACTTTATTTTGTGCAACTTTACTGGCATTTGAGAGACAACAGGAACATTTTAGATGACCAACCTTCAAGCTGTTTTTGAACTCGCCTGAGCTCCTTCAGGATAGAACTGATTTCCTAGAAACAAATGCATCAGAATGGAAAATTAAGCAACAAAGTACTCAACTGCCACAGGAATCTACTCTTACTCCTTCTGCCTTATCTGATTAAGAAGATTCAAAGTCAGGCCCACCCCCCACCCTTGTTCCTTGAACAGAGCAGACGAAGCTGTACCGAGGTGCATTTGGTCAGCACACAGGGAGCCTGCTCTGCATCATGTCACCAAGTGCTACACCACCCCCCCCATTCATAGCCACAGTGGCTTTTGGATATGAAATACTGCAGCTGTACAAAGGCTCCTCCTTATTAGCAAATACATAAAGATATTTGTGAACTCAACTCCTAGACCACACAAAGCACTTGGCTGCATCTGTACTGCTGCAGCACTGAGCTACACAGGTCTTGCACAAAGTTGCTTAGCATTAATCGTATTTTCTGGGTTCACTACTGTACTTCAGTCCTTACCGACAATCTCCTTCAAGGTCAATGAAAGGTCATGAGAGCACAAACACCATCTTGAGGGTGAATCACCTGAGTGAATTCACCCTGCAGTGGATTTTTACTGCCCTAATATCAGTTACAGGTGAAGAAAATAAACATTCATGAGAAACACCTGTCTGCAACTGAAGCTGTGGCAACCACATGGCAGGTGACCCTTTGGTAAATGTTTAAATGAGGCCTAATGACCCTGAGCTTCAACATCTGTTAAGAGACCCAGTCTTTGAAGATCAATTGCAAAGGAACTGGGAAAGAGTCTGGTGAAACAAAACTGCTGAAGGAACTCATTTTGCCACACTTCAAAGAGTAACAAAGCCCAGCAGTTCAAAACATGAAAATGGACCAGAAATTTTAGACATGGATTTGAGAAGGGTCAGAGATTGTTGGTTTTATTTCTTACAAAGCTTTTATGGATGGAAGTCTTGAGAATTTCATTTGTTTGCATGGACTTACTTTGTTTGACGTCTTCAGAATTGGCACTTCATTTTCTGAATTGATTTTGGCCTCCATCTCCTCCCAGGTCCTTTCTGAGTTTTGAAACAGAATCCTGTAACACAAAAAGTAGAGCAGATCTTAAAATTGCCATCAAGGAACTGCTTGTTTAAAAGACTTAGTTATCACAAGATGTGACAACAAAAGAGATTAGTGGATTAGCAATGGGACAAAGCTCTTTTCAGCTGATTTAGGAACAATCCAAAGTCCTTTCCTACACGATGTCTTCTAGAGCAATAACAAACTTTTAAAAGATTTCACAAGCTTGGTAACCTGCATGTTTTACCAGGAGCCTTAGTACAGAAAAGGAAAGAAGAGACAATCCACCTATTTTCTGCTGTATCTCTTGCACAGGCAGCACTTCAATGCTAAGGCATCAACAGGCATTACAAATCCAGTGTTAAAATTGCAAAGGCCAAAGATATGAGGAAAAGTGATAGCAAATAATCACATTACCTCTGGTTCACTACACACACACAATTTCCTACATGTAGATTTCCTGCATCCTTATTACAAAACTTTTCAAGACGACAGTACAATATCTTCCACAAGTAGCAAGTCAACAAACTCACCAGCAAGTCAGTATCTCAGGCCAGGGAAAAGAAGTTACTTACTTCATTTTTTCAGCGAGGTTTTCTGTATTTTCACGGATTGCATGTGATAACTGGGACACTGGGTTCAACATCAGATTGTCAAAGATCACCTAAAATATGAGGACAGATAGGAGAACTTTTAGCAAAAGCAGCATATTACAAAACAGGAATTCTCTGTACAGTAAATGATCTCCACTGAAACATCTTTCTTTGTGCAGATGATACTTGAAGTTCAAGGAAGATTAAGAAGACCTGCAGCTTTATTGCAGCACTTTGGCAAAATGGTTAATGCTAACTTGTTCAGACTTTTTCTAGAGACAGAGACACAGTTGTTTGAAGTAACGTAATTATTTAAGCATTTCTGAAAGAACTGCACTTAGGACTTTCAACGCCTCACAAAAAAAAAAATCCCCAAAAGTCAAATCACAACGCAAAAAGCCCCACAAGCAGTCTCACTGAAACTACCTAATGTGACACATGTAAGTTCAAACCACCTTCACAGCCAGGTATCCCATCATGTTACATGCTGCTTTATTAAGCACAACAACAAAATACCATCAAACCCCAAATATTCAAGTCCTGTGGCTCAGCAGAGCCTCCAGGCTTCTGCCAGGAAAGCCCACATCAAGCCTGGGGCACTCTGGAGCTGCACCTTTTATCCAGCCTTGGCACTTCTCTACAGGGGAGGAAGGGATTGCTTCAAACGAGTCACAGGACAGGATCAGTACCAGTGGCTCAGCCCACAGTCCCCTGTATGTGCCTGTGTGAGTCACACTCCACCTCCAGAGTGGCTGTGCTGGAGCCAGCTCTCCCCTGCTGCCTGCACTGCTTCCCTGAAGCCTCTGCCCCAGCTCTTCCTTCTCCCCACAGCTGGCAGGCAGAAACCAAGTGGAAGTGACAGCCAGTGCTGGATCAGCAGCTTTCTCCTCCTCCCTCTGGCACCATCAACCCACTACACATCCCCTCATCCCAACACCACCCCCAGCCTCAAGCTCAGGCTGGGCTTTCTCACCCTTTAGCATCACCCCAGTGATCTGCAGCTTACCCTGCTCTCTCAGCCCAGAAGAATCACATCAAGTTGCAAACATTGGAGGGGCCAATGCTCACAGACTGCAGGGCACAGCAAACCAGCTGTACCACAGCACTGAGCTCAGTTACACACACCCTTCCTAAGGTCCAGATCCTGCCACTGCTGCTCCACGAGCAGCTCTAATCAGGATGGCAGCTGCAGAACAGTAAGGTGCCATTAAACTATCAGTGCTTCAGATTTCAAAGTTGAGATGTTTGAGTTCTTCTCTAAGACAGCAATGAAATAGCCTAAGAAGGCTCTGACACTGAATGTGTCCTCCCAAAAACAGGCAATCAAGCCCCAGGTTTTACTGGCATTTTACACAAGAGAGGAAACGTCCAGATTCCAGAGGAAACTGGCACGAGGGGTGATTCTGTTCCTCTTTTTTAATTTTAAACACTGTTTCTATAACCACACATCAGGGCTGCTGAGAAGTGTGGATGTTTTTTTTTTGAGTAGCCTCCTTTAGCAGCTTAGAAAGAACAAGTATACATGCAGCAGCTTACAGCAAAGTCATATATAAAGTAAAGAAAAAGGTGGCCTGCCTCCTCACGGTTTCTTGTCCTTGTTTTTCTTGAGGGATCCTCTTCTCTATTATCATTCATATTTTGGTCAAAATCCTTCAGTTCCACTGATCCCGGAGGCACTTTCTGATAGTTCAGACTTGCTTCTGGAATGTGCTGCACCAACTTGGAAATAATGAATAATGAGTCATTAAAAATTAGTAGGGAGAGCAGGCTCACAGGCACTCACTGCAGGTATTACAGATTTTCAGGCAAGCCCGAGAGGAGCACAGATTCATTTAAGTCTTGTGCAGACAGGTATGGGCTCGTAAGCAAATTACTAGACCCCAATCCTGCAAGTGCCTACCCACTGGAATAATACCACAAAACTCTGTAAACCTATTCTACTTTAAAATTTTGAGTCTTGAGTACATACTGGAAAGTACTTCTTTGTCTTTTTTAAATTTAGCTAAAACTAAAAAGGCCCTGTTTTTCCATATCTAATGTCTTAACATATCAATGCAACATTAAAGACACACTCAAATTAATCAGAAACCATTTAGTAACACATGAAAGAGATGAAAAAGCAATACAAAACCACTTAAAATGCAAATAATTAACAGGAAGAACAGAAATGACAAGACAGTTACTCCTGTTGGGTTTACTGACAAAAACTTTAAAAGAAGGGGAAGAAAAGAACAGTGACAAGACAGAGATACAAAAATAATGGGATGGAAAGTGCACCTGAGATGGATATGCCAGCCGAAAAGATCTACGAGCAATCTGTGTTAAAACAGAAACAAAGAGGTCAATGCTAGTGAATGACTGTGACAGCAAGTATCAAAGAGAGCACAGGGTTTGGGGTTATTTGGGGTTGACATTCCCAAAAGTGCATTCCTGAGGCCCAGCACTCGGTGCCCACCCCCCATCATGCACTGAAGCCCACGGAGATCCTGGTCACCAGCCAGTTCTGCTGAGGTGGCCTGGGCAGCTCCCCAGTTACTCAAAACTGGACTGTGCTGAGTGAAATCCAGAGCCCCCTGGGAAAGGGCTGAACATCCAGCCCAGGAGGCTCTTTGGTTGGCAAAGCACACTGCTCCTGTGAGAAAACCATGTGCCATCCAAGGTCCAGGCTCCCCACACTCTGTGCAGCAGCACCTGGGTTATACACAGGCAGCAGGTGTGAGATATTACGGTGCAGGGGCACAACAGCCAAAATGTTTAGCTAATAAGCCTCCTTTCATCAAGTGCAGAAACAGTAAGTTAGGCTGCTTGCAGCAGTGAAAGTGTCAGAAGGGAATGAGATATTCCTACAGTGCGCAGGTCTCAGCACAACCAGCTGAAAACAAGATAATGAGAGCACCTGCTCTACCATCCCAGGAGATTTTTATACATGACCTGTTCTGTTCTCACATTTTCTGTTCTGTCACTCTCGTAAGCATTTCCTCTTGTTGTACCAACACTAATACTGAGTACTAATACTAATACTGAATAGTGTTGGTATTAATACTAATACCAACACTAATACTGTATAATTTGTTATACAACAACTTACCAAATTTAATGGGGCTCTTAAGTTTTTGTTATATCAACTTTTTTTTTTTTTTCCAAAAAGAACTGCCAAAAGAAGTTTATGCAGGGCTAAAATTTGCCAAAGTAGCCAGTGATTTGGGATGACCCAACCTGACTGTGTCTGCAGCAGCTGAGGTTTGATAGCTCAGCTCTACAGAAAGCTGGGTCCTGCAAAACCTACATACCTACAAACCAAGGCATCCCAAACAACCCAAGGTTTTGATAAACAGGAATCATGAAGGTTTCACCCTTGCTGAACTCTTTCTTTTGGTGTTTTTTTTTTTAATTTGCCAAATTTGTAGCAGTACTCAGCTCTGTATGCCAAGAATCTATCTTATAAACTATATAGCTGAGGCTAGGAAAAACAAAACAAAACCACCCCAAACATGCACTGGGGAAACAGAAAGCCTCCCTGGCAAACATCCAAGCCAGCACTGAACCTGAAAGGACAGAACATGAAGAATAAGGTTTAAATCTAAGGCTCCACCTTAACTTTTAAGAGGATACTCTTAATTTAAACTTTAACCAAGCTTATTAACAAAAGTAGTTTAAAAAGCAGTTCATTTGAGGCTGAAAAATGCTGTGCCACACACTGGTCCCAAATGACACTTCTGGTACAGCATTGAACACTCAAAAGTGATTCCAGTATCAGTACTTATTTTTTCTGCATATCCCCACACTTTTTTGGAATAGATATCAATATGTAGTACTAGAACGCAGAATGGACTACAACACTGCATGAGCCAGAGCAGTATAAGAGACAGCCACACACAGAAAACTTTTCTTATTCACATTTTCTTCTTATTATTTCTTTTGTCAGATGTTTCAATATATTAGTATTATAACCATGGTAGCTATTTCTCATCACTATGTCCTTTCCTAGAATATTTCATATAAAGTTCTTTGATAAACACTCAGAAAATTCACAGTGCTTAGCATCACACACACTGATCTTCAGACATTTCCCAGCAGCTTCTCTCCATCAAGCCAAAATTACTAATTTAGCACAGTTTCAACAACACTTAGACTGTGGGAAGAAGGTGTGGTGGTGCACTGGTGCTGAATCTAGTCCAGTACCAAAGATGAGGTGTCTGTTTACTAAACTCATGTCAGTTTATATTGTTGGCATTCATAACAAGACCCCCAAGCTGCACTGTTTAGGATCCCGAGTTATTCAGGATCCAGCTCCACATCCCAGCACTGCCAGCCATGCTGATGGGAATCTGTTCCTGGCTGTTGATAACATAAGGCAGCAACACTGATGCACTGTGGCATTCTGGGTGTAACTCAAATGGCCTGCCAGCTGCTGGCCCTGCTGAAGTCATGCTGATATCCACTCCTGTTGTGAGTAAGCCTCATTAGAAACCTTTAGAGTGTTTTCAGCCAGGCTCCCATCAGTGCTTTGTCCTTTACACCACTGTAAGACCTCAAAAACTGCTCTAGCAGTGGGCACTGCCAGGAGTATTCCCTACAGTCCTGAATTTGCTCTCCTGACTATTGTGAGGGACTGACTGGCATGTCCCACACAGCAGCACTGCAAAGCCACAGAGAAACCCTCACCCAGGTCCAAGCAATCCTGGGTTTGTGGTTCTGTCATTCAGCATCACACTTTGGAGCCTGTCATTTTGCACAGAGCAGAAACACCATTTTGCAGGTGCCTTCCCCTAGCAGCTGGGAATATCCCTCTGTATGAGCTGACTTATGGTTGAAACCTTCAGTGGCACTCCAAAAAAAAAAAAGCAGGGATGCTGCTCTTCCTCCCCTGCTTTTCTGCAAGCAAGTGGGAGCTGAGAAAAATGTTTCATTTACAAGTCAGAAGTACAGTAGGCATGTCACCTTTACTGCTTGAAAAGAATAATACAAAAGATAGCTTGGCAGGCGTGGCACTTGCAAGGAAACAAAGCAATAAAATGCTTTATCTCAGAGCCTGCAGTTATTGTGAAACATTTGTGCACTTTGGCTCCAAAAGGCCCCAGGACAAACCCCTCCCTGAGCAGGCTGCAGCTGATCTCGGTTTAGCACAACCACAGCCACACTCGCCTGATCATCTGGGAATCTCCCTGAACTTCTGCTTTGCACCTTCAGTGCTGAGCACAGCAGGGTCACGGGGCCTCCAAGGACTCTCTTGGCAAAGTAACAGGTTTGGTCTCAGCTTTGAAACCTGCCTAGGATGGTTCTGCAATTCTCACAAGAGTCAAAGACAACAGCGGGCCAGGGAAACCATCTGAGCAGCAGAGAGCTGTGTATTTTTTAAGCCCATGCTGGTGGCCCACAGGAGGGAATTTGGATTTAAACAGTAGCAAAAGCAATTTTGCTTTAGCAGCTGAAGCCTCCTGGTGACCTTGCAGCCAAATTTGAGCTGAGCTGGTCCTTACGCTGTGGCACTGGTGAACCAAATTAAGAAATTGTCTCTCTCCTTCCCAGCTTAGTGCAGACAAACTGTGCTACACAGTTTGGGAGGAAGCCACAGCTTCACTGAAGGGCTGGGGGACAGCACTTCCCAAGTTACCTGCCTGCCTCTCTGCCCAGCTCCCGGAGTCCTTGCCCTTCTCCATCAATACTCAGATGGAGGGAAGGGATTCAAGCAACACCTGCACAGCATTTCAACAGTCCTGGCAGAAAGGACACAGCAGAGGTACAAAACACAGCTGACACAGAGAGTGCAGCCAGGACACACGGTCATTGCCTTCTGTGAAACAAAGAGGAAGGCTCTGGCTGCCTGGCACAGCAGCAGAACACATCCCCTCCATCCTGTTCCTCAGATGAAAATTTCAAGGACCAGTGTCCAAATAGAAGCCTTGAGAGCCTTAGGAAATTGTATGATTTCTGTATCTTGCAAGGTTGGCTATGGCACAGAGGAAAAAATAAAGAGCACCCTAAATAGGCTGCAGTTGATCTCTCTGGTGGTGCTTTTTTAGGAGGACAAGGAATGAGGGTTTTTCAATGCTGCAGCAACTGGGAATGCTGCCCTAGTCTCCCAGCACAGCCATGCCCCATGTACTTACTAGCACTGAGAGGCAGAGATTTCTGTGATTCCTGACCTTACCTCTTCTCTCGCGGATATGGTGGAAGCAGGAGTGTTGGGCACAGAGCTGAGGGAGGTGCTTGGTCCCGTCCCCGAGGAGCTCTGTGAGTCCCCATCCCCAGCAACATCGTGAATCTCTCGAGCAAGGATGGCCACATCCTTCACCAAGGTTTGGCTGAGCCTAAAGCACAAGCAAGGAAGCAGAACCATTAGGACATACACTACAACATGCCTCATATTTATAAAATATAAAAAGAGGAGCCACAAAAGGTTTGTGGAAACCATATCCTCTGCAGAGGCTAGGGCAAGAAAGGTTTTTTGGGGTGCCTTGGCAGGGTGCGGAGGAATGTTCTGGCTGCATACAAAATAAATCCACTTCCTTTCTGAATCTAGCTTCAAAGTGGAGAATTGATATGAAGCAAATTCTAGTGACTACACACTTCCAGAAAGTATTGGAGACAATATGTAATGGAATTTTACATTATTGCTCCCCCACCCATCCAATCTACTTCCTTCTCGTCTGAAGTTTTTTTGGTTTTCTTTTTTAATACAATACCATTAATTTTTCTTCTTCGGACTTCATTTTCCATTAAAAATTCTTTCTTTTTTTTTTTACTTGAAGAAAAAAACCCTCAGTTTTTCCTTCCTTTTCCTTGTGGTCTGTAGACTGGAAATGACAATATGCCTCCACATTCTCCAGAAGAGCTGAGGGATTATGAGGGTAAGTATGGCATACCTTAGAGGGATCTGGTTTTCAGAAACCAAGTCTTGAAACTTTAAGCCCCTTGACAGGTGTCCAGTTAACACTCAGAGTTGGCATCACCTTGCTCTACCTGCTGTAGAGCTCAAAAACAGTTCCTAAGTCTCTGGACTATTGGTAGCAGAGCCTTACAAAACCCCTTTAGACCAGAAGTACTGTGGTAATTTTAAAGGAAAAACTTCCAAGAGAAAAAATAATCTTACAGCTAGTCAGCTTCATCTGAAACAACTGTCTTCTTTCAATGAAGAAAACCAAAACAACCAACCAAAAAAAACCCCAAAACATCCCACCCAACAAAAAAACCCATCATCATGGAATATTCCAAGTTGGAAGAGACCCACAAGGAAAACAGGCAATGTGATAAAACTGTCAGTTCATCAAAACATTTCCTTGGAAAGAAAATGCATAGTTGAACTAATAAAACACAATCTGAGCTGCCTGTGTAAGGTACCCCCTTCTCTGTGCTGGTTTGGATAGAGCTGTCACCAAACACTTCCATTATGTCATTCAGTACTGTAAACAAGTGCCATTTTCCCTTCTAACTCTCTCTGACTCCTCTAAACCCCTCCCAGTTAATTCGGGAGCAGCAAGGGAAATCAGAACTGCAATTAGCAGGCAGACTCTGTGACAGAGCCCTGCCCCGTGCAGCGCCAGACGGGTCTGACGCAAGCCTTTATTTATTTATAGCAGCTGAGAGCCGGAGCGCTCCCCGCTGCTGGGAACGCTGCTGGCAGGGAAGCCGGCATCTCACACACACACACACACACACACACACAACAGGCCTCGTGCAGCACAGGTAGAGCAGCCTGATTTGAAGGGCTGACACACTTTCTAGCAGCTTGACAGCAACTTTGAGGCAAGAAAAGCCCTCTCGAGCTGAGCGCAGCAGCGGCGAGGGCCATGTGGGCCAGAAGCAGACACAAGGCAGCTTCCTCAGGCAAAAGCATTTCAAGTATGGCCAGTACAATGGAAGACCAGTATTTCTGGAAAGTTGGCATAACACAGTTGCATATTAGAGATGACAAACCTCAAATGCCACTGTTTAAAAAAAGGAATCTATTTGTTTTGCTGAGGTTCTCCAGGCAACCATCAGACCACCAGTACACAGCAAGTCCCGTATCCAGGGACATCAAGCTAAGCAACGATTCATTTATATACAAGGTCTAGACAGGTTCAGATTCAGTTGTGCCAAACAAAGAGGTTTCTGCCCTGCAGCTATTGCTTACTGCTCCCTCACCAGCTTCAGGCAAAGCAGCTTCAACAGTTTACATATTCAATCTTTGTTAATCCATTTGACTTCCTCTGCAGAGAATTAGGACAGTTCACACCAACCACACCATACACACACACACACTGTGACTTCCAGCAGAGAGCAGAGATATGCAGGTATAAACAGTTAGACTTCCCACAGCTTGAACAAGAAACAAACCAAGAGACAATGCCCTGCACCTTGGCCTTTTGTAGATACAAGGTACAACCAGCACATCCAGGCTGTAAAGGTTCACGAAAACCTTCCAAGTCAGTGTTCAGATATAAAGGAGATCTAGGCACACCATGCGAGAGAGCCTCTCCTTCTACCCCCACACCTGGGTTTGATTTGAACACCAAGGAGAAAACAAGCCATTTTCAACACGTGGGTTAACAGATAAAGCTCCACCTCACCTGGCTATTTCTGCTATTTCTGCTGTTTGCGCCATGAAGTTGTAGGGGTCAGGGTTGTCATCAAAATCATCATCATCATCCGTTTCTCTGCCGTTGAGCTTCTGCTTGCCCAGCCCAGAGCCACGTATCCTCGGTGTTTGTGTGGCTGTTGAAGTATGGGAGCGTTTGTGTTTAGGGGAGCTGTGATTTGAGCCATATTCCTCCTCCGAAGTAGAAGTGTAATCTGAACCCTGTGGTCTCCGCCTTGATGCTTATAAAAAATGAATTGGTTTCAGACTGAGGACAGTTGTAAAGAGTAACTACAAAAGGCTGAAAGGTAACACAAAACTAGCCCAAGAGCACAAGGAAAGGAGAGTTTCTGTGCAGATCTTAAGTTAAAACAGCATATTCTCTGAGTGTATTTCAAAGCTGAGTCCCTCTATGGCTCCCATTCACTGTACAAATTTGGAGTGGGAAATTCCAATGGAAAATCATAATGACCGTGTTAATGACTCCACTGTAGTAAATTATTACCACAGACTTGGCTTTCCATGCACAGAAGCTCTGTGTATAAGTAGCACACATTTCAGACTCCTCATGGTCCCAGAGAAGTCCTTTTCTAAAGAGAGCCCAATTTTCAAGCCTGCAGATACCTTTCTAATTAGCTGTAAGTACAAGCAGAGGGAGGGGTTTCTGAGAGAAGAGTAGACTGTGGTGCTTGGTGTTATTTGCAAGAGTCCACACCCCCATGTTCACCTCCTGCCTCTCAATTCACCATTAATAACACTCTACAAGAAAGAGTGTTCACACTCCAAGCCCTGGAGCCAAGTGGAAGCTGCCCACTTATCCCAGCTTGTTCTACAGATCTGTAGACACCCAGGTCCTCCTTGCACGAGAAGTGTCAAGGTGTCCTTATTTGAAAACTGGGCTCCCAATGTTTGCTGCCTCTCTATACTCTCTACAGGTACTGCTTCATTCCCGTCTGTCCATCCCTGGAGAATGAAGACCCACCAAACACAGAACCAGATGAGTTATTTAGAATTACAACACCAAAAAACTTCACTGTGTTATCAAGACTATCCTAACACTGAAACACTAGAAGTGAATTAAGCCAGCATCATACAACACACAAACACAACCAACTAATTTGGCATGTAAGATGCAGGTAGAAGCTATAGATAATTACTGTATAGTGAAAGAAATATTCCTAGACATTGCTATCTGACCCATAGCTATAACAATGCCTTGGCTTATATACACAGAAAAAATAAATTTGCTCATATTCAATTCAGAGTTATAGCTCTTTTTTTAAAATGCAGTTTCGGAATCAAGAGGTCACCCTGTCACTGAACAGCAATTTTAAAATCATGAGACTGATTTTCCATCTCTGTACACCAAAGGAAATCAGAATCAGCTCCTTCAGTATCATTTAAATTACCGTGAATAAATAATCATGTACACAGAGGAGCATGGGAGACAAGCCCTTAGCTTTCAGAACTGGTAACTTGCATTATCCTGATGTTAATTGTGACTTTCACAGAAAGCTACTTCTGATGGCCCAAAAATATACTGGCATTTCTTGTCTCATGGGCAGACAGTCTGTGCTGTTCCTCAGGTAGTGAGATTAACTTTCTCCCACTGGGACAGCTGGGAACTCCTGTGGTTACCTAAACACTAAAAACTTCTGGAATAAATCAGCCACATCTGCCTCCTTATCCCCTAGGCTTGACACTCAAAGCTTTCAAAGGCTGTTATATCATGCTAAAATAATCTTGATGGCACAGTGCAATAGTCCAGTTTAACAACACATCACTCTTGTTGCAGGAAGGGAGTTGTAGCTGCTGATTTGCTATGTCTATAACAGCATTAGTACAGGAGCATGCATCACACGACAGCAAGCACTATGAAGCTTGAAATACACCAGCATGTACTTAGAGCCTGCGTAAGGTTCACAATCCTATCAAGGAATTAGGAGGTTAATATTTTAAGAGCAACTAATTCAGAGGAAGGATTAGCATCATCTGCTGTAACTATGGACAAGGAAAGGTGTTAGCATGCTGCTACAGAGCTGTGGAAATCAAAAACCAATTCATTTAAACAAAGAACTGGCCAACACTTATCATTTTTCTCCGAATAATTTGAAGCCTGTGATCCAAAGGCAGAGGGAGTGCAAAGAGCGCCTCCTGTTTGAAAAACTCCGACCACATTATCTTGCTTTAAATTTGTTATTGTTTAACAAGAAGTTAATAATAGCATCATCTCAAAAAAGGCAAGAGAAGAGATTGTACATACTCTTTTAGCTTAATCACATTCTGATTTACATGCATATACAAGTGTGTAAGAAAAAAAATCACTAAAATTAAAGGTGAAGCTGAATGCACTACAACAATCCAAATGAAAACAAGCAACAAATAACATTTTTAGCATGCAATCAAAATTAATACTGCAAGAGGGATAAATACTCAGCTGTATGAAAATATATTGAAGTACACATCCAGAACTCCAAGACCCCTTACAAAATCACAAAACTGCTGAAAATAGCATTCCTCTCAACAGGACTGAGAAATCCAGCCAAAGAGGTTCTTCCTGTCCCTTTGGCTACCAATCATTCCTGAAATCCTAAGCAAACACATCTGCTTTGCCACATCTACAGGCATAGACCTGAATTTAGGTCAAAGGTTTCAGGGACAAACTCCCATTGACAATTACCATACTAAAGTTGTCATCTGAATTGTCTTAACTGAAGGCTGATTTCAGTATGACAAATGCCAGTATTTCAAGGGTCTGTTGAGTGCTCAACTACAGGGCAATATGGTCCCCACACCTCGTGAGAATCACAACTGTGAACCTGCTTTAGCTATGGCAAAAGTGAGTGAAAGTACACAGAAGTGTCAATCTCTTGGGGCAATCAACGTGCAGTGTCCAGCTCTTTATTTACATTTATAGGAAGAACAAGGGAACAGCTTTCACAATGCAGGGACATTTATTTCTTGTTCTCCTGTTTCAGATGCCTTCAAACCTGCCACCTTGGACATCAGCTGTCACCAACACCATTAGAAACTCTCCAGGAGAAAACTTTGACTCTTACAGGTAAAACAGAACAGAGTATCTTCTAGCACTAGAAAGGCATTAAATTCTATCTTTTAAATGAAAATATGGCCAACTGTCAAATGGCAACTGGCTATTTAAAGAAAACCACTGGAGAAAAAAAAACGTAGCACTTTGTAGTATCCTCACAGACATCACCACAATACCATTTCACTGAGTATGAGAGTGCTCTGCTGTCTCCAAACCCACAGGAAATCTCAACATCTGTGCTGCTCATTAATGCAGACTTTTGTACTCACCAAGGCAGCACCTGTACTACTAATCCGTGGCAACCATGTGCAGCCTGTAAATCAGAAAAGGGGAAGAGGGGAGAAATATAAAGCAGGAGCACTTACAGGATGATGAAGAGGAATACTTGACACTGCTTGAACGGGTCCTGCTGAAAGGCTGCTTGGCAGAAGCAGCGGCCGCTGTTTTCCTGGCCGCAGCTCTCACCTCGGCAACGCCCGTCTTCCGGTAGGACTCGGCGCTCCGGCCCGAAAACCCCGTCCTCGACTGCGCCGTCTCCGAGTCACTGGGCACTGTAAATGAACCTGCCCGTTTCCTGGGCATGGCCAGGATGTCCAGCCTGGAGAGCTTCTTCGTCTCCGTGGGCTGCTTGGTGCCCTGGGCAGTGGCATCAGAGTTGGAGGCTGTTTTCTCAGCATCCACACATTCATTGTCCGAAGCATCTCCCAGCCGGGCACGGCGTAGCTTTGAGGCCCTTGTGGGCCGTGGGGTGGATAAACTGTTGGACCGGGTGAGAACCTGCTGGATTTTCTGCACATTCGAGGTTGTTTTGCTCTGGTCCTCCTTGGTGGCCTGAGTGTAAGGTTTCCTCCTGGGAACTGGCCGGGTTACCGAGTGCTCATGGTCAGACACAACTGCATCTGGAACTGGCAGGTAGGGTGAGTTTGAACTTCTCTCGTCATCTGTGAAGTCAAGTGACCCTCGAGTCCCAGAGCTCCTCTTCATCTGGAAGCGTTTGGTGGCCTCTGCTCGGTTTGGTGCCTCTGGTGCTTGTGTTTTCCGCTTCTCTGTGAGCCTGTCCCGAGCACTGGGCTGCCCACACTGGTCCTGGATGGATGGTGTGGAGGAGGATTTCTCCTTCTGCAAGCTCGCGACTGCTTTGCGTTTTGGGGCACTTGCTGGGACGTTTTTGCCACTCACCAAGCTGACTGTGCTGGCAGTGTCTACATCCGAGTCTCCTGACAAGGAGTCCTCCAGCTGACCAGCAGTTTCCGAGGGCTCCAGCTGTTGGCTTTGACCAAGCAATTTGGCTTCCAGTGCTGCCAAGGCAGTTTCAGTGTCCTTAAGCAGAAGATGAGTGTCCTGACTAAAGTCCATACGAGTTGACCGAACAGCCTCTAAATCTTTAAGCAGAGGGTGACTTGAAATATGTGGGAGTTTATTCTGAGGAACACCACTGCTTGATTTATCTTTGGTAAAACTTTCCTGTCTAACAAAAGATGCCGTTTCCTTTCCTGACATGTTTTCTTGACCTTGAGGAAGACTCTGATGAAGGGAAATGAGAACTTTTCCAGCCGCATTTATGTAAGCACTAACATCCTTGGCCGGTGGCTTTCCAGAAACTGGTGTGCCAGCACACTTGAAGGAAAACTCCGGGTCCTTGCTGTCCTTGTCTGCTCGAGTGTGGGACACAGCCAGAGAGAGCTTGGAGGGAACCCCCGCATCACTGCTGTCATCACCAATGTAGAACGAAGTAGAAACTGGCTCACTCACTGCTCGCACGTGAGAGATCCGGGAGGCTCCTGGCTGCCGGCTCTCCGATCGATTGTCTTCCCCCATCTGCTCCAGCATTTTGCTGTTCTCTTTGTATTTCTTGCCTTTGTCTGTGCTGAAGCCATCGTCAGATCTGCTGGCATCACTGAGGCTATCCGGATCCAGGTCTTCTTGGATGAAGAGGCGGCTGCTGGAATCGCCGTAGGCTTCCACGCAGTGGTCCTTCACAATGGTTCTCTTGGTAACCTCAGAATAGGACTCCTGGCACACCAGGACTGTGGGAGTGGGGCTGTCTGATTTATCACTTGGTGGGAGTTGGGGAAGAAGGCGCCTTGTTCTTGAGGGCACGGAGTTTTCTGCTTCCCCAGATTTTAGGGGAACCCCGCTTTCTGAAAAGAGTTAAGTGGAAAAGAATCAACTACTGTAGAACTATTCATTTGTTTAGGAAGAAATCGATCCTGCGAGGTACAAGTCCACAAAAGCACTCGCAAGGTGTGCTTAGAACTAAGGTTTTATGTAATATGAACATCAGCACGGCCTGGCTGGTCCCTGCTCCAGGGATTATCAATACAGACATTATACTTAACTCCTTTGCTGAATCACACTGCTCAACACCTTTCCTTCTCAAGGTAGTATGTCAGATTTATTCTCTCGTAATACACCTCTCAGTACAAGCACTATGGAGGATAATGACATTGCTGGCATGTAGCATCACTCAGGCCACAGGAATGAGATGAAAAGCCATCAGACATCAGTGATGCAGTGTTTTAAGTGCCATTCTAAACAGCATTGCACATTTGACTAAATAAATAGATGGTGTTTTTCACAGTACAAGTTCTCCTACACTCGCATCCCAGAGCAAAGTCCCAGTAATCCAAGAGGCTCTGAATTAGAGCTCACTGCCCCAGCATGTGTGGCCTTATCAGCAGGGACACACTCCATAGAAGGTGTGTTCCTATTTCTCCCACGCTGCTGGCCAGGTCTCCATATCTGATACCACCTTTAAATACCAGGATAACTGGTTATTTGGCTATGGTAATACTATAAGCACTCCAGGAGTCAGGTATCCTACATGGTCTGAAAACAGTGGCAATGATCTCTGAAACTAAGGTTTCTTCAATCTTTACTGGATCTCTCGACAGCTGTCAATGGCAAGAAGGTATGACAAGTAATCCCAACCAAAAAAGTTGCTAACATTTGCAAAAGCCAACTTAAGTGCTTTTCTCCTTTTCTCACAGACCAAGAGGACCACAGGGTCTGTAAGGTGTTTTCCAAGTTATGACAGGAGTCTGATGTCCTCCAACTTCCTTTCTCTCCCACCAGATCTAATTTTCTATGCTGATCTCCACCCTTTAAACCTGCCAATCAACAGCAAACCCTAGAACAGCCTAAATTCTCAGCACAGCCAGACACATGAGAGGCACACAAAAACCATGCAAGCCAGGAACTAACTCCAAGGCTATGTGCAAAGGGTTCTCCTCTGGCACCATAAGGCAGTCTAAGGAATCACAGCTCAGGGCTAGTTAACACCCAAAGCCCTTACAAGCTTTATCCTTCCCAGGTTCCCTTTAGTCATGTCAAACCTAATATTTAAGAACCTCTTGAATAACTTCAAAATGCAAACCATCTCTCCATCAGAACAATTCACTCTGTGTTTCCCATCTCCAACAACAGTAGCTAAAACAGAAAATAAGCTACAGCCAGATGCACAGATGCTCTTAATATCTGCTTTTTTCATCATCCTGGTTTAGATTCAGCTACCTTCAAACAGCAGTGTCAGATGAGACTTACCTGCACTTCCATCACCCTGCCCAGAGACAGATCCAGAGTCAGAGTAACTGTCTGCAAGGCTTGCCCACCTGGACACCCACTTCTGACTCCCCTGAGATGCTGCAGACATCTACAACAAGGTGGGGAAGATGAGGTCAGAAAGAGGGTTTATACACAAAATCCCAGCCACAAAATCTCTCCTCTCACACAGATATCACTCGGTCTGTTCAAAATGGAAATCAAGCTACACATCACATTTACATCCAAACAGAGAACCCATCTACACCTCCACCATCCCAGGAAATCCATCTGGACTGCCCCTACCTGCACTTCAGCCTGAGACCCATTCACAGCTTTTGAGGATAATGCCTGGAGCAACGGTGACTTCTGACTAGTGCCATTTTCACTGATTAGATGCTGAGAACCGGAGTCATCTTTTTCACCTTTAATTATTGGTCTAAAGGCTGAAGAGATTCTGGAAAATTCAGGCGACTCAAGAACACCAAAAACCTGAAAATATTTTTGCATGGGAAATATTAAAATGCAAGAAAACAGAAAAACATTAGCCAAAAATCCAAATGTGTGAAACATTAGTCACACACAAACTATGATGCCAAGGGGCCAGAAACACTTGCCAATGCTTCCATGCAAACTATGTAAATAATTTTCCTCTGTACTCCACAGTAGTAGCTTTAAATATAGTTAATCATAGAATTCCACTCACACCCACCTTTCCTCTCTCCCTCATTATTTAGGGGTGTTGCCTTTAACAGCAGTAACTTTCACTGAAAAGGCGTCTCTTTTCAGCCCAGGGAAATTTAGGATGAGTGTCAGGAAACCTATTTACCAGCTCATTCATGAAGAATTAGAGAAAATGGGAAAGCTCCATCCCCAGTGCCTTGATGGACTGTAGCTGAGTGGGCTGAGCAAAGCAGCCCTGCACTGCCACAAGGAACTGGGAAAGGATGCATCTCTGAGATGGGCGAGTGTCTGAGCTCGTTGGACAAATTCCCTTCTAAGATAAGCAGGCCTTTCTATGGGGGGTGACCAAGACTCACGCCTCAGAAGAGCTTGTTCCTCTCACTTGACTGCAAGTTCAGAGGAAAATACCACCACAGAGGGTGCCTTGGCTGCACAGAGACGGCCATAAAGGTCCCCACTCTCACTTCTATTAAAAAAATGTGCTTGCAATTGTGCAGGAATAAAGAACAGGGATACTTTACAACCTAAGCAAGTCCAGAATTAATTTTCTTTCTTCCTGGACAGAAACACTGAAGTTCAGCTATCAGCTGTTTCACACGTGGCAGGTTTGCACTGCACCAAATCTATGGCACAGTCAGGACCAGATGCTGTCCAGGTTGTCTGCCAGAGTCACATGGCTGCCAAGACCACTCCCCAGAAATATTTGTATTTTTGCGGCATTTTCCCTCATTTTTCCCCACCAGAACAATTAGTAATCTAATGTCAGGACTAGGTACTTGCTGTGGCTTAAATACCATGCCCTGAAAGCTTCTGATCACATTTCAAACAAAATGTAAGGAACAAATGTAATAAAAAACGAAAGAGAGAAGCTATATCCATGCTCATAAACACTGTATACAAAGCTCTACAGCCAGGTTCAATTAAGGTTTCCTTTAAACATTGCCATCCTCCTGACTACATTTCACTAAATCTTCATAACAACTTGCCATTTTTGTTTTCATAATAGACTGCAGATGAGAGTTAAACCTGAAAATCAGCCAAATTTTGGGTTGCCCTGTAGCTAGTTAGTTGGGTGGATTCTTTTTAAGCCTCCCTCATTTCTGGAGTTTTGTTTTTAGGCTATCATTCACTCTGCAAAATCCAAACAAGTGCAGATCCATCTGGGATTGCCTCTGCCCTGGATCACACCCTTTGCTATCTCAGCCAGCTGCCACTTGCCCTGACAGCAAGCACTGCCTTTCTAATCAGGCACAGCCAAATACAGAAACATCTGCCACTACGGCTTGTAAGCACCAGCCCCTGGCATTTCCTGTGGCCTACCATGGGATGATGCATCAGTGATGGGCTGCAGCTCCCATCTTCATAACAGTGGGCAGGAGGTGATGCAATGCCAAGGCAGAGGCTTGGGAGCATTCCTAGAGAGCAGAGTTGCTCCCAGCTACAGCTGTCAGCAGGATCAGGCTGATCTTTATTCAGGTGTTGCCTTTCCTCTAAACAGATGGCAAACCCACTCTTTCACTTTTGCTTCCAAATTCCATTTTTTAAGCAAGCAGCTCTTTGCAGTGGGCATATCTTGCCTTTACTTTGAAGTTTTTTGTTTGTAATTCTGTTGTTTTGATGGGATTTTTTAAAAACAAGCCTCACAGTTTTTTGGGGCCTATCCTTAGCACAGGTCACTCAGGATTATTTTCCACCCCTAACTATAATGCCCTGCTGCACCCAATTGCAACCGTTCATGGCAATAGTTAATTTAGGCCCTCCAAGCCCTCAGCCCTCAGCTCACTGCCCAAGCACAGAAAAGCAGCATTTACCTGATCTATCATTTTTCGCGCTTCCTCCACCTCTTTGTCCTGCGACTCTGTCTCAATGGTGTACGTGCCTGTCTCACTCACACTGTCTTCCTCATCATTCCTCCTGCCCTGGGCAGACTTCACCTCTGGAGGTGGAGCAGAGGCAGGCTCTGGTTCCGAGGATATAACCACGCGTGGAGCTACCGGCATGGGCAGAGGGGCTGGTTTCTCGGCGCTTGGCTTCCCAGACTGAGCAGTCTCACGCAAGTACTCAGCCATAAAATCCTGAGCCATTTTGGACTTCCTCCCAACGCTGCCATAGCTTTTGGCTCTGGGAGCAGAGGAGGATGAAGAGTTGATCCGATCCTCCGTCTTCTCCCTCTTGAAGGAGCTTGTTCTCTGGGTCCCGCAGGAGCTGGTGGTGGGTTTGCCCGCCTGGGCTGTGAGGTGGGATGGCGGCACTGAATTTCCCGGCTTCTCCGCCGGCAACGCGTTCTTGCGCTTTTCAACCTTGCTCTTCAGCCCCGCATCCGTGTCGCTCTGGGATGAGTGAGCGCTGTGGGTGAAGGACTGGGACCGCTTCTTCCGCGGCGTGTCCTCGAAGAACTCGATGACGAAGGCCTGCTTGTTGTGCAGCATCTCGTGGGGGTCACGCCTCATCTGGCGCTGCAGCCTCGTCTGCTCTGCGGGACGTTCGCCGCCCGTCGTCGTCTCCTTCTCTGCCTTGGGGTCTTCGGTGTCGCTCTGCGTCCCGTCCTCGTGCCTATTGCCTGGAAACAAGGTACGTAGATTTGACCTTCATACTCTCCAGTTGTTGTGGGCCTGTCATTACCTCCTAGTTGAAATTTATTATTTCAGTTACAAGAAAAGCATTCAATAAGATTAAAAAACTCTATAAAGACATCTGTGTGGTACAGGTATTGCACCTCATCAGAAGAAATAAAAGACGAGGCAGCTCTCTCCTGACCCCACTTTTCACCACTGGTTGGCTACCAAGTTAATAATTTATTTTAAAAGAATTCAAGAAGTACGTTCAACCTCGTGGATTTCTGATTTTGTAATGGCGATTGGTTTACAAACCTAATGTTTCGTTTCTTTCTTTTTTCAGTTTAAATAAAAATTATGAGTTTATTTTGCCATTCTACCCAGTTACTGTAATCCAAGACCACCTCACTAGGTACTCTCTTTTACAGAGCAGAAATATCTCTGCAGGATCAGGAAATAAAACCCTCACACTGCATCCCATGAAACCAAATCCCCACAATGAAAAACCAGATCAGTGTATTACAAGTACATGCATCTCTAAGCACCCACATCACCCTCCTCTACAAGGGGAAATAAACCAGAGGCTAACAGAAAAGTAAATTTGCAGGATTCTTTACTTTTCCTGGACATTTAAGAATCACGCCATGACACCCCCATAAGTTACACCATCTTATCACTGGCCAAGCAAAGGTTAAATCATTACTTAAGAGTTCACTAAGCTTAAACTAAATTTGTAATTATTTTCTCTTACGTTAGCAACAATCACCTTTACAACTGTCTCTTATATATCAGTGCCTGCCTGCCCCTCAGCACTTTAGCTCAGGACTCTCAGAAAGTAAGCTGAAGTAAAACAAAAAAATTAAAACGAAAAGTTAAAAGTAAAACAAAAAACAAACCTTTTTTTGGAGAAGGAAACGGGTGTGAAGGCACACAACACGATTCAGTCAACGACCAGGAACCTGTCATCGGGAGAACGGGGAAAGAGGTCTCTGCGCTCTAGACTGTAATATGTGGCAAGATATACTGGCTAAAACACCACGTGTTTGAAAGGAAAACTGCTCAAACCTACTTGGCAAGTTCTCCAGACTCATGGGTGAAGACCATTTATTACATCAAGTTAACTGTGGAAGATTAGAATTTAATGCAAGGTCCATTCAACCCAGGAGCCAATTCTATGAAGAGTTTTCCTAACACACACATGAAGAAAGCCAGCAAACTTTGCATTGTCCCCTGAGGGCTGATAAGCTTCACCCTTGGAAAGGAAAGTTCTTAAATTAAAGGTCTTGACTAAGAGCTCTGCTGAATGCAAAACAGTGAGGACACAAGGAAAACATGCACCATGCTCACGGATGCCCCAGCAGAACACCACGCACATCCCTTCAAGCTGCTAAGATCTGAACCCTGCAGTTTAGATACCAGGCTTTCTATTCAGCACATTGTTGCTGGAAGTGAACAAATGTTGCTAGAGAGCCCTGGTGGTGGGCATTTCTGGTCCTGGAGACCCAAACCTGGCAGGCAGCCAGCAGTAGCCTACAAGACATCTTCAAAACTAGCCCTGTCAGAAGAACACGTTGCACAGCTATCGTAGATAAATGACATCTGCCAAAGCAGATGCAGATCAACTCCTCAGGCCATCAACACTGTATGTTTTAATCAAATGTCCAGCGTTGATTTCTTGATATGAAAATTATGCATTGAATTCAGCTTCTTTCCATGCCTTATGGACTGAAGAGAGACAAATGCAGCCAGTCCCCAGTGTTCTCGTGCATCACAACAGCAACAGCTGCACAACTCTAGTTTTCTCCAAGAGGAAAGAGCAAAGCCACCGAAGCACATTTCTACCCCTGACGATGTTCTCCAGTAAGTCAACAAAATCCAGTATGACAATAACATAAAAAATCCCAGCAGAAACCCTTTCATTACACAGTCACACTACACTGAAAGTCAGACCCTAAATAACCAAACTGGGCACCTCAACACTGTCCCTTATTGGGAAGGACTAGAACTAAGCAATGACAACAAAGCAGTTCCATTTCCATGCCATGCCAAACCCTATGGCTGAATATGAGACCTCTATGACCATACCGGGTTCCCAAAAATATGTATCCAAAATACATAGGTGTAATATGTAAAACTCTTCCTACTATGATGAGTTTTGGGTTTGTTTTTTTTTCCAAGAAGGTCAAAACAAATATTCCCTTAAGAGAAAACAAGGTATAGCTCTCATTTAAGTAGGACCTCAAGCACAAGTAGGTCTGGTAACCTTCAATATAACTTCATCAGCTCAAAAGCTGCAGTTCAAAACAACAGCTTTTCCAGAGGCAAGGCAGTAAGAATGCAGGAATCACTGGTCTCCTCTAAGCTGTTCAGTGGATGGCCAAAGAGTGCCTAAATCTTGCAAAACGTGTTCAAAGTTGCATCAGAATCATGTAAGTCCCACCAGCTGCTCTAAGAACTGAGCTCCAAACTTCACTTCAGACCTTTGAAAATCTCCAAAGAATTCCTCACAGTGACACAGTTAACAAGACACAGGTCCACAAAACCTGATGTTTTTGAACAGAGCAGGATTTCAGAGAAGCTTTAGGTTAAGAGAAGAAAGTTTTTCCTACAAGCACAACAGTTTCCTCTACTGGGGATCATGTATATCTGAACTCTACCAGTAGTGTCTGTGTCAGCACCTTTTGTCATCCAACCAGACATGGCTCTGGCCATTACCAGATGATCACACTTAGACTTAGGACAGCAGGATGATAATGCTTAGACTCCTCTGGACAACAGTTAAAAAGAAAAGTGATTCCATCAGCTAGGAGAAGCCAAGAGAACCAAATTCACTGAAATACCTGTGTTCATCAGCCTGCCTGAACATATGGAAATTATTTTAGACATTTAAAAATCAAAATCTTCTTTTCAAGCGATTACTGCTGAGCTAGCATTACAAATGTAGGAGTCACATTAGTGCACCCAAGCCAACAACACATGACTGCAGGGCCAGGTGAAGAGCATTCTAGCTGCATTCAAAATATTAACAGTCATTAAAGTAATATTCTTCATCTTGCAAATTTGGAGCAGAGATAATTAAGTCCAGCTCTCCTGGACAGGAGACGAGTTTTCATATTTTATCATGAAAGGCTGCATCTGCATGGCCAACAGAGAGCTATGTCCACATGACAAAACACTCACTCACCTTTAAGTGTCCTTACATGAACTGGCAGGTCACTCTTGGTACTGTAAACATCATCTCCTGCAGACTGCCTTCTCATCAGGCTTGGGTCATTCTGGACAAGCCAGTCAGCCACTTTGCTCTCCGCTGACATCACTTCTGTGTGAGCTGGTTCCTTACTATAGGGTCTTCTCTGTCTGAGCGAAAATTTAGTTACGTGGTCTTTTATCTTTATTTTACCAGGGGTACCATCATCAAATTCAATGGTGAAAGAGGCATGACTCTGTACCACAGGGGCTACCACAGCATCAACATCCTTTGTTGGGATCTCATGGACTTGTGTTTCTGGAGATTTTGATGGCTGCTGAAATTCTTTAGTTGGAATCTCAAAATAACTTGGCTCCCTCCGGAAGGCAAACACAGATTGTTCTTGTGCATCTCTATAAGTAGAAATATTCCCATTCAGTTCCTCTTCATGTTGGGTTATCTCTTTTGATCTCTCTACAAAAGTGGAAAAAAAAGAATAAAATCACATTTTTTCAGTACTATTCAACTCATTTGTTTCAGCTTCTTGGAAGGGCTACTACATCACAACTCCTCTCTGCTAGAGAGCAGATACACTGTGTGTGCATTGAAATAAAACACTTCTTTGTGCAGTAGAACACATGCTTGACAGAAACAATAGGTTTACTGCACAAGTGAAAACAGGATGCCTCTTCCATACACACAGATTGACAACAGGAGTGTTAAGACAAATGGCTCCCAAGGATGATGAGGTGAGAAAGATACAGCACTGCTATACAACTAGCTCTAAAACAAAATTAGTGATTTACTCCACAACTGCTGTTTCTAATGCTCAGATATTTTAGGGAAAACATTTTAATTCTCCCTTATTCCAGTTCCAGCAGCAGCAACCTACACACAGGAATGTGAAAATACAAGCACAAAAGAGAAGTGGTAATTGAAGTCTTGAAACAGGACGGCTTCACACAGTTAATATCAAAAGTGCCAAAATTTTGTGTCCCATAATTTTGTCTTCTCCCAGCCCACATCACCTCTATTACCTGAATAATGCTCCTCTGGCCTTCTCTCCTCCTTGTTATTTGCATCATCTTCCCCCCACCAGGAGGGCTGCCCATAGAGAGGGGTGCGGTAAGTATTTGTTTCTAGGAAGAAGATAAGCAAGCACTTTAACACAGAAAATATCAATTTACCAGGTTTAACCGCATGCCAAAGGGGAAAAACAGCAGGGCCAGATGAGACCATGAACCTGTTACACCACAGTTATAACAATAGCAAATTATACATAATAATATGTTCAGGCTTTTCTTTGTTTCATCCTTTTTTTCCTTTTTACATTCTATTGCAAGCTACTAACTCTACCTCCCTTCACTGTCCTTCACAGCTGTGCTTCCCAGATACTGGCTTTCTCCCTTTCTAGCTTTATAATACACACACAGTGGAAGATTTTTGGCAGGACTGACTACAAAAGACTAACCACAGAACTGTCTTCAACTCACCTGCAATTCAGGTGAAAATCTGACTTTTTTCCTCATCTTAATTTGGAAAACTTTAGCTCTACCCTTTTTTGCCCCACCACATCCTTAGACGTGTCCAGTTTAGGGATTTTTCCACTATTTACTACTCCCACTCTAAGTGACACACATTCCACAACAGGAAATTCTTGAAGTGTTACAAACTTAGGAAAAATGGTAACTATCTTCTTACACATTCATAAAGAAGTAGTAAACTCTTGCTCTCTAAAGCTTATAGTAAAACAAGTGAGTTGCATAGTCATTGTAGGACAGAGGTTTTTCTCATGGAGAATTTCCTCTAGAAAAGCCAGGCTTACATTATTTCTCTGCTCAGTGAGCACTCACTGAAGGATCAGGGCTTTACTGCCAATAACAGGCACCCATACAGTGGAGCTGCTTCTCGTTTTATATCCCACAAAACAAGGGTGTGTTTTGACAGTGCCTCGGGCTGTTGCTGTTTATGCAACAAACAAAAAGAATACACCCAATTTGCCTGTGGTACAGTTAATACTATGGTTTTTTTCATAGTTTAAGAGAAGCAAATAAAGTAGCTTTTGTTCTTTCATCTAGAGGTGATAGAAACACCAGGATAGGTCAGGGGGTGAGGTTAAGATCCAGTTTTGTTAGGCTGCTTCTGCCTCTGATCACAGCAGCCATAACTGGCCACGTCTTAAACCCTGGCTCCAGCTCCAGAGCCATAGCTGGGCTTCTACTGCCAGCTGCTGCTCGACTTGTGGTTTTCAAACCACACACTGCTCTGTGCAAAGCAGCTCTCAAACAGTCCTGCAATTTTGCATTCCCTGCTTTAATAGGGACATGACAGAAAGCAGTTGTTAGCATAAGGGAAGTCGGGAGAGGAAGGGGAATTAAACAACTCAAATTAAAAAATAAGCCTGATTTTATGCTGTTGTTTCTAAAGCTACACAGACCCAGTGGCCGCTACTTCAGCTATTATTGTTCTAGAATCATTCCAGATATATAAGCTCATATACTGACAGTCCACAGACAAAAATTTTGTTTTACAGATGCAGCCCACAGGCCCTTTTCAAGAGATCTCCTTCATGTTTCAAAGTTAACCACGCAGCCTCCCTTCATACTGAGGATTAAAAGAGGCTGAAGGTATTACTCTCCTCCCTGCCTAGAGTGTGTGGAAGAGAAACCATGCTCTCATTATGTAGGCGGCCTTTGAAAGTTCAAAGGAGGAAGCATTTCTCCCCATGATAAATTGGAATTGCCAAGCAGTATGTTTCATAACTGATGATGGGTAAACCACTCATGGGAGAGGGGGGAAAAAAGATTAAAGAACCTGTCCACAAAGTTGTCAGTGAATCCTACTCCAGTGTAGGGTTTGGTTTCTGCTAGGCTGAGAGCTTCTGTCACACAGCCTGGCAGAAACCTACCACCCTCTTTGAATGCTGTAACTTGCCCACAAGACCCCACCCCAACCATGCAGGATCTCCTCCACCAATGTCAGGCACTTCTTTTGGGTACACAATGGGTTACTACCCTCCGACTTGCAATACAGATCTTAGGGTTGATGGCCAAGAGGCAGCTATTTGGGGGAAGCTAGGGGAAGGAGATCAACACTTTAACACAAATCCATTAGCTAGAGCCAGTGATGTCTGAGGTAATCTGTGCCTAAAGGGATCAACTACCCTATAGATGAAATGCAAAGACCACCTGCACTCAACTGTTGCACAAGCAGCAGCTTGCCCAAGGACGGCTGCTACTACTGCTTGCATCTTGCAAGGAGTTGCCTCATTACAGCTTGTCTCTCCAGCACATCCCAGCCCCAAAGGGATCCCAAAGGCCTCCAGGTCTGGAACAGGCCAACGATCTATTCCAAGACAACTTTGTGTCCAGAGGGGCAGAAGAGAGCTAAGACATATCACACCCATCCTGCAGGACAGAGGTCTTCCCAGAAACTGCTCCAAGATCTGTGTCTCATCTGTGTACAAACAGAGGAGCTTCTGCTTTTGTCACCCAGGAGCTTTTCTACTAGAGGGAAAAGGTAGCCAGGGGAGTAAGTCAGACTTTTGGTCAGACCTCTTCTGCTGATGAGGAACTTTGGGATTGCAATTGAAGCAGAAGGAGAAAAAAAAAAAGATTTATAAAGAATAATGAGCCAGCTCACTCCTATTCTGTCTCAAATTTCCCTGGGCCCCAGTAAGTACTTGGAAATTCCCCTAACTGCCCCTCTGACAAAAGCTAGCACAAAGTCAAAACCCCAGGGCAGGTCTAGGAACCCCTAAAAAAAGTGCATCAAGCTGGCCAGAGTTGACTGATCTGGGGCCATCAGGGTGGGAGACACTGCACAGCAGCAGAAGGTTCCTCATGCCCCATGACACAGGGCTCACACAGCCCCACCTGCAATGCCTGTTACAGCATCTGTGACAAAGCTGCACATTTGTGTGTGTGGGGTTTCATTCCTTTCCTCTCCCAGCCTCCACAATAAACTGGAACTTCATTTTAAAACTGCAAAAAGCACAGATGGAAAGCTGAGGAGTCAGTATCTTGCTATTTGGGGACAGTTTCAGTATTTTAAGAGCAATTAATGTTTCCATTGAGCATTCATATTAATTTGCATTTTGAATAACATTGTCAAGTGACACAGTCATCATCATTCTTGGCTGCTGCTGAAAGCAGCCAGATCCTGAGCCAGAATAAAATTTCTCTGACTTCAGTGAAGTGTTGTGGTCTCACCCACAGCCAGCAGCCAAGCCCCACACAGCCTCACTTGCTCCCCCACCAACACAGTCAGGGAAATAATCAGAAGGGTAAAAGGTAGAAAGCTCATGTGTTGAGATAAAGACAGTTTAATAAGGAAAGCAAAAGCTGTGCACAGAAGCAAAGCCAAACCAGGAACTCATTCACCATTTCCCATGGGCAGGCAGGTATTCAGCTATCTCCAGGAAATCAGGACTCCATTACATGTAACAGTGACTTGGGAAGACAAACACCATCACTCCAAAAATCCCCTCCCACTTCCTTCTTCTTCCCCCTATATTATACACTGAGCATGTGACATGGTCTGGAATATCCCTTTGGTCAGTTTGGGTCACCTGTCCTGGCTGTGTCTCCTCCCAGCCCCTCAGGCAGGCCCAGTCTCCTTGCCACTGTGGCACTATGGAAAGCAGAAAAGGCCTTGGCTCTGTGTAAGCCCTGCTCAGCAATAACAGAAACATCTCTACATTAACAACTCTGTGTTCAGCAAAAATCCAAAACATAGCTCCATACCAGCCACTGTGAAGAAAATTAACTCTACCCCAGCCAAAACCAGCACAAAGAGCTACATGAATTTGCTGCCCAGCTCATGTCAGAAGCTTTTGTCCCTTCTAATTTGCCAGCACAACTGACACCTCTCCCAGTTCCAGCTCTAACACACCAATATTGTAGAAAAGGGGGAGGGTGGAAAAAAAAGCACGACAGCAAGGCAGCTAAAACAGATGGCTGTGACAGAAGTGGGCCAGGGAGCAGCTACACATGCAGTTGTGCCAGCGGGCTTTGCTCTTCACCAGCTGGGATTCATTTTGGGTAGTAACCTCAACCTGGACCTGCAGCATCCAGAGCAGCATGTCTGCCTGTGTCCTGAGACATGCAAAGCACCCTGAAGCCACCTCCTGTCTGTTCTGTTTTAGAGTAAGATGGATGCTCTTGCAAGAGCAGAGAAACTCAGGGCTTGCTCTAGTCAGCAGTGAAGGGAGGAACACCAATGAAAATGAACTGCTCAGTCATTTTAATGACATGAGACTTCCTCCAATTGATGGCAGCTCGTTACCACCTCTCTCCACTCCGTGCCAGGCTGCCCAGATGGTGCCAATTCATTTAGACATATTTCTTGGCTCATCAATTCAGGCAGGCAGCCCGAAAACCATCCTTTTAGATAACTGAATTGAGGTCAGCACAAGCATGCAGACAGATAAATACTGTGCTACCAGTGATGGTGTAATACAGGGAAGACCACTGACATACACATGTTCTGCTCCTGGATTTCTTCGGGGCAGTCACTCAAAAGGAAAAATGAAGGCTGTTTTAGCATAGAACAAGGGAAGTCCATTTGCTTAAAAGTCTGACAAAAATGTGGCCTGTTAAATTAATATAGAACTATTGATCATCTGAAGGAGAGGCACCAAGAGAGAATGAGACATGTCAATACAAAGGGTGTATTTATGGAGAAGTGAATCACACAGAACACAAGGGCACAACCAGAAATACAGCCCGTGTGATGAAAGGGAAAGGAGAAAGACTGTGTTAAAGCTGCCTTCCATCATCATGCAGGAAGAGCTTTCAAGACAAGCACACAGCTCCCACTAAACAGAGGGATCTGATTTCCCTTGAAGTTGTCCCCTGCGGTCAGGACAGGACTGAGGGCTGTGCTCTGCCCAAATCTTCACACCATCATGAGAGAGAGTCGGCAGCAAATTTCTTTGCTCACAGAAGCACACACAGCTTTGAAATTCTCTACTGCAAGTCATAACAAAAGCATGAGAAATCCAGCTTGCTCTAAGTCAAACTGTTTTTGATTCATTATTAATAACAATAATGTCCATCTCCAGAAGATGCAGAGTAGGCAGCCTTCTTATGGCAGAGGCCTTGGGGGAAAAAAAAGATGATCTAGCTACATTTTAAAATAACTTCCTTACATCTCTGCTTTTTAACTCCTCTCCAAAATAGAGAATTCAAACCTAGTAGGAATAATCATAAAGCAATTCTCTGACTCTTTGCCACACAAATTATTTCATATGTGCATGGTGAATCTAAGCCCTGGTCTTTTGTACCTGCTGTGAACGTACAGATCCCAGGGACTTTCAAATCAGGCTGATGATCACAAATGTATTTGTATCAATTACATCGTCAAACCTTAAACATGCTGCAAAAAAGCAGCTCAGGCAAAAAAGCAGATACAACACCACTCCCTTAAAGGCTAGGGCAGAAGTGTGTGTCTAAATAGCTATTGCCATGATCTCATGGGGAAAGCAGCCAAAGACCATGGAAACCACTTCACAACTGGGCACAGCTCCCACTGCCTCCATCCACGCTGCCTGCTGACCTCAGCCCTGGACATCAGCAAGACTTTCAAGTCGTCCACTCTGCTGAGAGGATTTACTAATGACATGGACGCTAACTTGATGAGCAAACCTATTTCACAGATCCTGGGAGAACCTCCTCCAATTGGTCCTACTCCTGCAAGTGATGATGCCCATTTCAAGTGGACGCTGCAAGCAGCCTCCACCCCTGGAAACTCAGGCCTGCAGCAGTTATTCAGAGGTTAGTCATCAGATTCGGGATTACCCAGTCCCATCAGGCTGTGGCAGCTTTGAAAAAACAAAAAATTAAGATCAACCTGAGGATTAACTATGTCTTGAGAACAGAGGACCACAAAGTGGCTTATCTCATCAAGTACCTCAACTCAGGTAGCAACAGATGGGAACAGGGATTGTGAATGTCTTGAAATCTGCTCAGTTCAAGGCTCTACCTGGCTTCCTGATCACTTAAGGCTTTAGGCATGAGAGCTAATAGCTATTTTTAGCATTAACTAGCTGAACTGTGGACATTTTTATTAATATCCATCTCCAACCTACTGGATAACCATGCTCCTTGCTTCAAACATTTCACAGCCTGATGATTTACTGCTTACAGGCAACATACACCCAAAAGCTGCCAATGCAACAGCATAAAGACTAAACTGACTGTTTTCCATTCACTCCCCTGGATCTCTTTATCCTCAGCCCCTCACCTCCTCCCATTTCTAAGCAGCTCTAATTGTTCACATTGTTTTGTTAAACCTCTTCCCTGAAAGCTTGCATTCCCTCTGCCTCTTTTCCACCCGGGCCCTGGGAACGGATCCTTCTAAAGGCTTTTGTCAGCCCAGACCTTGCTTTAATTAGTCAATGCAAATTCCTAAATACCTCCAGGCTTAGCAAAACAGCTCTTTCCCTAAAGCCTCTTTCTGCTGCCACTAAGCAAGCCCACCCCCCTTAAGAACACTACATTTCTTCTTTTCACTAATCATTTCAAATTGCTGCCACTCCTCCCAGCAGCCGAGGAGAAACAGTGCATATGTGCAGCTGAGGACAAGGTGGATCAGTCACGTTGCTGATGAGAAAGGGATACACTGATCATTCTGCTCACAGAGATGCTTTTTGGAGGGACTCATTTAATACACGGGCCCTAGCTTCCACAGGCTTCAGTCCAATCCAGCAAAACACTTAAAACAAAAAGTCCTAATTTCCTCTATCGTTCTGTGGGGCTAGCAGCACTTTACAGATTTTTTTTAGCTCTGCCCATCAGTCCCACTGCATGTGACATACTTCAGTGCTGGTCCCCAGTAAGAACACAGAGCCCATTTTGCCTTAGACCTCTGGTCTGTGCCCACTAAAGATGACAGGAACATAATGCAGGTCTGCGAATCACAGGCTAGAGAAACAGGTCACCTTGCTGAAGAGTCACTCAACGTCCTGGCTTTGAAGGTGTTCCAAATATCAACTGCTTATGCTATGTAGGTTAAAATCAATGAGGGTGTATTTTGGAAGCTGGGAAGAATAAAATAGTGTTCAAGAAACCAGGCAGGAGCAAACACAAAGTGGTTCCAGTTACTGGCAAAGCTTTGCAAGAACCTCCTGCCCCTTGAAAGGCAGCTGGAGAGCTCTTCCTCCAGTGGGGTTCACCTCACCGTCCCTGGTGTCACACTTGATCATCCACAGTTCCATCCCTTTAAGTTCACGCTTGTCAGGCTCAGTCTCAAACACAGCCACACAGACAAAGCAACAAATAAAGGTTTTCTGATGCAAAAAATGTGAGTTGGGAACATGGGTTCATGTGCTTCCCCACAGCTGGAGACAGCGAGGAGACCAGGGAGGAACATTACACTGTTTTAGTGCACTATGTCAGCTTAGGGGGATTTTCGTAAGGACAATATATGGGAGATCAAGGTCAATCAACCCACTCCAATTAATTATCATGAAGCCTTAACAGATTTACTCAAAGTTGCACATTTTTCTAGAAAGCTGCTGTACCTGTCTCTAGGTAACCTCAGCCAAGATGTTTACCTTACTCTTTTATTTTTCCATCCCCTTCCCTCCATTCTCCTCCCTGATTCTTCCTCCAACAGAGTGTGGGCAACTCTCCTGCTAAACCCTAAAGCCTTCCAATTGCTCTGCCATCCTGAAATATTTGTTCCTCCCATGCACCAGCAGCAAGCTCCAGAAAGCCATGAACTGATACCTGAGCAGAACTGGGGAGAGAGACCCATCAGGACAGTGCACACACACGAGGCAGGAATTTGGGTGAGATTGGTGAGACAAGACTGCTGGGGAGGTCCTAGCAAACCATAGTGGGGAACACAGAGGAACCAAGTTTGACAAAGGATCTTTAAAGGAAGGCAGCAGTTGGTAACAAAATGGAGAACAGAAGGAATTGCTCAAATAGGAAAGGTTTGAAGCTAGGGAACAGTGAACCTGAAGCAAACATCTCCCAGTTTGACAGCTGGTTCCAATCCCACATATTGGCACATTAGGAAATACAGCCATTTAAAACCATCCAGGGCTTTGTGAAAGAAATGGTTTGCTGCTTCTTTGCCTGCCTGCCAGCACCATGCCACAGCAGCCATACATTTTCTACTCTGAGTCACCCTCTCTGTTCAAACACCAGCTCACGATTAGGAAATTAAAAATAGACAAGACAGGTGCCAGAGAACTTACCAAACCTGCTCTGCCCACAGCTTTTCCAGAACACACACAGAGACAAGGCATGTAGAAGCCATCAAATTAGCTGATTTTTTTTTTTTTTTNAATCTCCAAAAACCGAGAGTCTGGAACTCCAGGAGTTTAGAAAGATGATCCTTCCACAACTACTTCCAAATCCAACCCACAAGACTATATTGTCAGAATCATAACCCAGCACAGGGCTCAAGCTGCGCTTTGTTCAGAATCCTGATTAACTGGTTCCCAAGCAGGTACCTGTAATTGCTTTCCTCTCTCCTTTCTCCAGCTTGGCTTGTGGGGACTCTGTGTAGACACCGTGCTCCATGGGCTGCTCCGCCCTCTTCATGGCCGTGCCCTTGTAATTCATCTGGAGTTGGCTGGTGTACTTCTCATGCTGCAGAGACACAACCAGCAGTGAACCCCTCTTCCCCACCAAGAGACCACCCAAAACTGTACTGCAGCTGTGCCCTTTAACAAAAAACATGCACACCTGAGTAGAAGCTACAGAACAGCAGAAATACCCCATTTGTAAGCCATTAAGTGACAATTCTACACAAGAAGGTCACAGTAACTTAGCTCTGCAAAGTAACTAATTAGAAAATCCTTTAAAGAATAAACTGAGAAGAATCAGAATTCAGGCCATTTTCCACACAAGATTAAAACCCTGAAATCTCCTTTGTCCTTAAAGGAACATTATAAATTATTTCAGGGTGCTCATCTGCATTATCTCAGTTTTTCAGCAAAGGCAATTGGAATCTATTCTAATATTTTCCCAAACCCTCTCTCCAGCTAGGAAAGGAATTCTGCCTTAAAACAGGTTCCATATTAACACAGTAAATGAGCTATTTAGAAGCTGTTTTATTACAAGTAAATTAATAAAAGGGTGAACCCATCCAGATTATCCCTGAGTAAGTTCAATGAATCATTTGCCCAATTCTAGCTGTTAGATTTCCTGTCCTCGCCAAGTCCTTAACATGAAACCAGGGCAAAGAAGGCAGGATCTGCTAGCCAAGAGCTGATGCATTGCACTGATAGGCCAGCTCCACAGCTGAACATTACAGCTTTCTTGCCTAGAGGGAGTTGCTTTTATGCCTTAGGTAAGAGGATGCTTGAATATTTCTTACCTGCTACTGAACAGTGTTTAAAAAACATCTCACTCGTAAGAGAACTGACTGCTCGGTAAGTAAAAATTGGGAGCTTGAAGGCAAAAAAGGAGATGGTACACATGAATAAATTAAGCAAACTTCAGCCTGGTTGAGGAGGTGTGGTGGAGCTGGCCTAAGTCACTATGCTCAGAAAAAGACATCTGGGCTCCACTTCTGGGAGGGAATAAGTTTGGCTGTGCTTCACCCACAGGTTCATGTGCTGGTTGTTCTTAAAACATGTTACAGCTTAAAGTAACCTGGTTTTTTTTTTCTTGGCAGTCATGAAGCGTAACTTAATCTACATGTCAGCACAAGGATAGGAGAGATCAGAGTTGAGATCACTGGGAAATGTATCTCTCCCCAAAAAAGAGTTTTATTAAGCACAAATCCAAGAAGACCCTCACATTTTGAAACATTTTAGTGCCATCAAGAGCATTTTAGTATTTCATTCTGCTCGACCATCACAAGAGTACTTAAATTTTTTTTAAAAAAGAATGCACTGCACCCAGCCACTCTTACCTTTAATGCTTCTTCTGGGACTTTGTGTTGAATTTGTTCCAGGACATACATATTTGAATGTACAGAATTAGTTAAGGAAAAGACAAAGGAATTGGATGGACAGAGAAACTTAGTTACAGAGAAAAAACAGGATCATAAAACCAGAAAGTCTTAAAATATGGAGGGTAGTAGAAGTTGCCTGTGCTGCAGCCCAGCATGGTCTTTTTTGTGCAGTTTGTGAGACAGTGTGCAATCACGTTTGCTGGCCAGACCCACAAAAGCTGAGGGGCAGCAGACAAGGGGACCTGAGCAGGAGAAGCCTGAAAGAGCACCAGCAACTCTGTGCAGGCCCTGGGGGAGCAACCAGAGTCCCAGCTCAGCTCACACCCTGCTCCTCTCCACCTGGCTGGCAGCTTCAGGCAGACCACTCAGTATCTTGGCCGAGATGGGCCAGTCTCACACTCTGGATAAGGGAGCAGCAGAGTTCAGCTCCTTGCTGAAATGCTTGGGACTACGGTGCTCCCTTGCCCAGGCAAGGCCTTTCAGTCACTGCAGTTTTCTAGATGAAAAGTAAATCAGGTCATGAGCTGCTGTGACCTCTTAGAAAGGGAGGCGTTCACATGGTTGAGCCCAGGCAATAATCCTCAGCAACCCTGTATTAAAAAAAAAAATAAGCTAGCATCTGGAATGTCATCATGAACAACCCAATCAGCATAGCAGAAAGCAAAGAGGAGGAAAAAGGGAAGATGGAAAATGTTAGACTAAAAATAAACCAAGTGATACTGGCTTAGCAGGGAAACTCTCCACAGCCTGTAAGCGAAACTGTAAATGGAAAAGAGAAATGCTCTCGTGCAACGGGACACAGCTGACTCCAAGAGCTCAGGAGATGCTGCCATCCACACCAAGCTGACTGCAGTGTGCACAGAAAGCTCTGCTAAACAGAGTGACAACGGAACAGCAAAGCACAGGAAGACATTACAGCTGCCATAGCTATAGCATATAGTACAAAGATTACTCCAAAACATACATTCTTTAAAATGTTCCTGTTGAGGGCAATAAATTCTACAACTCATAAGTGTAATCATTCATTTAATCTGAATATTCATGAAAGGGCTGCAGGACTAAATATTTCAACTCAGCTGCTCATTGCTGAGAATTGTTTTCTATAAAAAGTTTAAATCTGTATCACAACCATTAAAAACCACCCATGGCTCCAGGCACTGGTTTTTGCCTTCCCAGGACTGGAGTTCACTGCAAGTCTTCTGTGCATTTCCCCACACATCAAGAGACCAGAACATACCTGAGCAGCTACATCAAAAAAACATTTGCAAAGTCAAGAAAAGCTACAACTGGGGTTGCCTATGGGACTGTAACAGATTTCATCATGTGTGCAGCAAGACATCACCTTTAATGACAAGATCCCAGATGACAGTGACCAGGACCCAAATTATGATCCACGGCCCAAAAACCTCTCTTTTCCTGCAGGTCCAGGATGGCACACAAGTTTAAGCAATCCTGATTGCAACAGTGAATGTTTCTGCACTGTCACTGCTGACAGCTGAAGTAGCCAGATCCCTTGAAGACCAAAAAGGCTCAAGGTTTGGAGTATTTCAAGGGCTAAAGCATGGCCAAGCACAAATGGATTATTATGGGGACAGCAAAAGGCAGAAGAATGTGGCATTGGGGTCAAGGATGCACAAGAGTTTTCCAGCCAAACATTTCCCCCCACCAAATGGTAAAACTTAGTTTCTGCATCTATTCTCAGAAATGTCTGGACTGTTTTAACTGACATTTCCCCAGTAAAGAAAAAAAAAACCTGGAGAAGACACTTGCTACTTCTAAATTCAGCTTGAGTGGGCAAAGTTTGGCAGATAGAAGCAACTGAAAAAAAGAGAAAAAAGTATTAGATTACATAAAAAGACAGCAATAGGAGCCTCTACTTACCACTATTGCTCTGCAGGCTCAGAAAGGCATACCAATATCTATGCTTATAGCCAGTCATACGGTCACATCAGGTTAAAAAAGGAAAGGATGAAAGCAAAGGTGTTTTAGCAGACTCCAGCAAGATTTGTGGTCTGTAAATAAAGCAGTAACTGCAACCTAGCTTCCCATGCTAGAGGTGGAATGTGCTATTGCTAAAGAGAGATTTACTCTAGCATTTTGTGGCAGAAGCAATTTGCATGGGCAAACTTTAATCAATACAAAGTCAAGGGTCTGGCCACAAGCCCCACAGCTAAATATTGAAGGCTGAAGACCTGAAAATTGTCTGAAAGAAAGCATTTGAGTGAAATGACTAACAAAACAATGCAAACTGAATGAAAAAAAAAAACAGGAAGATGTTAGCTCATACAAAAACATATGAACTATGTTTGCTCCAGGCTGGTACCAGCTACAGTTGCCACCCAAATAAAAAGAAAAATTGCAACCCTTCCTTAGGGGGAGACTGAAGAGGCACCTCCACGGTCAGTACTGCCAGCAGGGACTGATCCAAGTCAAATGAAAAAGCAGGCACCATGACTAATGTGCTCTGAATCAGATCCATGGTGGAGAAACACAAGCCTATGATCCATCCAAAGGCTCCAAGAGGCAAAACAAACACCTTACTCAGTAGTCACAATTAGCCTTGGTACCTCTTCATGCAGCAAACAGCACAAAACCCAAACAAAGCCCAAGTCCCAATCCCCTTCAGAAAGGATATCATAACCAAAGCGAATGACATCATTCAGTTTCAGGGTGATGTACTTCTGGTCAGGAATCCTCACATCATTGACAAACGTCTGCAGGAGAGAAGCACAGGAATGGGTTTTGACTGAGGGTATCAGGGTGATGGATCTCAGAGGGACAGTGCTCCTGGAGGGCACCAATGTCCATCTGCTGATGGCACTGCACATAGTGCCAGCACCACGTCAGGAGCTAGGAGCTAAGTTCCCTGGAAAAATCAACACCAACAAATAGCTCCCATGGGCAAGTTAGAGCACCCCAATTATGCTTCAAAGCAAGGTGCTGTGAAGGGACCTCTAGGGAGATTTACCTTTGCACCAACTGCAAATGCAATTTTAGTCCCTGACTTGAACAGGTAAATGAGGTGCCTGAAGTTAGGAACTTGAAATACTCTCAGCTTTTCTACACCCATCTCAGCAAATGGTTGCAACTCATGCTCTTAATTAATGAGCTAGGAATCAGCTTTCAGCTGGATGGCAAGCAAGACTGGTGCCAGCCCCAAGGCCTGATAATTTAACAAGCAAAGCCTATCACAGAGGATGGGAGAATGAAAATGCACAGGGAAATGGGGAAAAAAAATTTGCAGCAGCATCACCATGACACCTGAGACCACATTGTCCAAGATAACCAAACCCCTTGTGCTAAAAATTCACACACTCCTTTTTTCCATGTTCCAGGCAGTTAACTGAGGCTGAAAGAAAATAACACCCTTCTGAAGGTGCAAGAAATGTATTTCACAGCTGTGAATAAATGTCTTTGATGTCTCTGCTTTCTGAGGGGACCCACTATGAAACAATTCCCACAGACCAACCAAGGATCAAATCAAGCACGCATGGATATCTTTCACAAATAAACCCATGTACTTCTGCAATGACATGGGCCAAGTAAAAACAAGAAGGAGCCCTAGGCTGCTGATGGGGATTAGCCACTCCCACAGTTGGATGTGAGGCATCAGACACGAGCAGTTCCCCTACTTGGCAAGGTGGGATTCACCCAGCCTCTCAGACTAGGAACCTGCTGCTGGGGCTTTGTGCCATTAATGCAAATGCAGCTGAGGAAACAAAATTATGCTAGAAAATGAATTTACATGTTTTCACGACTGAAGCAGAGTCTTTTCCTTCTGCCTTCTCACCTCAGCCAAGCCAAACATGCATGATAAGACCTAGTATTAACCACAGAGGAAAAATAAATGCTAGAGCAGGAAACTAGAACCTCAGCAGACAACAGCCTTCAGTTTCCTGGCAATTTACAGAAGAGCTGGGAAACAGGCCTGTAATTTCAGAATAAGAACAGTGAAGTGAGTTAAAAGGCACAAAATTCCAATTTGCATTGAAGTTTTTAATATTTAAAAAACCCGTAACAGTCACATCTGGAACAGGAATAATTGTTTGCTGAATTTTCTTCAAAACAGAAGTCTGCAAGAACCCGTTTTGACAGTTACCTACTCGTCCATGTTTACTTCAGAGAAAATAACTTCAGTAAAATGCTTAATCCGGATAGAAATGCTACCCTTAACAACAAAAACCTCTGACTAGAGACTGGGGAATTACCTCTACATTATAATAAAAACAATATAAAACACTTTGACAATTAATATGAACCAGATTATCCAGCAAAGCCATATAATGCATTGCTGACTACTCAAAGTCAAATACAAACTAAAAGGAAATTCTGAAAATGGATTTAAAATCAAGGTCCTCAAGCGATTTTTTTCATTTCAGGGGGAAAAACAAATTTTTGTGACAATTTTCAAATAAAGATATATTTCCTGCATGCAAAATTTGGTTTGGCCACAACAGTCTTTTTCAGCAGAAGTGTCTGATCAGCGGCAAAAGACAGGCACTGCTGTAACTCCTTTTACTCCACTGCCTCTCTAAGCATAAGTTTACTATTAAAATGTTGTACATTCATATGCTTTAGTATGTGAAGATAGAAAATAATTAGTCTTCCTTCTCTTGCAAGCATAATCTTCAGCTGCTATTTTGCCACCATGAGTTAAATACCACAGATTTTGACCAGAGATCCAGCTAGAGTCCAGACTAGTTACTGGAAATATTCCCGTTTCAGGCAGGGCTCTGTGCCTTCAGCGATTAGGCTGAGAAGGATTAGCACTCATTCTTGCTGTGTTCAGATGCCAGAAGAGGCAGAATGGTTGAGGGCTGCTTTAGCCACTGTTTTTGTACAAGTTTCTGGGCTGGTCTTGTGGTTGTGATGGTGGACGGCTTCTGTTTTAAAGTCCAAAACAATCGCTGCAGTAAAACCCCCGCTGGGAAGACAATTATGTGAATCTAGCTTAGGCCTCCTCCAGCAGAGGAATAGCTCCACTTGTATGAAGAAACTGCCAAAAGAGAGGCATGCTATGACATCAGGACATTTTTAACAATGGTTTATTTAAATATCATGGAATTCAGGTGTCTAACACCACTGCATGAGTCGGACCAGAGAAAGGGTTAAGATTCAGTCAGGCTCAGTTCCCTCTTCTGCGCTCACATTATTCCTTGGTCTTCATGTAAACCAGGCTCAAGACAGGCAAAACAGCATTTTTTATTATTAAAAAAAAAAGAGGTGGTTTTAAGTAGTTTCTCCCCAACAAAATTAAATGTCTCATCATCCCATAAATCACTCCATGCACAGACACTACAACCACCAAGAGGTCACCCTGCTCATGCTGAACAGCTGCTCCAGAATCTCCACCAGTTAACATCCCCAACATGAAACCGAATTTATTTCCTCCCCTTTTTCAAGAGGCTTTATGATTTTGTGAGCTCTGAAGCATCCTGCAGGGACAGCAGTAGAGAAGGGGAAAGACAATACAATATTCACCAAAGCTTCCCCCCTCCCAAGACGAGATGCTACATGACCTCCACCTCAGGCCTCGCAAGTAATTATGCATGTTTGGCTTAACTCATGCCAACAGCTGCAGTGACCCAAAAGGGTCTGAGAGCAGGATTCAGCAAGCACAGGAGCACTTGCAGACTCAGCACAGCACGAGGCTGCCCCTGCCAGCTGGGAGGTTTGGTACTTACTCCGTTTAAGCTCCCGAGATCCTTCACCCAGTGCTCATCCTTCTCCTTGTCGTAGTTGATTACAGCGTGCTGCTTATCCACACTGCGGGACTGGCAATGGAAGCACAGTGAGCATGAGACCGGTCAGGCACAAGAGACACAGTTCATCAGAGCAACACTGAGACACTAAACTGGCTTGATACAGGGTAGGGGGACAGAGAGGGAAAGCAGGAAGGATTAAATACTATTTACTACTGTAAATAATTGAAGGATAAGCAGTAAATGCTTCCATGGTTGTTTGCAGAGTTTGAAGACAATACACTATTTGCACGGAGAAGGGAAAAAAAACAGTTTTTTAAAAATCGCTGAAGGCTGTCAAGACTATGCCATAACTTCAATAAATTATATCAATACACACTGAACAAAACCAGTCAAACTGAAAGCTTGGGGGCCAGGATCCAGCATGAGCTACAAGAGCTCCATTTTTCAATTGCTAGGGCCAACAGCCTTATCACTACAGATCCTCCCACTTGGGATCATTTCTTCCCGTTTTTCAAAGAGAAAAAAAATTTTCTTGAGTTACAAACCAAACTTGTTCCCAAAAATTTATACTGTTCCCAGGATTATGTCCTGGAATTGATTTAAATTCTAGGATGTGTTCCAAGCTAGAGAGAGGTTAGTAAACCTGGAATGAAAAAGAAAGTAACTCCAGGGAAATTTAAATTGTAAGCTGGGTTTGAGAACACTGAACTTGACAATGACGTGGTGCCACTGGCCTTGTCACAATGCACAAGTAATGCACCTTATCTTCAAAACAGAGTATGACACTTGAGCAGGCATCGTGTCAGACTTCTGAAGAAGAAGTGCTAGAACAAGATCTATGAATAGTTTTGAAATATGGTGTGTTACAGCTATAAAGACACCAGACTGACTGTATTTAGACCTGCTGCCTCTCGTAACTTGAACCCTTGCTGCAGTTGACCTCAGGCAGACACTGGAAGCAGTCACTCCATCAGCACATACCCACAGCACTGAGACCTCCCTGGTATCTCAGGCCAGGGGAGGGGAGGGCTTGCTACCAGAGCAGGGAGACCAGCCAGGCTCCCAGTCAGCTAATCCTCATCTTCCTGGGCACCAACCAACAAGTTCTTGCTGAACTTTTGCCACATATAGACACACTGGTTGCCACAGCACCGCTCTCAGCAAACCATTATCTGCCTTCTTGCAAGCATGCAGAGGCAAAGATTTTTTTCAGGGAATTCCTTGGTGAAACAAAAGAGGCTTTTTTCACACAAACTGCTACTATTTGCGGGAATTTCTTCTGGCCCTGCGAATGTCAAGCACATTGGAAATATCACAACACCTAAGAAATGGCACCTCCTTCCCCTGCAGAGCATCCCTCAGCCCAAGAGACACATCCTCCAGAATGAAACCCTGAAGTACCAACATGAAGCAAGCACACACCTGGCCAGAAGATTGCCCTTGCAATGTCCCTCATACTATTCATAACATGTCACCCTAAGCAGAGGCAGTGAGGACAGGGGCAAGTGACCCCACGCCTCCAGCTCCCTCACGAATACAGTTACCCACATGCTGCTGGACTTACGAAGAAGCACTTCATGCCTTGCTGCCCAACTCCTGCTGCTCAGACAGCAATCACCCCCAACCAAAGACACAAACAGAGGTGGGAGAGGCAGAGACAACATGGTTGGGGACACCCCACCTGTGCCTCCTGCTAGGCTGAGCACTAAACATAAGGAGCAACACACAGCAAAGCCTTCCCAGGAGGGGCACACTCAAACCCCTCACCCCCATGCCATCCCCACACTTGGTGTCTGACCCCTGACCACAGTGCAGTTCTTAAGCATTTGCAGTGCAGCTGCTGCTTCTCTCTTGTATTTTTCACACCAGATACAGCTCCTCAGTCCTTTTTTCAATGTCCCAAGTGGCTGTGTGCAGTGCGAGGTAAGGATGATCCAGGTGAGGACAGTGGAGGGATGCTGCCCAGGCCCTGCACCTCAACATATGGCCCTGAGGACAGGAGTGTCTCCAGCCACAGCCTCAGGTATCACAGCAGCTGATGCTACACAAGCTGGGGTTGTTCCTGACCTGTCACAGCCTTTGGAGGGATGCAAGCCCAGAGTCTGTCCACCTGAAAATCTGGCTGGCTGAGCACAGCTCCTGGACTGGGGCTCCTGGAAGGCTCAACACACCTCACCTACAAAGAGGGGGAACACCATCCCCTCTCCCTATCCATGAGCATTTATGTACTATCCTTTCTCCCACTGGAGTCAAAGATAACCATGCACAGGGGACCATGCCTGCACAGCACAGACATGCTCTGTCTTCCCTGTGATCCCTCTGCTACTCAAAATTGTGGATGTCACTGTTCCCAACAAGATGCAAGGGAATGCTGATTAACTGGTGCAGCAATGTTTGCTTTAGTTTTTACAGCACATCATGGAGGCTCATTTAAAAATTAACAGATTCTAAAGGCAGAACAAACCATTTAGCACCCTTCCAAAAGCAGGAAAGTTTCCACCCCAGAAAGTTAACCCAGACAAAAAATTGGGGTAGATCTGGTATCTGATTTTAAATGTATCACAGGCCACTTAAAAAGAAGTTTATTTTTGGAAACCAGCTGTCTCTGACAAAATTCAATTTGCCCTGCATCTGACCCTGATGTAAGTGGGCACAGCCTTTGGTCTGCTGTGTTCTACAACAGCTGACTTCAGCCACTCAGGGGTCCCCAGTCAGATGAGGGTCATCTTAGGGAAGCAGATGTATTCTAGCAACATGATATTCCCCTACATAAATGCAGAAAGAGGTCACCAAAGGAACCAATTTATGCCACCCTGTTCTCCAAGAAGTTGCAGCTGTGTTCAAGAAAGCCCACGGCAAAAGGAGTCAAAACAACATGCAAAATCTGGCCCACAGTCTTCATACAACCTCTCAGCATTCCCTTAAGAGCACATCAGGAACAAGGCAAACTGTTATGCAGATTGCACTTGTGTGAAATTTCATGCTTTTGTGGAGAAGAGAGGAATTGTCTTAGTTTTGTTTAAGTAAAGCTAGCAAACATCACAGGAACTGGCAGCACGAGTTCCTAGGGGCCTGTCTCCAAGGAAACTCAACTTAAAATAACTAAAATCACACCTTATTTATTTTGATGCAGACTTGCCAAAGGTCACTCTTACTTGAGAGCTGAGGTGTGGTTTATTTCAACATCAGTCACATTTAACATAAACTGCTCTTGTGTACAGTGCCAGCAGCAACCCAGCGGTTGATGGTGCTTTTGTCTCAGAGAGGAGCAGGCTGCCTCAATCCCACTTCCCAAGAGGGGACTAACCAGTTTCCATGCTGGTAACAGCTGAGAGCCCAAGGACAGTCCTCCAGAAGTCACTTCAGCCCAGCAGGCCAGTGGTTTCTCAGGAGTGACCCACTGAATCACAAAGTAATTTAAGAGGCCTGAGTCAACACATTACAGAGCTGCCCATGGGTGCAGAGCTCCCAGCCACCTACAGCTTCACTGGAAAGATTTTAGGCATCTCTAAATGGAAAAATGCAATTAAGTTGACTGAATCACTAATATAAGAGGACTTCTAGCCTAAATGCACACATGCACCAAGTACTGAGTCTTGCTTAATGATCAGCCACGACCTCCACAACCAAAGGCAAGAATGATCTGTCAGGAGTAGACACAGGGGTCCAAAATAAAAAAAAAAACCAAACCAAACAACTGAATTTCCAACAAAGTGTTAATAAGAAACCTCAATTAGCTATATCCAGATGTCAAAAACAAAAAATAACCAGTACATCCTTGCAGTTAATCTGTTTCACCAGAAAAGCACTTGTGATGGGGTGAGTAGCAGTCCTGAGCTATGGGTAAGAGATCCAAACAACCAAACTGGAGCACCTCAGAGGAGGTCGAGAAGGGGAAAAGAAGGAAGGGAGGTGTCCTCTTAAGCACTGGTGATCTGCAGGCAAGAAACAAGGCCACACTCTGAGAGGCTGGAAATGAAGGAAGAACATAGCATTCTCACTATGTCCCAACACTGGACCTGTTATCAAATGAAAACAACTCTCAGGAAAACACGTGTGCTTTTCTGATAAAGAACATTTACACTTCTCTACAGGGAAAACATGGACACTGATTTGTTACTACACTCAGCCCTCATCCAGGGCTGGAATTTCCAGACATTCAAATCACTTCCTAATATAAGGTTGTGTTGCTTTTCTGTCATACTATCTACCATGCATCATGTTTTAAATACCTAGTAGACAAAACGCACACACAGCATATAACTGAGGACAGAGGTATTTTATACATAGCTCTTCCTTCTTCCAAGACCACATTAAGCAGACAGTCCAAAATATAGGAATGGTACTTGGGTCTGCCAGTCCCACAGTGGTACCAATACCATGCACCACCAGTCTCCAATCAGCCACGCAACTAGGCAGCTCACTTGTGATTCTCAAAACTGCACATATCATCAATCAGCAAAATCAGCTTCAAAAGCTTGCAGGAATCTCCATGGAGGCATAAATCACACTGGCTACATGTGCTGCACAGAGCTTTGTGTTTGGTGAAGGGTCTGATCCATAGTACAAGGCACTTGGGATGAAAGCACGAGCTGCAGAGACGCCAAGCAAAATCCACAAGGAAAAAAGACCTGCTTAGGAAGGCAGGAGGAAAAACACAGCCAGACAGCCTGCATTTCCCCACAGGGCTGGGGAGCAGACACAGTTCAGCTGTTTGTGTAGATACAGATGCTACTTTTTTCTCAGGAGAATTACCATGGGTGAAAACCTACTGGTTGGGGTTAAGATTTGGACCTCAGCCCTGGCAGTGCCGCGAGGCATGGTGGTATTGGAGATAAAATAAACAAACATAAGCAGTTTCCCTGTTCCTCACTGCAGTCTGCTGTGCACTTCTGGCACAAAATAACTGCAGCGTTCTGGTGGCAGCATGCAATAAAACAGTTGCTCAAATACTTTCCATAGTGAACAGGTTACATGTCTGCCAGTACTGTGCTCTGCAAAAGTGTCCCAAGTAAGGAAATACAAAACTCTGCTGGTGCTCTCCCGCTTTAGAATGGAGACAGACAAAACCGAATTTAAAAAATCTGTAGCATTCTGGCCTGAAACGTAAGTTTTGCTCCTCAAAAATAAAAAGCTGGATAACATTTAATGACACATGTGAACAGTGGGTCCTCCTCTTTCATCACAAACGATTTCAGAGTGTTCTGTGCATTGGCCCCTCCAGTACTTTTCTGGAATATCAGTGAATGCTCCATCCTGCTCCAGGCTGGTTGCAAGTGTGCCACCCCTGTGGCAGCCTGATGGCTCCCAGAGGCAGGTGCTGCCAGCTTCTAATGGCCCTGCCTAAGCAGACAAATCTCTTCAGCAAGTGTAGCCACCTCATCCTGGGGCTGGACTTGCTTTACAGCTCCCAGGCAGCAGAGCCTCCTGCCTTCAGCTTTGCTGCAGCCAAAATCATGGGCTTTGTGGATCTGTGGCTGAACCAGGGCCTGAGTATTCAAGCAAAAAATAAGGCACTGAACAAAAGAGAGAAATCCCCCAGGAAAATGAAACTGTAATCCCCACAGCTTGGCAAAGGGATTTGGAGGCTGGCATGGTTCCCATAAAAACTTAACCCATTATTTTGGGGTAAAATGGGTTTTTGCTTGCTTGTTCCCCATTCCCAAAGTGACCTGGTTCAAGCGACCCAGGGTCAGATCCTGACCGCAGGAAGGGAAAATGCTGCCCACAGATGCACTGGCTTTCCCTTTATTTTACATGGCCACACAGGAGGAAAGGAAAAGCATTTTAGGTGGGACACAAGCCTGAATTTTTATAGTGCTGCTGAGCTGCTACTGCCTGGATCAGGAACTCATACAAGGAAGGGGTCCCTGTTTTCTCTGCCCACTCCAGAGTGGGACAAATGCCCTCTTGGCAGTCCAGGCTTCCAGCACCTTGCCAGCTGCATGAAGCCCTCTCAACTCAAATAACCACCTGCCTCCAGTGCCAACATCATCTCCCTCCCTACCCTGCCTCCAGCAATGAACTCTCCTCCCCTGCCAGTCCTGCTATGTCTCCAGCCTCCTACACCTACATCTCATCGTAACCTCCTCCCATCAACTGCGCATTAACAGAACACAATGGAACAAGAAAGAGCCAAAAAAAACACTCTAGGCCTGGAAATACAGGATATGCATCCTTCCTTCCAGAGCTGCTGTCCCAGCACGTGGGAGCACTACCTGTCAAAATGCAGCACCTTCCCAAGGTTAGATCCATTCCCTTCTGTAAGACACTTCCTTCGTAACACCTAGCGAATTACTCTTGGCAATTCCCAACACCCAGGGACTAACTTGTTCTTCTTCACACCCTCCAGATAACTGCAGAAAAACAGCACAGGTTTCATCTCTGTCCCGACTACAGCTTTCCACTTCAACCCTGCACTTCCATGGGGAAGGAGGTCCAGACACAAAAACCAGCAGAGATCCCCCATGGCTTCTTCTGGGAGCTCCCAGTGCTATGGAGGGATACAGTTTCAGCAGTGTAGTGAATCCACATAGAAGCACAGGTAAAAGATCATCTACCAAGTTCACACCATCTGCTTCTTCCCAGCATAATGTTGTAGACAACCTACACCACACCTATTCGCACTTGTTTATGTATGCACTTACTAAACTACATAGGAGAGACATGGTATTATCAAGTATGGCCCAGGGAAGGCAGGATACATCGGGTCAGTGTAACCTTAATTTGACCAGATGTCACACACAGGCAGAGTTCATCTTTGCACTCTATTATTTGTGAAGCACGCCATGCACCCTGCATACCAGACACAGAACACATCCTGCGGGGAAAAATATCTGGGAACGACACAATAACAGATTGCATCTTCATGCCTATGTACACAGGGGCAGAGGAACGATTACAGAGGCAGCCTTCAGCAGCCTTCACACTGGTGTGTTGTAACTGCTCTGCAGCTATACACACTTTATTTAGCAGCTGTAAGAATACTCCTTCAGTGCCTAGAATGCTTGTAATTCCCTGGCTTTTTCACAAAGCAAGCTAAAAAGAGGGAAATACAGTATTGTTACCTCTGTCATTCACCAGAAGAATGAACTTGTATGTTCAGCTCACAAGGCCCTACCACCTGAACTGACTAATTGGTATCATAAGCAGCATGCAAGGTCCCATCTGGACCAGTGACAGATGCTTGCCTAGGAACTTTCACAGCTCTCTGCTGACACCAGAATAATAGCAAGTCTTGACCCATCTCAGGCCTAAGGGCAATGCTGCTCAGCATTGCATCCTGTAATGCCCGCTTTGCCCACACCGAGCAGCTTCTGCCCTATGTGCACCACCCTCTACACTTTTCCAAGTCCTGATGCTCCTCCTCTCACCCTGCACAAACAGAATCCTCATTATACTTCCTCACTTGGCCAAATCTTCATCTCTTGGTGAAGCTTTATAGAGGAGAAATACCACTAGATGCAAAGATCTGCTCTCTGGCTTCCTGAAACACAGGTGAAGAGGCTGAACAAGCACTCTGGAAGTATCATTACACTCTTGGCTTGTCCTTGCCCTTTCCTCGACAGCTGCTTTGACCACTGAGTCAGGATGCCAGGTTAGGTGTACCTTGATCTAATCTAGCACAGCTGCTCTTATATCTACACCCCAGCCTTGTGAATACCTGCACCCAATTCCTCTTTGCCCAACCTGTGACACTTCTCCACTCCATCCCCTTGCCAACCTCGCTCCCAGATGAAATTACTTAAGACAATAGTATCAAATAAATCCCTGCTGACCACATTCAAATGCCAGCTTTTATTCAAAGGTTTGGAACTTGGTCAAACACATTTAGATTATTGATTAGGGAGGAAAAAAAACCAAAAAAACACCACCTTCAACCTAGTCATTCACTCTTGAGAAGCTTTGCTGCCCCAGCTCTACAATGCCAGAACTTCAGACAACAAGTTAAATATAGTTTTAGGTAATTGACCTGAAGAAAACAGCGTTTTTCTCAGAGTTCCTCCCAGCAAAGACCAAAGAAGGGAGATAAATGATCACATCCAGAACACACTGCCTAAAACAGACTCCTGGAAAATAAACTCTCATCCCAAACAGCTACAAAGTTTAGCAGAGTTATAAGCAATTGCAAACAGTGTCTCCTGATAGGAAATGTCAGGAAAAGGCACACAGGATAAAGGCATAAAACAGAAAGCACCATGCTGCCTGCACCTATTCCTGTTGTAACACACTTGTGTACAAACTCACCTGGCATAGACAATCACATGCCCAGAACATCACTCTAAAGGGAGGGTCATACTCAAAGGAACACTGGTTAAACATTTTTATCCCCCAAATTTTCCAGTAAACATCACTCTCAAACAAAAATAGGGAAATCATGACCCTGCTTTTCATTCTGTTAAATATTTACATTTAGCAAAAATGCAAAAAAAATGTTTTGTTTAGGAGCAGAGGGGAATGTTTTAATGGTTAAGTGAAATTTTCAAATTTGCAAAATGTTTGTCCCCTGAGTATGCATCACATTAAGCAAGTGATCAAAGCTGATAAAAATGGCAGCTACAAGTTCCCAATAAGGATGCTGGAGGGAGGGAAAAATTATTTTCTTCAAGACGATTCCAAAACTCTTTTCTTTTTGATTTAAAAAAAGAGTAAACCTTTTCAGAGCATTACTTCCTACCACCCCCAAGTTTCACATTAAAAACCCACACCAGTGCAAGTTAGTAAAGGTCCAGATTTCCACACTCCTGCAGTTTGTTGACTGTTATCTGAAGGAACTAGCGAGGCTGCTGAAGAAATCAACCAGTTTTCTTAGAAAAAGGGCAGAATTGAGCCCTTGGCTCTAGTAGTAACACTGCATGCCAAGCTACAGCTACACTACATGGCATTTTCACCCATGCATTAACATTCAAACCCAATGTAAATCTTGCATTTACTTGTACTAGAAGCTTTAGAGGGCTGCAAAAACATTTAAAATATTTCTAATCCTCTTAGTAGGTATAAAAGATATCAAGGTAGATTATGTTTCTGCACTATCAGACTGACTTAATTTCAAGATTAAAAACTGTGGGTCTCTTCACCTCTTTGTTAATCAGAAAGCAAATCCACTACTTGTATTATAAAAGAAAAAAACCAGACAAAACTAAATATTGATTGTTTGATGACAAAGCCATCCTTTTTTGCTGTTTAGAGATCTGATACCTTGAGACAGCACATTCCAAGAAAGTATCAAAAGACAAGAAACTTCTAAAACAATAAAATGAGACAGGCAAGACTGCAGGTCTGCAGGACAAGGATTATCTCTGTGTTGTATGTTTGAGCACTGTGTTACACATGGTCCCAACAGGGAACCACAAACCATATCACCATGAAATCAATAAGCAGTATCAGCCTTAGAGATGAAAAAACACTGACCAGGTCACCCAGTCACTGCCAGTCTGTTCCCCACTGTGCACTTTAAGGGATTAAATGCCAATATCTTAAAATATATATGGACAATAACCATGCAGTGAATATACAGTTTCAGGGTCCACACCACAGAAATACTACAAGGTGCAAACAACTGCCACAAGAGCTCTGTCCATCTGCTCTGATAACTGCCCTGCTTCTTAAGCTTCCCCCAAGACAAATGATTGTGCCAGTCTGCACAACGATTTTGTGACATGGACAGTCACAGTAGGGAAAAAGTCTATTTTTAGATCTCATCCTCCATCTGCTCACACACAATTCTGCTTGGATATCAAATCTCCCTGCTCACAGTTTCTCTTCTGCACTCAGTCTTACTACAAACATCTCATTTGGAGCCCTAGGTAGCTCTGCAAAACATCTTTATAAGCAAATGGCTAGGAAAAGAATGTGCTGTGCTGTTCAAAACAAGACCTTACATGTAAGCCTAGAAAAAGCTTTATTACTGGAGATTGCAGACCAGTTTGTTTATGAAGGGTCACATGTAGCTCATCCCATGAACACAAGCAATCCAGAGCCTTCACTCTAGTGAAATAATGGAAACCTCTTTTAATACCACCCACCACCTATACGCCCCCAGATACAACCATTTCACAGATATTCCTGGCTCTTTCAGGAATCTCAACTCATTTACCTTGGGGAAAAGTGTGTGGCAAATGAAGAGCGTCACAAGGCTGGGTACTCCACAAGCAATGCTGACAAGCCAACTCCGACTTGCAAAGAAGCATGAAATACTCTTTGGTTGGTATGGAGTGGCTCACAATCCTCAACAACCAGTTAACCCCGTCGGCAACCAGGGAAACAAGCTGTGCATTTCAAGTGTAACTGATATTTGGGTACTTTTATTTTAGAGTGCACAGCTTGAGACATGACTATCAGAGTACTGAAAGCTGAGAGGAAAAAAACCCAAACAACTGACAAAGAAAAAAGCAACCCTCAAGTACCTTCACAAGATATTCAGATGGCCACCCTAGAACTCAGACCATTTCTGGAAACCAAGGCCACTGAGTGTTTTCTCTCTCCAAGTCATGAGAGAAGATGGCAATCAGGTTCCTGAGCAGCCAAATGCAGATGTACAGCAAATATCAGGATATTTTTAATGTCTCACCTTTACATGCCTCACCAGCCAGACATGTTGAAACATGAAATAAGAGATAGTGTGATTCACGGGAGAACCCAAACAAACAATCTGCTGTGGAACAGGAGCTTCTGACTCCACCACCACTGCACAGCCATGCCACTCGCTGCCAGCAGGCAGAGCAGGACAAACACTGCAAGCTCTCCTCTTGCGGGCACTGACACTTCATTACAGCTAGACAGCACCTTGCCCTCCAAGTGCACCTCGTGCAAGAACTTCTACCTCTCTAAACAGATCTCCTACTAACGTATCACACTAAATCCCTGCAGCAGCTACAAATGCAGCCTCCTCAAGGAGATCATCAGCACAGCATTTAGGACACACCTGTGATCAGGTCAGCAGTGGAAATTATGAGGAGGGAGTTTCCATTGTGCAGGCAGCTTCCTAATTTTGCCACCAAGAGAAACGTTTGCCACCTTCTGAAAGGGGCAAAAGGAGGACAGGCAGGTGCAATCAGACATTTTTTGTGTATTTAAGTACTCGCAGCATGGGTCTAGCAGAAGCACTAATTTAATTGTGAGCTTCTACAAATTCCTGAGCTAAACTGCTCCTGTCAAAAGCTCTTTGCAAGATTCCAGCTCCATTTGTCTGGAGTGACATCTACTACATTATGCTGTCAAACATCAGACCACAGTCAACACTTCAGACATGCTGGATTAGGTCCAGCAGAGACACATGCTGGTAGGGAAAGTACTAACAGAAGCTGCAAGTTTGCCCAAGTAACACAACTACTTTGGGAAGAGGTCACCAGCCTACTCACCCCACCAAAGCACATTTTCTCTGCTAAACATCAGGTTTTTCTACCATGATAAGAACACCTAAGTGAGAAATATCAGCATAAATAATTTAATCAAACTTAAAGGAAAAAACAGGTAAACAAAAAATGCCACCTGCATTCAAATCATATGTAAACAGCCCATGTATTAAAAGCTAAAAAACTCAGCAGCATAATCACAGATTAGGACAGAATGGTATGTCTTTGTTTACTGCTTCTAGTAGCATCAAGACAGTTAATCTATTTGATTAATCTCCCACCACTATGGATCCTATCCATCTGATGACATGGCAATTTGAATACCTCACTTGCACTGTCACAAACTTGAAGTCTTCAAGGGAAACACACACTCAGGATAAAAAGAGGATGTTCCTTTGAAAAGGTGTCACTTGAAGAAAGCATCAAACATCTCTACAGATCCCCATCACATACACATCTACTGAATCTTCAGAAGAAATAATAATAAAAAAAAAAGCCATGTTACCTGGAGCATCAGTTCACAGTCATCTCTGCCAACAAATATCATCTCCCGAGGGAGCCGATGGCGAATGCCAGTGCTGCTCACCAAGAACCACGAAGTCACGCTCATTTTGGCGCTTGGCACTTAACCTTTATACATCCTAAACACAAAAAAACCCACAAGACACAGTGAGCTATTAATGAAGTGTGCAAGTACAACAGTGTGTAGCCATCATTGCCAAATTTCCCTCTACCGTGGGACCCAACACTGCCTCATGCACTTGTGTTCCTATCTTAAATCTCTGGTGACAACAAGCAGTTGTGAAGTGTCTGCTCTGCCAGGACCTGCTGCCCATGTGCCATGTGTAGCAGCTCTGCAGCCCAGGAAATATTCCCACGGCAAAGTAAGACTAAGGGTCTGAAGAAAGGCTTGTTTAAAAAAACTGAAGTGTCCAGCTGAATCCAATCAATGAAATGATGAAATATGGTGGGGGAAAAAAAAGAGAACACGACGAAGATCCCTTTTCCAGAACATTTCATCATCACTACCACACTGCTACACAGCTCGAGCTTCCCCCATCATCAAGCACATCAGTGAGGTGAAATAACGTGGCTCCTCTACCCTTTCACAGTGCATTCCCAGGCGCGCTTACACCAGTGCTGGGAGGGAGGAGACCAACCTCCCTATTGCTCATCCCACTTCCACACTGATGTAAGTTGGGAGCACACAAATCCTTCCTTCCTTCCTCCCCCGCTGCATGGCTGGTCCAAACACCAAACCGCTCTGCTGCCCCAGGACAGGAAACGCAGGCTGCGATTCCCACCGGGGTTTCGGCGCTCAGCAGGCGGAGGGGCGGCAGCTGTGACCTGAGTGCGGCACTCACCGGGCGCTCTCCCGGCCACACCTGTTTGTTGTCGCTGCTACAGCCCGGCTGCGGGCACCCTGTTCCTGCGGCCTC